>OY720639.1:4615614-5083932 GCA_963169105.1 Ceriagrion tenellum | reverse complement strand
TTTTTATTTTCGATCACTGAAAAAGCAACTAAACAATTCACTATTTTTCTATTAACTCTGCATGATTGCAATATATAATGAGGTTTTTGTGAGGAACCTTGTAAATTGCCTTCTTGAAATATCGCGTCGATTTGCTTTTAGGATATCACGAAGGAAGAGCGCAAGCTGTGTTTCGCAAGACCTGCCCGTTCGGAAGCCATGCTGACTGCTGTGTAAGATGCTGCGATTATCCAGGACTGTCATAATATTGCTAAGGACAATGCGTTCGAGGATCTTGCATAAAGTGATGTCAAAGATATAGGGCTATAATATCCTGGTTCACTTCTATTTCCTTTTTTAAATATCGGTGTGACATTGGCTATTTTCCAGTCATGGGGCACCTTGCCTTCGGATAATGGTTTGCTTCATATAATTTCTAAGAATGTTGCAATCTATGGCGATAACTCCTTGACCACGCGTGCTGGTATTCCTTCTGGACCTGGAGACTTGTTACTTTCAATCGAACGCAGTTGTTTAATTATTCCATTACGCTGAATTGTTATGTCCGCCATCGGCTCGTCAACGTCCGGAATGTCTAAATTGTGTATTTTTTCATCCTTAGTGAACTCAGTATATTCCATCCTTCTCCAACGCAGTCGTCTTTTCTTACTTCAATGGTTTGTTGATCGCCATGGCGCGCCGTAATTACGATCTCACGATTTTGTATTTATTTCAGGATGTTCGGTCTCCCGCCTGGCTGTTTATTTACCCAATTTACCATAGACGCCTATCCATTACCATTACACTCTACTCACTATTTACATTTGCACCCGGATACTTGTAGGGTTGATTCAATTGGTATCGCTACTTCTGTTTACTAGGATGCAATGGATTTGACATTTCGTTCCGTCTCCGAGAATTTTCCATTTGTATCTCCGTCGCCACCGTTGTTCGAAGAGCGTGGTCACCACAGCCATATTCTTCTCACGGCAGAAATTCACAAGTATTTCTTCCTTGCCATAAATATTTCGCTCACGCACACACGGTTAGGAGATCTTGTTCATTGAGTGCTTGGGTGCATTATTTATGGAGAATTGATTATGTGGCTTCCCGTTGACTTCCACATTGCTCTACTTCAATCCTTTCTGTGAACTACATCCTCACCTGAAGCCATGGCAAATGATACCGCACCGATCTTAGAGGCATGCACCCTAAGTACCTTCTATTGAAATGTTGGCTTTCATCAAGAACACAGAATAGCAATGGATGGTCATTCCGTGATGTCAATTTCTGAAAAAAATGAATTTCTAACAACAACAATACTATTCTCCTTCTCCAAGGCTCAAACCCCTGTGGACCGACTGTCAGACTCGCCATCATTCCTCAGGCCATCGCAGTTTCCTGCATGTGGTATTTATATACAAAGTAGTTATTGACGGTTTTAGCTCTGATATGGTTAGAGTCACATTTGGTGTTCCTCAAGGAAGCGTAATTGGCCCTCTTTTATTCATAATTTATATTAAAGACCCATAAGTTCTCGAATTAGCAGTGCATTAAGATTATTTGCAGACGACGATACAGTAATCGACCGTGAAATAAGCGAAGACGCGGACTTTGAAGTTCTGTCAGCTGACCTTAACAGCATTCATTCGTGGTGCCAGGAGTGGGGTTTAGAAGTAAATATTAGTAAATGCACCACAGTTCACATCCTGCAAAAGTCATCACACAAATGCCATACTTATACTGCGGGTGGAGTAAACATGAATTCTTCAAATATAGTAAAATATCTTGGAATTACCCTAACATCTGATATACCGCAGGGATTACACATACAAAACATATGTGGTGCATCATTAAAGAAACTAGGTTTTGTTAAACATACAATAGGAAGGTTCTCGGATGAAAAAGTAAAAGAGAGATGCTACTTCGCTCTGATTAGGCCACACCTCGAATACGCCGCGAGCATTTGGGACCCTGGTCATAAAGGTTTAATCAAAAAAATTTAACAAAATACAGAGAAAAGCAGCACGCTTCGCTAAAAACTGCTACGAACGAACATATAGTGTTATACAACTTTTAGAGGGATTAAGGTGGGAGCCCCTAGAGACTCAGAGGCTACAGGCTAGGCTAAGCTTTCTTGAAAAATTTAGAACTCATATTTTTCAGAGCAACATAGAGAATACTATTATGACGCCTCACTAAATCTCTAGGTCTGACAGATGCGATTATTATTATAATGTATTCCTACTGGTAAAGGTAGGTTTTGTTGAATGTCAGAGAATCTGCCCCCGGTCTTCTACACGTTCAGGGACCTATCTCTCTCTAGTACATATATCATTTTTCGCCTCTGCATAAGATCTACCCTTCTTCATCCCGTCCATGAAACCTATTCTCTTTCTTCCCCTTCCCCGCTTGCCCAACATCCTTCCCTCTATCACACTCTTCAGCAACCCATCACCCTTTATTACATCCTTCAGCCATCTACCCTGCCTTTCCCGGATTTCATTCAAAAGATTCCTTTCCTCGCCCACCATCTCAAGCACTTCCTCGTTACTCTTTCTTTCCGTCCACCTAACCTTCTCCATCCTTCTCCACACCCACATCTCAAATACCTGCAGCATATTCTCGTCCTCCTTTCTCAGGGTTCACGTCTCTGCCCCATACAACGCTACGCACCATATCAAGCTCTTCACCAGTATCTTCTTCACACCCTTGCTTAAGGTCCCCGTCATCAACTCCCTTCTATTACTAAACGCCTCCTCGCTATTCTCTTCCGTATGTCTTTGTTACAGTTCCCGTTTTCCTTTAGCGTGCTATCTAAGTAATGAAACTGTTCTACTTGCTCTAGTTTGTGTCCACCAACTTTAGTCACAATCTTCGCTTTCTTCGTCCTAGAGAATCTCATTACTTTTGTTTTCTTATGATTTATCTTCATTTATCTTCATTCCGAATACCACAGATGCGATAAAATAAGATGCAGATATAGGTGCGTTAAAATAAGAGAAATACCCTGCCGAACAGATAGATACAAAAGCTCGTCCTTTCCGCGCACAATAAGCGACCACAATAAAAACTAAGCTCCTCTGAATACACTCCCATAGGACATGTCACCATTTAACCTCCAAAACTTTACATATTTACACGGCTGTTAACCTACCACCCCCTGCCACACGCCCATGCGGCGACTCGCAGGGTAGTATGTAGATGTAGATGCAGATGATTTGCGAAGCATCTAAAAGCTACCTAACTTACCGCCGGCACTATCCTATGAAAACCCGTCATGTATGGACTTATCCACAGTTGAAGTGGCCTTTGTTCCCGTTCTCTTTTTTCAACCAGAGCATTTGCCGCATTATTTGAGAAGAAAAACAAACACAGTGCCGATTATGCGGTGAATCTTAACAACAGGTGGTTCTGATTCAATATATCCGTCAGATAGTATCATCGATTCGTTACGATTCCGACTGATATCGATACATATACCGACGCCACCGATGCGTTCCGTGCGGCTTGTCTTTTTAATCGTCCTTGACGCAGTTGGAGACGACGGTGGCGAAGCCTTTGTTGAAATACACCCAACACCGCACCTCAGACGGAATTATTCCCCCGAGCGGCCTCCTTCGCGTTCCGCAAAAACAAAGTTACGGCGCGGAATCCGGGCGCCGCTCCCCGCGGAGTGCCAGTCAAAAGAAGGAAGGGCCTCCGAAGACTTTGATTCCGCCCCCCCCCCACCCGCCACGCCCCACTTCTCCTACCACCTCTCCTCCCACTGCCCCCCTCCCCCTGTCCTCTACCCTCCACCCCAACTGTAATCGCATGCATATGCATGAGACCCATCCCGCAAAACACAAAGGGTCGACGGGTGATTTGCTTCCATCTATAGGTGAGCGAAGATGTTCCCTTTTAACCTGGGGACGCCGGAAGCTACGAGACATCAGACGCAAGAGGCTTGGGATGCCTAGTCGGAAAAATTAATCCCTGATTACATTTGGGTCCAATCTCCACCTTTCCATGTCTAATGCTCAGGTTTGTCGAGCACATAAAAGTGAGGCGGAATTTAATTTTGGGATCGGTTTGAAGTCTATGAAGAGCAGACGGAATGCCACCGACGTCTTTAATGATTACGTGCATTATGCCGAGTCAAATTTTGAAAGGCATGGTAATTTTAGGTGCAAAAATATCAAAAAAATATTAACGGCCTGCACGAATAGAATAGAGGCGGTCGCAGACTCAAGATACTAAGGCAAAGCACTTGACAGAGGACACTGAAATCGTACTCGTTTGCTCACGGTGAAACTAATAATAAAACAAATTGTGAGCAATCTGCCATCCATGGGATATTTTGCTAACATGTGAAATGATCAACTGGATAACCCTGGTTACTAGTTACCTCTGCTAAAACACGAATCATCTTGATGTACCAATACCTTCCCGCCGTGTTCGTATACCATTCCCTTGTTGTATTTCATGTCATGGATACGAGATTATCACAGCGGCGAGCGGTGTCTCTCATTGAACAATGAAGAGTAGTGAAACTAAATGTCTCAGAAATGTCTTACTAGAAGACAGCAAATTGGAAAGATTACCAAAATTCAATAATGAAAATTCTCAAGCAATAGTCGTAGCAGTGGTTAGTTGCCATATTAAAAAAAAAAGATTCCAGTATTCCACCATTTAGCACTCAGCACTTTGTGTAACGTCATTATTGGCACAGATAGCTGGGTAACGGACGATATTTCAGATACTGAAGTTTTCCCAAAATCTTTCACAATTTATAGAAAAGATACAGTTGCCGAGATATTGAGCATCTTCTATGTAAATATACAGCGAATTTATTTTCCGACGAAGTTATTAATATCTTACTAACCCCAACATAATACAGTAGATCAGAACATGAGAGTAAAATAAGAGAAATATACACACTCTAGAACAGAAAGGTTTAAAATGTTGTATCTCCCGTGATCGATGAGAGAACACAGTGGCTGCGTTAAGGCTATGAAGTAGGTTAGCTGACAGGTAGTTTAGCTGATTAATGCATATGCACCCTTATGTATGTTTCTAATCTGCCGAGTAGTGCTAACACCACGTTTTTCATGTTCCTTGCATGACTCTGGTGTCACGTCTACATAGTTACATCCTATATATAAAATGCTATGTCCGTCCGTATGTCCGCCCATTTCATATGTCACGCTGTTTGGGAGATTTCATTGGGCGGCGTCGCGGAGGAGGGGGGGGGGGGCTTTCGACACCAGAAGAGAGGTTTGTAACATTCCACGCTTATGGCATTGGGAAGGACCGGAGACTCGGATGGCTCCTCGGATATTTAAAAAGGATTCCAGATGTTCCACTCCTCGAGTCTGCATTGTAGCACATGAGACGGTAGTCGCAAAGCCACTGCCGTGGGGGATAAACCCATCATTGTCGTTTATATAACGACGAATTTCCAATCATTGCATTGACATATGATGCGGTGCGATGTCACTCGCACGGGTGCTTATACAACAAGGGTTGAAATTTGCCATTAAAAAATCATTTTGTACTTGAATATCGGTTCTGAGAGGTTTATGTTGTTGTAATTGCCTGCTGAGACCCTGAGCCTTTCAGGCCCATATCGCATTTTGTACCGTCTTTCCCAGAGGTTTCATGGCTCCTAAGAAGCGCAAATTCGCCTCCGTGGTGGAAATTTATGCTGCGTAGTACGCGTCCCCGGATGAGGAGAGCCGAGAGGAGGGTAAGCGGCCGTCAAATGCTTCCAGGAGAGCGATGGGCAACCAGTCAAGCAAGCGAAGCGCCCATCAGATGCCGAGGAACACCAATGCGAAGGCAATTTGCCCACGCGATCGCTAAACTGAGCAAGTTAGACGTCTGTCTAGCTTGGTTTTCGTGCCGAGACGGTTTCCTCAGGATAGTTGGTTTTTGTATCAGTTATCACCACGATCGATCATGTACTTCTCTTACAAACTTACAACACATATCACATCCCCGTTGAGCCAACTCCCGGGCAAAACCCGGGACAGACCCATTGTTATAGATTATTATTTTAGCAGTTTCTGTAGCATTTGTAGAATACCCATTGTGGGGTGCATGTTGGTGAAAGTAAAGTTCTTCAGTGTAGGTCAGGTTGGTGAACAAAGTAGAACTAGTTCCAGATATAGATCGAATACAGCGGAGGGGAGCTAGATTTGTTATAACTTGTTACGATATAAAGATCTAAACATAAGAAAAAAGGCTATTGAAGACGTTCTTGTGGAGTGTGGCTTTGTATGGCAGCGAGACATGGACAATAGGGAAGCCAGAAGAGAAGAAGTTGATGGCTTTTGAGGCTTGGTGCTGGAGAAGAATGCTTAGGATCAGTTGGGTAGAGCATATAACAAATGAAGAAGTATTCAGAAGAGCAGGAGAAAGCAGAAGCTTAATGGAGGAGCCTAAAAACAAGAAGAGCAAATACGATAGGACACACTCTCGGACATAATGGCCATTCTAGTAAGAGTCATCGAAGGGATGATGGAAGGGAGAAACACTAGAGGTAGACCAGCACTTGCATAAATCACCCAGATAATGACAGACACTAACACAACTTCATATTACGAACTGAAGAGAATGGCGGAGAATAGAGAAGAATGGCGAGTTGCTGCAAACAAGCCCCAGGGCTGCCAACTGAAGAGAGAGTTACAATATTCATAATAATGTTACTAAATTATTGAGGGAGTTAGTTTAGGAACCTCTATCCGATCGAAGGGAAATATGTAGTTTAAATCTTATACGAAAGTTTGATGTAGACTATTCTTTGCTGGAAGTACAAAATATTTAGTTGCAGCCAAATTATTATGGTAGAAACGATCACAGGCATAATATTAAGGAAATATACTGCAGAACCGATAGATTTAACTAGATGGATTTTAGATTTAGATCCACGTACAATAAGGGACTATAATACTTGTGATAGATATGTTCTTGGATACTGGCCAGGTTAAATAGGTTTTTTTTAGTAGTGTTAAATATCTTAACATGATTATTAGCCACTAACCTCGCATGCAATCCCTGGCATAATATACTCTTTTATGTCTTGGTGCCTTGTAGTGCTATTTATCTGTCGCATTAAAAATACTAACCAGCAGTTGTATCATATGTAGTGTACTGCATAGTAACATGTTCGTTCATGTAACATTCTCCTAGTGTATAGTCTGACCGCGTATTGCCCTAGAAGCTTTTGGCCTGCGCCTGGCATCCGGGGGAACGTGTTCGGTTCTAACTTGAACTGGGATGAGTGCTGCATCCATGGTGTGGAATCACCCCGTGGCACACACCCTAGTAGTGGCTTGCACTGTGTTTCGTAGATGTAGATGCAGACAACCGTTGACTAAGACGCCCGCCGTCTCACTGCACTCACATTTTCTCCACTGACGACGGCAGGACAGGCATTGGGCAGTGACGACACCAGTGTGTGACTGCAGACATGACTACGGGCGAAGCAATCGGCGTCTTTTGGGAATCCGAAAATAAAAGCGAATATAGGAATCAATAGCAAGACTCGAATACACTTCCGATTCCCACGCAGTAAATCGATGATAAAGGGACGCTCGCTCGGAAAGTACGACTGGCCGATGGCAATCGATGCAAGAGAGGAGGACAGTATGAGGCCTGGGTGCCAAATCTACTCGACCTGTTTTTTTTTAGTATTAACAATATTTAAAATGAAATACATAGAAAGATATTTACTAGAATGTCTACTTCTGAGCTATGAGCATTTCGTGATTTCACTCATTCTTCGAGGTGTGCCGAGTTCTCGTGGGTCACGTATCGCAAAGACCCACGGATTCATTTGCGCGGAGATTAGAAAATGGGAGAGATAGAAAATGGCAGATCTTACGAATTTGCATCCCTGGGATTTGCTTCGGCCAGCTCTTGCGGGAAATGGTCGAGTAATGAAGATAAGTTTGACGCTCTTTTAAGTGTTCCCCGCTCGGTCACCCCATCCATCCCACCCATCATTAAGATGGACCACGAACTCGAGTGACTGGGCCGTCGCGCCCCTTTTAAAGCCCCTCTCCCACCCCCCACCCCCATCCAACCCCCCGCCCGTGATCCCCCCACCGGACTCTCTCGGCTGGTGTATCCCCAACGCGCGCCGACGCAGTTAACGACCCTCGGCCACGACCGCATGACACGGCGCGGTCGAAAACATTACGTGGAGGAGGAGGAGAGGGATGAAGAGGGAAGGAGGGAGGGTGAGGCCATTTGAGGGTCCACCCGGGGTCCTCAGAGGATCCCCCACCCCCACCAATCGGTCCCCAAATCAAAAAGGGCACGCTCAGCGGGAGAATGACGACATATATCATCACGACGATAAAATTTCCATCATAACCCTCTCATAATAATCACTCGGCTACAAATGTCAAGTGGGCCTCCTTTGGGTGTGTTGTTCGGCGTGTTGCGGACCACCAGGCGAATCCCAACACAAGCCGTGACAAGGCATTAAAATTAACCAAGGTTTCCCATGTTTCGGACTTCAAATAAATTCATCGTAAAATTTATATTTTCAATTGTTCAGATTTCAAACTTCCTCTATCAAATGGAACTATGTATCAAGAGCTTGCGGAATAACGAAGGTTCAAAAAACAAAGCGTAGGCGAGATATTACTACATGCTTTCCCAAGAAAAATGAGGGGTGGGCGAATTAACGGGATTGGCAAAGGTTTAATAGGAAGTTGAATAGGAAGTTGGTAGTAATGAGGTGGGGTGGGGAAGGAGGGGGAAGCAAAAATAAATCCTCGCGTGATGACGTGCGTCATGAGAGGAGGAGTGAATTGTTTTCGTCGAGCATGCTATATTTTAAAATTAGTATTAATCCAATGAATACAGCTCTTTCGAACTAAGAAACAATGAATAATGGGTTTGGCATACAAAATGAATGTTCACGACATTAATTTTTATCCTACAATATACAAGACCTTGTATTCACATTTTTTGGTACGTGCGGTTGTTTTGGAACGATGGGCGTATAATAAAAAAAAAGAGCGAAAACCCTGTAATCTTAAAGAAGCCCTCAACAATAACATAAACCGCGATATCTGAAGATTCGGGTTTCATTTCGCGGTCAGCGCGGGCGATGTTTTTCTTGCGAGGAATTTTAGCGCTTTTATGCGTCTTGCAGGAGACGCCGTGATAACAGCAGAAAGTTAGCGGTAACATGGATATAATTTAACTTTGAAACTGAAAAAATCTCTGGATCTGTCCTTCTGTTTATCTGACAATCGGTACATGAAATTCAATGTAAATATCCTTAGAATTTTGGGTTATGTTCCATACAGATTGTTAAAAGAATACGTTCATCTAATGCCATTTCTTTGATAGTCCTGGATGGATTTCACACGCAATAAGACAATAAGAATTTCCTTTGGAGGAGCGTAGATATCAGGAAAATGATACCACACTTTAAAAGTGCATGGCACTTACCGATCCATTATTCAGAGTTAGCATTCCATAAGCACTTTTCTATGGTTTCTAAATACAAGGACATTTAACTATTATGCTACAAATTGGGATGAGAAATCCAGTTCGGCCTTATTGAGACCTATTCCTTACCGTCCTTAAATATTATTTGTTATTAGTTGAAATAAGGTCATATTAAGTAAAGCGGAATTTATTTCCTGAAAGGGAGAAAAATCGCGGTGGATTTTGATCAAAAGTCATAAAAATGTACTCAGAGAGCCGCTAGACTGTTTCGAGGACTGTGATGGGAGATGATGAAGACTTGGAGATGGTAGGGTTATGAGGAAAATTCAAACTATACCTATGCATGCAGGTGGAAATGGATAGTTTTTATCTAGCTCATCTTTTCAAATTGTTTTTTTTCATGGCCGGCAAGAGTAACAAAAGAAACTGATTTACTAACATTTTGCGGTGATTTGTTTTATTGAATGGTGTTTACGACCAAAAGACCGCAAAGAATCGTACTCTCTCCACCCATGCATGCATACCACTGAATTGGAAATGTCACCTCCAACCTTTCATCCTCCATTCCCATCGCTCAATTTTAAAGCTTCGTAATTGATTCCTCCTCTCGTATTCTTTGAAATAATTTTCAAAAGGTCCTTCCCATCTGCATCCTGCATCTTACCCAGCAACACCTCTTTCGTCAGTGCAATCTCGCTCCGTTCTACGTTGACAAATTTACCTGACTTGTTCACAGCTTTGAATAAACCTTTCCATTGCCATTGATGAACGGGACTTCTTATTGCTGAACACCGCCAATTCATTCCTTCTCTCCATACTCCGAATGACTCCTACCGCACCTCTACAACGGAATCCACCGAATTTGTTTCGATGAGTAAGGGCGAGCCAACGACGACTCTCCTTTTTCAGTGACAGAAGTCTTCAAAATTCTCCATTGTTGTTGACCCCTCGTGCCGTGCGAATTTCGAGTGAGTCGCAAATCACTACAGTTCATCACTTGTGTCAAAAATGCCTTCACGAACTCAACCTAGTTTCTCCCCGTCAAACGTCCTCTCCAAGTGAACGAAAATAATCATGAATAACAAGGACAGTGTTTTGCTCTCGTTGTTTCTTCCCACTAATGTTAAGATGCGAGCGACAGGAGAGCGAGTCGCAATCCTTGGTCTCTTTAGCCAAGGTCATTGCCGGAGATAATAGGGGAGCCAGGGTTGATATATCCCTCACTGAAACGAATCGATTTCATGTTGAAAACAACGAAAGATTTTACTCCTCTTTCTGCTTTCTTTTTCCGCATTATTATGCCATTTTGTGAGTTAACTACCTTGAGATATTTCTGTTGATACTGTCTGCTTTCTGATATTAACTCGTGCTAGGCGCACGGGAGAAATTTACATTTTGATGATCACATTTAACCCACATATTAGCGTGCTTGCCGAAAGAGCGCCATTATAGTTTTTGGTTTAGCCGTCCTTATTCCTCTTAAACGCTTTTTGATCAGCCTCTAATTGTCCAGCGGAGTTGGACCTTGACCTGGGATGTAAGTTTGATTTGGAATCGTCCCGTGTCACAAAACAATTGAGATGACCTGCACGGCACTTGAATGAATTAGACAAGTGCTTCCCGACCATTTTGATGCACCACACACACAAAATATTTCTATTGGACTTCATACCCTCATTTAAAACAACATATATGAACAAAAATGAAATATGGATTATTTCAGGCGCAACTAGGTGGAAATGCATTTTGATTTAATCAAAATAATAATGCGACATATTCACACTTTAATTCTCGGAAGACCAGTTACATTGTGTAGGCGACATCCTCGGGTATAATTTCAGTTAAGTACAATTTATAAACAAAATTATTAAGATTTTACCCAACAATAAATAATATGAAAATGATAAAACATTAAACAAATTAAAAGTTGCATGAACACCACTGATAACTACGCTGGAAGTAAACAAAAAACTGAAATGTAAACAAGTATTCCCTGGATTGTTATATCCCACCTCCGAGAGGCCTGAGCACCTTTTGTTTGGGAAATCCTGACGTATATGAATGCCCAATCAACACCAAGGTCACGTCACTCAAAATGGAAAAAGCTTCTGATGAGTAGTACATATTTGCATTGTTTCCATCACTGATTACAAGACAGTCAGCGTGGCAAATGCAGTGTGAGTATAATATAATTAATACACTATGCCTTCCACAGGCCGGGATCGGCCGACCGCGGAAATAATTGTCATCCATCCGAAGTGATTACTTTCCAATTTGAGGGCGTAGAGACCACGCCTACCGGGGGGTGAAGGCAGGGGGTGGAATGAGAAGGGATGAGGGGGGGGGGATTGTGAGGCTGGGGGAAGAGGGTGGAAGGTGGTTTTTGAGGCCAACATTCTACTCCCCATCAAATATCGACTTTCGTAGAGAATGAAGGAATGAGGCGATGGTGAAATGGGGTGAGGGGGAGGGGGATTGGAAGGGAGGGAATCGGCCAATCGGAGATTAATTCACCACCGAGACGGGGAATTGCAAAAAAATGAAGATCGCGAAGGCTTCCGGAGTGTTCGATGCGCACATCTCGTGGTTTCTCCTTTCCTTTTCGTTCCTCTGTTCATTTTTTCCCCTCTCTCTCCCCCCCCCGCCCGCCCTTCTCGCTCTTCACCTCTGTTTTGTTTTCCCATCGCCACCACCCGCTCACCCCACTTCCCGCCACCGAATGAACGTACTCTCCCCTTCCCTTATTATCGCATCGCGCGCTCGTATCGAGGGCAACGAGGGCGGGCGGTGGATTGGGGGCCTCCGTCTCGCTGCTTTGAACGTCTGTCCGCGTGTGATTGCGTGCGTGGAATCCTTTCGTGCGTGTTCCGAGGCCCATCCTCCTGCTCGTCTACTGATTAGTACGTCGCCCTCCCATTGTGTGGCGCTCGCGCGGCGCTGCCGTTCCCTTCGGCTGCATTGTCTTCTCCAAACCCACACACACACACAATATCCATTCATTCCCGTTTTCCCTCCCCTTCTTTCAATATTCCCTTTTCCCCTGTTGCGCCCCCATCCCTCCCCCCCAACGATACCCAACATCTTTGGAAAAGAAATCATCTTTTGTTTGCACTGATTATTAGAATCCTGCGAAGCGTGCGCCTCTTTTCCCTCCCTTTTCATTCACCGGATCCGTTGCCTTCGCATCGCCAGCGCCTCTACCGCGAGAGCGCGCAATTAGATGCACGGAAAACAATGCACAAACTGGCAATTCGAATCACTTCTTTTCATATATATCTCGTTTATTTATATCAATGTATAATTTCGGAAATGATTCACATTCAACCTGGATATTAATAGGCTTCTTCTGCTTCTTTATGAGTGTTTACATAGCATTCATTCTATCCCAGATAGTTGCAAGACAGTGCAAACATCGCGTTGAAATAGCCATTCACCAGGAATGAGATTCAGAAGCTAGACTCCTCCACGTACACAAGGATTTGTCCTAGATTCCACGGTTAGGGTTTATCCAATGGAAACGTTTTCCTAGTTATCATCTCCATCGGTTGATTCCTTTACTGTTCATCCCGATGCCACTACTATAACCAGGGAGAACATTCCCGAGGTTATATTAAATGGTAACTATTGCTACACCACAGAATTAAAAATAAAAAAACATTTCAATACATATGTATCATGATCAGGTTTCGACCTACCCGGAAGGGTAACCTCACCTGATGATGACACTTATGCATTGATACCCGGATCGTGTTTTTGTGTTTTTAATCCTGTGGTTTAGCAAAAGTTACCATTAAATATGACTATGGAAATAGACCACAAAGTTAACAAAGATACTGTTTTATTTAACATTCCCGTGACCAAGATGAATACGTTATCTGGTTGACATAAGCAGAAGACGGTTCTATAATCAGCAAAGAGGAATAATGAATTTAAAGGGGCAATAAAGTAGGTTTTAGCAACAACAGAAAGGAGGTGAGTAGATTTTTGCATTTTCAAGTAATCGCATACAAAAAATAAAGAAAAAACTGCGCCGCATTTTGCTCCCTTGAGGATTTAGTGAGTATCCTGCTGCGAGTGAGGGCCCTGAGAAAAAGAAGAGCGTTGAAATTCGAACTTTAATGGGTTTTTATGCGGGCTCAAAAATATTAACAGGAAATGACAACAATGATGTATACCATTATAGTGTCTTCAAATAATAGATAGTGCCATTAAACTATGTTACACCCTGTGACTGTACATAATTAAACTATTTGGCAGTGCTATAATGACCTCAAAATCAATTCCGTGTCTCTATATTGGAATTCGATTTACTTTTGTGCTCAAATCGAAAATTCAGCAGCAACGAACGTGGGGTTGGAAATTATGCTTCAAGGTGGCGTTGTCTTCGCTTATGAATTTGAATAAAATAAATCGGCTTTTACGGCCGTCATTGAATTCTCGATAAAATAAAAGTGGCTTTCTAACGTAAATGAAATTTGAAGAGAAACATAAAAAACAACCATTTTTGGAAAATAAAAAGGAAAAAAATTGGCTTAAATCCGTTTGCTGGGGCTGTTAAAATTTTTACCTACTTTCAATCATATTTCAATTAAATAACATAGTTGAACATAAATGAACCAATTATGATTCAATTATGTTCTTCTCAAACCCATTGTGTCTCAGGGTGTGTCCAATCAATCTGGTTCTTCTTTCTTTACACGGTGTTCCATATCAATAGTCCTTTCCTCTTCTACTCTTCTGTACATATCCCTATTTCTTATTTTGTCCGTCCACTTTATCTCTATTGTAATCTGTTGTAATTGGAAATGTTATGCTCTTCCATAATCATTCATTTTAAATTTAGCATAGCTGTTTTTAAAATGTCTCCTCTAGGCAATTATTTTTCAAAGACTCCATGTAATGAAATTTATAAAGTTTAAAAAATTCTATATGAATCATTGGAGCTGCCTTGGTTCTGTTTTAAGACGATGATGATGATCATATTCGGCGCTAGAGCCCATATAATAATAGGGCCCTGGCCTCCTTCACAACTTCCTTCCATTCTTCTTTGTCCTCCTTCGCTACTTCTCTCCACCTCCAGAACCCCCAGCTCCCTCCAATCCTCATCTACATCCTCCACCCATCTTTTCCTGGGTCTTCCTCTACTTCTTCTTCCTTCTGGTTTTCCTTCTAAAACTTTCACTACTATTTCTCCACCCATACTTTGTTCTGTTTTAAGCATTATTGCCTGAATCCGTTTTTTGTACATTAGGAGAATATCCCTGCCTATTGGTACAGCTAAAAGTTGTGGTATGTATCAAAGCATCTGTTTTTTAATAGTTTCTAGTGTGTATCTTTCTTTATATTTTGAATGTCATTTTTCGACTTGCAGTTGATTAAAGATTGTAAAGGTACAAAGCAACGTAAAATCCACTACTACGGTGTGTGGCACGGAGTGATTCTACTCAAGCATTGCAGCACTCGCAACATTTCAAATAGAACCTTGCACGTTACAGCGCCACCTCAAGAGTAAGTATATGGTACTTCACTACTTATACTTCTTACCCTGCTAGCCACCACATGGGTGCTTGGCAGGGGGTGACTTATCTCCAACATGAACTACAGTGAAGAAAATAACTTTCACCAACATGCACTACATAATAGGCATGCTACAAATGCTACAGAAACCACAAAATTAATCTATAATGTAACTACGTAAACGTGACACTGGAGCTATGCATGGAACATTCAAAACATGGTGTTAGCACTGAAAGGCATATCTAAAAACATGCATTAGGGTGCATATGAATTAATCAGCTACACTACCTGTCAACTAACATATTTCTAAGTCTAAACTGAGCCATTTCGGTGACTTATCGATCGCGGGAAAAACGACATTGGAACCCTTTCTGTTCTGCAATCTGTTTCCTTGATTTTATTTTTATGATCTGGTCTACCGTAGTATGTTGGAGATCGTGAGAACTTGAAAACTTCTTCTGAAAATAAATCGGTTTTGAATTAACTTAAAATATTAAGTCTAATTTTCAATCGAAGGTCTAATAGCGATTCCCACCTTAGTTGCTGCAAGAGCTCTGTAACACTAACGAGACTATCAAAACGGCCTTTCATGTGTCTTGCTGATCTTCTCGGCACGCGTTCTTACTCTGTTTTTAAGCCTACCTCATGAGGATCCCAAACACTGGCAGCGTATTGTAAGTGGGGTCTTAAAAGGGAGAATTAGTTGATTTTTCTAACTTTATCCTCGCACTTTCCAAGTACTCTTTTAACAAATCCCAATTCCCTACTGACTTCAACAGTTATTTCTCGAGTATGTTTCCAACTCGAGAGATCGTTCGTTAGCTTAACTTCGAGGTATCGTACATATTCTGCAGTCTCTATTGGGGTATTTTGCAAGTAATATCTGTACTGAAAGGAGTTTTTCCATTTCCAGAAGTTCCTAACACAACATTTTTTCAAGTTTAATTCTAGTTGCCATGCATCGCACGACGCTTGAATTGCCTGAAGGTCCTTCGTTAAAGTTTCCTCATCATTATCGTTACTGATTTCCCTGTACACTACGGCAAAGTCTGCAAACAGTCGGAGTTTACTCTCTACTACTTCACCAATATCGTTAATGGTAGGGGGTGAGTTATCAGCGATATTCACAATAAGTACCATAAATATGTTAACGATACTAAGAATAATATGTACTTCATTAGGAAAACCTGCAAAAACTTGTCTGCTATGAGGTCTATTTCTCTAATTTCACTGATCTGATCAATAGATGGATATAGGAGTTCGTAAGATATTCATAACGTCGTCAGAAAATGCATTGGTTTGAAATTCGCATTAATTATTAAGTATCATTAACAATGGACGGTCTGAGATCGACTCCCGTAAACACTGTTCCGTGTTTCGGATATGATTCCCAAAGAGAGGAGGAAGTACATTATGTCCACGTTGGAAGTGTGTTGAGTGAATACTGCCACGCTGCTGAGGAAATCCATCGTCTTCCTGTCGTTACAGATCTGCTTCTAAGTTATGATGTTCGCAAGCCAAGTAAATATATGAATTATATTCCCAATAAGGATCATGCTCCCGAATGTGTTCATACTGCCATATGTTCCGCGAAATAAGTACTGCAAAGCATCAACCCCACTAAGAACATGAAAGACTTTGCTATGCTTAAGGATAATTTTTAAAACTGTCGAAGAGTGGAAATAGTGTGCATAGAAGGACGACCCCTGAGCCGAGGAATGCAAACGGACTAGACGCTTTGTTGGGAATGCGAGGCAAGATGCTCTCCCCCACATGTCCACTCTGATATTTTACCTCGTCATTAGCAAGTTATGCGTATCTCGGAGTCTTAGAACTGAGCTTACAATCATATGTTCATTGACTTAGCATGAGATCGATATTACGAATATCGGACGGTAATTCAATGGCTGTTCGTTGTCACCAGTTCTAAATATTGACGTTACATTGGGAAATCTCCTGTTCTTGTGTTCGGTACTACCGCACGGTACTAAGGTAATACGTGCTCCTTGATGGATTTACTAAATATTATCTTCAAGTTGGAAGTTATTTCTGAATCTAGTTGTCTTTACAGGCGGGAAGGAATTTCTTCAGGGCCTGGTGACTCATTTGGACTCGGGAATTTTATCAAATTTTATATTCCGTGAGCACAGGTATCAATGAACGGCATCGCAGTGCAGCAAGGAACATTTACGGCCTCGGATTTGTTCTATAATGACTTGGTGGACACACTTTCAAAGTAGTAGTTTAATAAAGTAGTTTTGTCGACTTCTTGCTAATACGTCACCTTTCTCGTTACTCAACTGATTAACTGTAGACCTTTTGCCTTGAGCTTCCCTTATGCTTTTCTATTACGAAGAAACCTTTGGGTTATCCTGTAACTGTTCCTGATACAAATCATGCATTTTTCGATTATTGACTCGCGATCAGCAGCGGTCAAATCCGCATATTATATCTTGGCGTGGCATGTTCTCTTTCATCATACAAATTTTCTCACTTCCGCATCATACCATCTTGGTTTGCTATTCTCTTTTTAACTTTGCTTTTAATACATTTTCTGATCGCTGAATGCGCGATCGAGGGAAAAGCTTTCGAAGTGTCCTCTACGTCAAACATTATACTTGATTTTTGAAAGCTGGGAAAAGAATTTTAAAATAAGTCTTGAATGGATATAACCTTTCTTTCTTAACATTTTTCCAACCACGAATAAGTATGACTAACACTGTCAGCACCAACCAGATGAGTCCAAGTTCGGTAATGTTTAGCTTTGAAAAACCGAAAACATTACACTTCTAAAGCATTTCTACTCCGTGAGCGCATATTTTATCCGACCTTTTTTATACGATAATAATTGTGTGCGCGTATTACAGGACTTCTACTTCAGCCTCAGAACATGACTTAAAGATTAAAGCATCACATCCAGGAACACCAAAATAGATTTATCAATAGGTGGACACTTCAATGCCATCTCTGATGATTAAATGACGTACACTATACATCATACCTAAATATAACCTAACTCATGATGGTGTCTTATAGTAACTAACCTGGGTGGTGAGACAAAGACGTATGCAAGTCTCTGCTGTATACGGTCTCATTAAATGCTGCACACCAAACCGGTAAAAACTAGATTTTTCATTTTTGGTACAAGTATATTACATCAAATGATGAAAATTCTTTTCCCGACTTCCAACAATCAAGTGTAAAGTAAGAGACGGAGGGCAACAGGAAAGCTTAACTTTGGAATGCGCACTTGCAGATTATACAATACTTCAACATAAACCTACATCCAATGCGTGTCCAACAAGTCTTCGCAGAATACATCCATGACGCTTAACGATCGTGAGATGAAAACGATGCCACCTATTGGTATTCACGCGCGCGGAATAGAAAATTTGTCAAAATCACTCAGTCCAAATAAGTCACCCTGTCCTGAAAGAATTCCCTCCTGCAATTATAGAGAACTTTGTTCAGATATAGCCCCATACTTGCAGATAATATTTTGAAAATCCATCAAGGAACACGGGGCACCCAAAGACGGGAAAACTGCCAATTTAACGCCCATATTTTAAAGTGGTGATAAGGAACAGCCATCGAATTACAGACACTTATCCTTTACATCTATCTCAAGAAAAGTCCTTGAACATATAATTGTAAACTCAGTCATGAAACACCTAGATACGCAGAACTTGCTAAAAAAAACACAACTAGTATTCAGGAAAGGAAGATCCTGCGAAACTCGATTAGCGCTATTTGCCCACGATATATTAGTCTCTGGTGAAGATAACGTTTCGGTAGATGCGATTTTTCTTGACTTTAAGAAGGCATTTGATAAAGTGTCCTACAGAAAATTGTCAATTAAAGCAAAATATTACGGCTAAGATGACTATGTAATTTCCTGGATTTGAGAATTCCTAACCGATCTCGTTGTAGTATTAGATGATGTCATCTCCAATGAGGCTAAAGTCACTTCAGGTGTCCCACTGCGGTGTGTCATAGGTCCTTTTCTATTTCTTCTGTATATTAACGATATTGGTGAAGTGGTAGACAGTTAACTCCGAATATCTGCAGATGATGCTGTAGTTTACAGGGATATCCGCAGCGATGTTAATAAGAAAGTTAACGAAGGACTTCAAGGCAATTCAAGCGTGGAGCGATGCGTAGCAGCAAGAATGAAATTTGGAAAAATTGTTGAAATGAACTTCTACAAAAGAAACCACTCCCCTCAGTGCCGTTATTTCGTACAAATTACCCGATTAGAGACTATATAATCTGTAAAATACTTCGGAGTTAAAATAATGATCTCTCGTGGAGCAAACATATTCAGGACACAACTGGTCAAGTTAATCGTAAATTATGATTTGTTTAAAGAGTACTTGGAAAGTGCGAGGATAATGTTAGAGAAATCAGCTACCTCTCCCTTGCTAGACCCCACTTAGAATACGCTGCAGTGTTTGGGATTAAATGGGTAGGGTTAAAAACTGAGTTAGAACACGTGCAGAAAGATACATGAAAGGTCGCTTTGATCGTCTCATTTGTGTGGTTGACCTCTTGCGACAACTAGGATGGGAATCGCTGTCCGAACTTCGATTGAGAATTATCTCAATCGTTACAGCCGTTTGCTCTTGATGTACGCGGAACTAAAACGTGAAACATCTCTTATCTAGGGTTCAATTTATATGAATAACACACACGTTTAACTGTTTAATGATAGATGAAAGTTCAATTGATAATATTTAGTGCACATTTCTATGGAAAACATGGAAGGTAGCTTTCAAAAGTCATAGCCGCTTGTTCGTGATGTAAGCGCAAAAACAGAGACCATTTTTACATTTGCCGTTCTCTGCCGATAAAAAACAAGGAAGAAAACTAATGAATGTCATATGCACGTTAATTGTTAATATTCATTGCATCACTACGCATTAAGATATAGAATTAAATTTTAGAATCTACTAGCATTTGCTCTTGATGTACGCGCAACAGACACGTAATATGCCTTTTACATATGCCTCAATTCCCATACAGAACCAAGAAGTAAACTATTATATGTAATACGTACGTCAAATTGTTAGGTACTGTTTATCAAACGGCTCTGATGAAAACCATACAAGATAACTTTTAGAAGTATCAGCCGTTTATTAATTCCCTAAAAACTGCTGGGATACGTATTAAGTTACGTGGTCACGAACGTTTATGCGGCGTGGTTTTTTTAGAACGTATAATTATTAATATATATTGTATAACAGCGGCTGAACAAACTATTTTCGTCGGCACGACTAGTGCAATACATATACGAACATAATTTTTGGATTTATTGTTAACCTTCAAACGTTATGAACCATTGCGAGGCTGGTCAGTTAGTGTCATTACCCTGCCGCGGTGAGGGGTCGACGCCGGGTCTCGCATTCCGAGCTCGTGTCCAGCTAAATGAGGGTCGACCCTTCCACGAGGCTTCGAGAGGAGGTTAAATTTTCTGCAGCCGCAGCAAACGGATTTAAGGGAGTTTGAGCGAGATAATGTCATAACGGATACCACATTCATATTACACGTTATAATTTCAGCAGCTGTAGGAAGCATGAATTAAATATATTGCATTATTAAAGGCGCAATAATATTCTTTTATATGACCAAAATTCGAAGTAATTAAAGAATAAAAAGAATGAAAAAAGAATTTTAAAGCATTCTCTTCTAAAAAAAATGTTAAAAATCTA
This sequence comes from Ceriagrion tenellum, assembly GCA_963169105.1. Lineage (NCBI taxonomy): Eukaryota > Metazoa > Arthropoda > Insecta > Odonata > Coenagrionidae > Ceriagrion > Ceriagrion tenellum. The sequence goes on along the minus strand of OY720639.1, from coordinate 5,063,272 downwards.
CAAAAAAGAAATATCTTATCATCGCACTAACAAAGAAAAAAATAAATGTTCTCAAGTGGTTGAAAATTTCGCCTAGTATTGAAAATAATTAACTTCAATTCGCGTAAATTAGCCACACAATGACAAGACCATAACGAAAAGCGTGAGGCGCTCTTGTATATTCGATATCAACATAAAGTCGAAGGTCTTCAAGTCGAGTCAGAGCAGTGATGTTCTTTCATATTTCACATGTTTTACATCATTGTTGTTCTCCAACAATGTATATGAAATATCTTTATCAATGCTGACCTCGAGTCTCATCAAAAATTAATTTCTACATTTGGTTTCGCACTTTGACGTAGGCAAATCTTGTCCTGGCGACTATAAGCGTAGGGTTCGCGATGCCTCATATTCAGTACGCAATCGAACTGAAAAGCCTCACGTAGCCCTTCGTGGTCGCCGTTCCCCCCGTCTATTTCCGTGATTTTCCTGTTTCTGCTGAATCATTAATGGCCCTGAAGCTTTTCGACTAATTGGAGAAGTTTTTGGAGAATCGTCCGCGACATTCATTTTGATATGCAATGCGAGACTAGTCAAATATAGGAATGCCGTGCACACCGAGCGAGTACAGACTCCAATTCCCATTTCCTCAGCCCTTTCTGTTAGTCTCTTGTTTTAATTGACAATCGATTTCAATGTACATTCTGGCTTTGTACATTCTAGCAATGTACATTCTAGAACGGCATAAAGGGCCGTTCATGAATTATTGAATAAAAAATCTCGAACGACCGTCCCGACATTTTTAGATTTCAAAAAAGCTTTCGATAAAATTCCGCATTCAAAATCAATCCTCAAGCTAAGAGCCAATGGAACACATCACGATATAATATGCTGGATTGAAGATTTATTAAGTAACCGCAAACAGAGGGTAGTTCTAGATGGCGTTAGTTCAGATACAGTTAAGGTCACATCCAGTGTACCCCAGGGAAGTGTCATTGGTCCCTTATTATTCCTTTTGTATATTAATGATATCACCATGTAGTTTATCTTGAGTAGTGTATAGAATGGTAGCATGTTCTAAGTTTCACTCTCCTGGTCTGTGGTCTTACTGCTTACTGTTGTCCTGACTGCTTTTGGCTGCTGCGCCTGGCATCCAGCGGAACGTGCGCGGTTCTGATTTGAACAGGGATGAGTGCTGCATGACTGGTGTGGAATCACCCCGTGCCACACACCCTAGTGGTGGCTTGCACGGTATTTCGTAGATGTAGATGAATGTTCTTGAATGCCGTTTTAGCGTTCAAGACTCCTTGTTCAACGTTCCTTGTTCAATGCATCTCGAATAGTATAGAACGGTCTTAAAAGAGAGACTTTCATTCAAATGTCATTTAAGCAAGAGGGGCTGTTATTTTCAATGACACCTCCATCCCTAGCAAAAAAAATGAAGCGATTAGATAATTAGGCCGCCTCGAGAAGCGGAGGTCACATCTCTCTGACACACGCGTTTGCGTGTCGCTGGGCTGAAGGGAAGATGACGGAGTGTGACGGAGGGCCGTCCACTCTGCTGTGTGTGTCGTGTTCAGTCCCACGTCTCCTCCACTTCCCTTCAAACCCAACGTTAACTCCTCTTCGGACGGGAGAGAGAGAGAGAGAGAGAGTGGAGTGGGGCGTCGTAGGGAAGTCGGAAAAGAGAGAGAAATGAGGAGACGAAGCGGAAAAGGGAGAGAGAAGAGGGCGTGTTCGCGTTGTTTCCATCCGTTGTTGTGTGCGACAGCGAGGGCGGGAGGCCTATTGTCGAGCCCCCTGCCACACGCCTCACTTTTCCTCTCTCCACCCCAATCACCACTCCCGATGGGGTCCTCGTCACTCCGGGGGAGCGAAAAGGCGATATGGACAGGGGTCGTATAACTGCGACCTTCAAAACTTTGCCTGTCGGACACACTCGCGTGTATACGTTTTCTCGGGTGACTTGGGTGAAAAAACGCAAATTCAGCACATTTAACAGTCACCTGCGTATCTCTTTCACAGAGTTCTTCTTGATATCTTCTTGAGATAGATGTAAGGGATATGGGTCTGTAATTCGATGGCTGTTCCTTATCACCACTTTAAAATATGGGCGTTAAATTGGCAATTTTCCAGTCTTTGGGTACCACGTGTTCCTTGATGGATTTTCAAAATATTATCTACATGTAGGAGGCTATATCTGAAGAAAGCTCTCTGTATAATTGCAGGAGGGAATTCTTTCAGGACAGGGTGACTTATTTGCACAGAGCGAGTTGAACAAATTTTCTATTCCGCGCGCGTGAATATCCAAACTCTAAATCCAAACGTTATGAACCATTGCGAGGCTGGTCAGTTAGTGTCATTACCCTGCCACGGTGAGGGGTCGACGCCGGGTCTCTTATTCCGAGCTCGGGTCCAGTTAAATGAGGGTGGACTCTTCCACGAGGCTTCGGGAGCAGGGAAAATTTTCTGCGGCCCCAGCAAACGGATTTAAGGGAATTTGGGCGAGATAGCTCCCTCTTCTCATAATGGAGACCATATTCATATTACACGTTATAATTTCAGCAGCTGTAGGAAGCTTTAATTAAATATTGCATTATTAACGGTGCAATAATATACTTTTATACGACCAAAATTCGAAGTAATTAAAAATAAAAATCGAAAAGGTTCGAGTAGTAGAAGAAACAACCTACTTGCTCCGGGATCGGACACTTCATTGTGGAGATTCCTCAAAAGTGCTAGGGGCGAATTAGCGCGGATTAGGAGTTCGGGGAGGTGGAAGTAGGTTGGGGGGGGAGGGGAAGGACGGATAGGGAAGAGGCAACGAGACAAAGAGAGTGAGGCGGAGTAAGCGAACTACTACTGCGAAAAAGACACGAGGGATACGCTCGAAAGGCAAGTGGTTGAAATGACGAATCACCATGACTTGAACCCCATCTTGTAGTGTCATATTGTGAGACGAGTTGAAACGCGAGGACGGAGAGTGTTGAGCATTCTGACTTCTTGAAGCACTCGCGTTCATTACAATTAGAACATATTTCTTGTCCGACTCTCCACATTGAACAAACTTCCTTCACTGTTTTGGCAGTATTAGCGAAAATGCCGTCGCCCGTGTCACAAGCTCTTCCTGCGCGCAGAGACGGAAACGAACTTTTATATAGCGTTCTCAACTTGAACGTGAAGAAAGGACGAGAGGTGGTTTGACGAGTCAAGGACCGCGTTCCCAATTCATTTAAACATTAATTGTGACTATGGCATCACTAACAGTAGGTAGGACGTTTCTGTGACAAAATTGAGACCATTCTCCGAATTTTGCGCGGGAATAGCGGCAGATAAGTTATGCTCCGATAAGTTAGTTGTTAGCGAGGACAGAATGAAGTCGAGTAGGCATTTGCATCCTTAAGTACTGATGAGCAACATATTTAATTGACAGTGCTCATGTAAAATAAACGCACAGGCATGTAAGTGATACTATGATATTCCCGTTATCAGCATTAAAACTGTCTCGCCTCCGGCAGGCGTGTATTCGCTTCGTCCGCACTGCACTCTCAGCAGGAAATCGAATAAAACCTCAGCCTCTCCTTTCCATTCCGAAGGAATTTTTTCACCCAAATACTGCACAATGAGACATTTTCAGTTATTTGGGGCCTAAGACTTCAACGAAACATTTAAAAACTCAGGATTAAGCACGTCAGTAACACTAAAACCTCCAGGATATCCTCCGCTTGTAATCCACGTAACGTCACTGGTTCGACTACAGCGGTACATCGTATCGACGATGATGCACAACGACCTACCTTGTATTAGTATTACCATACCATGAGCCATTAACACCCTATAGGTATTTTTGATGACATGCTGCACTTGGGTGCTCCCACGTGACAGCTCAGTATAATATCGCGACACCCAGTTCAGAAAGTACTGGCGCATGCAATATTGTAGCGTCCAAAAGCTCAAAGCAAGAATCGGCAAGTATCGCAAAATACTTCTTCGAGCGATTCTTATGCATGCATCGAGAGTTTTCATATTCACTAATAACACTTTCGCAGGCGTGATTTCAGTTCACAGCCAACATGAATAGGTTGTGTCGTGTATGGCCTACAACACAAGAAATGTATTTTGACGAAAAATCGCCAAGAGTATGATATACATATATCTTAGGGAACATATTTCTCTCCGTATGTGGTCGTAAAAGGTGTCGCTTCGGCTGGAAACTGGTTTCTTTACTGAAAAGCCAACATTATGTAGTCTCACGCGGAGGACATGTCTTTGTGAGCTCTCACAATACACGAGCCATACACGCTATCTCTGAAATTCAATATCCTGGAAAGATACTCCGGATATAACTTACTGCGATATTAAATGAGACAGATTATTGCCCAGGGCGAGGGGGTTAGGGACGACGCCACTTCAAAAAAGTAACGATGTTCTGTCCTATTCACATTCAAAATTTACTCCCCCGAAGGCGCCGAAGAGTCAAAGCCATATCGGACGGTATGGAATGCGTCTCAAGGCAACAATAAATCGCAAAGAGACAACTGAGGTGGCACAAAGTTGGTAAGCTAGAGTTAAATGCCAATGGAAGACATGGAGTAAAAACTAAAGTAGTTATATCCTCAAGGCTTAGTGGTTATCATGCATCCATGGAACCACAGAGAATAAAGTGTCATGATTGCAAATCCGTCGTAATCACAGAATCAAGTCTAGGTTAAGCATCCTGTCGTAAAATGTCGCGCACGCCATGGAGGATGCAACCCCAACGCTAAAATATGATTCCATATGAGAAAAAGGAGACTAAGCAAGGCTGATTGACAATCAGTTAATTTTAATAACCAGCCAAACCGTGAAATTCATGATGAAAAAAGAGACTGCGTTCATTATCGTCGATGAGTTTTGGTAAATCTGCCCTGCCAGGGAACTTTCATCGCTTGAGTTGACATACATCACTGTGAGGTATGCACGGTATGTGATGCAAAATGTTGCATTTATGTTAGTTACCAACAAAAGTTACCTTTAAGCGTGCCTTTACCGCGATTTCCGCTAAAGCAAGGGGATGATAGTTATCCTCTTCATTAGGTTTACACGTGAAGAGAATTGCAATAGATTTTACAGGAAATGACCTATTGTGAAAGGATTCTGTGCTTCACATGCGTGAAACACATACATGATTGAAATAATACGAAGGCAATTACTGCGCTTGTCCCATTAGAACTAAAAATATTAATAATGCATCGATTATGTTTCCAGATGATGTTCTAACATTAAATAAGTAACCAAGATTTGATCCAATCACTTGCACTGAACTAGTGATGTGGTTTGCAGCCACGTGCACAGGTGCAAAGATATTCACCAAAGAGGGCGACATTCGTTATTAATGAATAATTTTATACTTGACGGATATTTAAATCCCGATCTCATAATTACCCGTCACACAGTGCCTGAAATCGCGGCCAAAACCCCCAAAAAACAAATATATTTCACAACGATGAAAAAGTTTCTGTAGGGTACATGGATGACTGGGGTAACCAAAAATATCAAAACTTTTCCTATTACTCTTTCATTTCATGGCAAAGCAGGCGGCTGAATTGGGCACATTATCAATTGCTCCGTCAACTGCTCTACCTACACGCTTTTATTTTTTTAATCAGCTTTTTAAATTTTAATCGGTATATTTCTAGTTTCATGACCATATGTATTTTCAAAATCATCTGTAATTGAATGAAGGATGGCAAACAAAACCCCTACGACGCCCCCGCTTTCTTATCCATTCAGTTATGAAGATAATCTATTGTTCTTGTTGGTCCCTTAAAATAAACTGCGGATACTTGCGGATGCGGGTTTGCGAACCATTTTTCGTGTCGCATGCACGTATGGCAGCGAGCGGCTCGTAGGTTGTTAGCAGTTGTTGATCTGCGCATGCGCGCATAGTTAATTGTTGTTACTATGAAATCGTAATTAAATTGACTTGCTGACAAAAATTCTACTGCTTTTGAATATTTTCAAAATGTCAATTGCGATATCACGCCTAGAATTATTTAAAAATTTTGCGGCAAACTTCTGGAGGTTGGGCCGCACGATATGCACATGCTGATCTGCATATTGAGCGACTGCTTGAGAAAGGTTTAACAAACTTCGCCCGGCATGAAATCAGGTCAATCTGTAGAAAACATTACGCCGCAATCAGATCCAAGTGGGAGAAATGGCACCGCAAGGAAGATACTTTTTTACAAAATTGTAAAGAGTGGCTTTAAAAATCTGTTGCAATAAGAGTTCCTGAAACATCGTCATTGGAAAAAGGCCTGTCAGTATCTTCCAAAGGTAAAAGAAATTTATTAATTTGATTCAAGGATATTTAAATCCTTCTCGCATCATTACATTAAGTCATATATTGCGGTAAAAACGGACTTTCTTTTCAGTCCTTGGGCGACCCATCAAAGAATATGAATACTGCAGTGAACAGAGCAAGAGGAGGAAAGTGGAAGATGTTAAAAGGAGTAGCGGAACGAGTCTCCTAGCACACGCCACTTGCTCCAGCTTGCGATCTAAGGGTTAAACGGAAGAAGTGAAACTCATATCCGAAGCGTCACTCACTTCACCAGCGCGTGCGAAAAAGATAAACAGAGCTTGGTCATCCGAAAAAAATTCTGCTGAGCTAAGACCTTATGAACCACAAGAGGCGTTAGCTGTTATTTTAGAATTAGATTTATCGAAGAACGCGTATCAAACACTGAGATATGAGGCAAAAGGAAGAGGCGCAGATCTTTATCCATCATATAAGCGTGTAAAGGAAGTGAAAATGCAATGCTATCCGCGTTAAGACCATCTAACTGTCACGGACACAAAGGTGGAAGTTAAGCTGCAGATGATATCAGATCTAACAGCAACGAGGTTAATTGACTTACGGAGAGAGATTTTAAATCGATTACCAAAAGATTCTCTCAAAGATATGCATTTAGTGTCAAAATGGAGTTGTGATGATAGCGGAAACCATTCCCTCTACAGGCAAAAGTGCGCATTCGAAGAATGCAATGACAGTGTTCATTGTATGTCTTGTTCCACTCCAACTTTACGTAAAAACAGGGGGACGTAAGGGAAGAAAAACAGTGGTGTGGCAGAATCCCCGACCCTCTTCCACGAGATACTGCAGGCCTGTGATGCTGGAATTTGTGAAAGAGACTAAAGAACTAATCAATAGGGTAAAAGATGCCATGGATGAACAGATTATGAATCTTCAACCATCCACAGTGCCAGGCTATCCAGATGCTGCAGTTGTGAATCACGATCTGTGCATGACAATGATTAATGGTAAAGTGGCCAATTCTATAACCGGAACTGCCTCATCTCAGTCGTGCTATACATATATGTGGAGCGACCAGCAAAGACATGAATGACATTGATAAGGTGATGAAAAGAAATGTCAATGAGAGTGCTTATCAGTATGGCCTCTCAACACTTCATGCATACAATAGGTTTTGTGAATGGCTTATCCATGTTTCGGCCAGGCTAGAGACAAAGTTATGACAAAAGAAAGCACATATCAAAGACTTAGTTAATGCTCGGGAGTCCGAAATTCAAACTAAATTTAAATTGTTGATGGGATTACTTGTAGGTGTGGTTAAACAAGGTAAGGGAAGTACGAACGATGGAAATGCAGCTCGCCGTTTCTTCGCAGATGCTGAACTCTCTTCCTCAATTACGGGCATAAATTCATCCCTTATTGAAAGGTGTGATACAGTACTACGAACATTGTCATGTGGATTTACTGTAGATGCCAAACCATTCCACAAATACGCGATAGAAACGGCTAGATTTTACGTAAGCTTGTACCCTTAGTACCCAATGTCTGCTTCTATCCATAAAGGATTAATTCATGGGTCAGACTTTATATCGGAGGCACTCCTTCCTATAGGAATGCTTAGTGAGGAAGCGCAAGAAAGCAGGAACAAAGATATTCGAAGATATAGGGAGAAAAAATGTAGGAAAATTTCGAGAACTGCCACAAATATGGATCTCATGAAAATCATGATAGTGTCATCAGATCCCATTATTTCTTCCTTAAGAACACCTGCTAGGAAAAGTGGAAACCTTAAGCCTGAGGTGCTGGCACTCTTAGTCAGTGGTGAGGTACCCAATTTAACATATAACGAAAGTGGCAGTGATGAATAGTACTAAAAACATCGCATATTTATTGACATTTTCGTATAATTTTTCAAATAAAACTGTTCTCTTGTTTTGTTTCATAATTGTTCTTTAATTCTTGTTAAGAAATACTCTTGTAATGCGTATCATTTCATTGCATGATTTTCATCACGGCCATCATATGTTTCAATAAGTAAACTTTGCAAACAGAATGAAACTATTACTTTAAATTAAAATCTAGGAATCATATGAAATGTATCAATCCCTTCAATAACTGTTCATATTAAAATTTTAGGTTCTAGACTAAAATCCATTCCGTAGGTACCTGCACAAAACTGCAGATCTGTCTTCGAAGACATTGACGAAAATAAGAGGAATCGTTACTGAGCAATCAAAGGCATAAAAATGCATTTCTTTTCCCATAGGGACTCATTTTATCAAAATACCTGACGTAACAAAGATAGATTAGACTTTTGGCCGCCAATCCGGAATTGGTCCCACCGTGCGTCAGTCGCAAATTAGCCAGTTACACCAGTAATCTCATCTTGTCAGAACTGCTCGTGGGTGAAACCCATGGAAGCCGAGAAATAAGGAGACGCAGCGACAGCAGAAGGAAGCGTTTCGTTATGGACGGGAGCTTTTGAAGGGGAGGGAGACCACATGAGGAGGCATCGACATAAAGAGAGAGAGAGAGAGGGTGGAAGGGGTACGATGTCAATTTTCTTTTTTTTTTTTGCGTGCCACCCCCAAAGTAAATCAAATGCCCCACTCGGTTTCCAGTTTCTATCCTCTCCTACTTTTATGACAGGCCTCTGCTTCTTGGCCCAATTTCATTAATTTTGTTCTCTAATTATTAATATACATTCCGTATTCCTCTTTCCATTCCTCTCTTTTCATTATCTCGGCATACAATGGCCGACAACGGACACCATTGCCTTACCCCACGACCTCCAACGGTCTACGCCGATTCCCCGTCAGCTACCCTTGCCTTTGCCCTCCCGACCTATGTTACGAATGAAATATTGACATTCAAACGCATTGCGTTAGAAAGAACTTGAAGCATTACTGAATATAAACAATCGAGAATCTGTTTAAAAGTACCAAAATTTCGCTCAATTTCCGAGAAGAATGTCCTTTGTCGAAGAACACCGGTGTTAAGCAGAGAGTATTTTGGTATATTGGTATATATTTGTCGCGGACTGGTTGTCTTAACATTGTTGCAATGTGTTAACACGCTTCCTCCGTTTCAACACGTGCAAGGTAAGAAAAATACTTATACAGTGTGTCTTAAGGCCACAAAAAATAAATGAAATATTGAATGTCTCCAAGGCAACCGATTATCGCAATAAAAACGATTAAATGTAAAATGAATCGAGATTTTAATTCTATTACTGATGATTGGCCTCAATTGCAACACTCAGCACTTGCATTGGCAATGTGAGCGCTGATAAGCAATTCATCGCGCGAGACTCCGTGTGTCGCAATATTCGACATTATGGAGGAATTCAAAGCCCAATATCTCCGCCATCTGCGTGAATACAGGGATACAATTCAGAATGAATCATACGGTAACATGGATCTGCAAATGATGTGAACCTGAAATAAATCGGCGGGGGTCGGGAACACTTCATTTCCTCAGACTAGATCGGGCCTGCCATACACCCATGAGGAGGCTTGCTGGGTGAGATGCAGAACATCTTCGTTACACGTTAGCAGTTCAATAGGCGCAACTTCTTAGTAATCCGACTTCCTCACAAGTTTTGCCGCTTTCCTGCATTATATATACTGCCAAGATTGTTGAACTGAAGGAAGATTAGGATCTCTTAAGGTAGTCCGAGCGAGATAGTTCCCTAGTCATTATGGAGACCATATTCGAATTATTCGTTTAGATTTCACCAGCTGTGAGACACACGCATTGAATATTAAATTATTAACGGTAAAATGATATAATATTATATGGCATAAATTGTAAGTAATTAAATGAAAATATCTAAATAAGTCTTTAACTTGACTCATTTTTTTCGCGCGGTGCGTTTGAAACTCCTTCAAAACGGACGGTTTTTTGCGATACCCAAGAACCTACTGCGGTGACAGTATGATTAATTTTTAAAAATAGTTGAGAAGACATACTAACTACACGCTGTATATTTTTTTACGACATCTAAGTGTTAGAAATACCTCATTTTGTAAATAATGTCTTTCAGGAGTGCATACACGTGCCATTTCCTATGGAAAAGGGCTGGTATTTTTTTGCGAATAACTCCGAAGGTAATGACGTAAGGGGTTGAATTTTTTGTTTCATTAGAAGAGTTAGATATTTTTCTTTAAAATGAGACTAAATTAATTGATTTCAAAGTAAAATGATTTTTCGCTCAAACTACCTTAAGGAGGTAAGTTGTAGTCATTACTCGGAAAATAATGAAGAAAAATGACTGAAAACAGTGTCAAATTATGTACTTCATCAATTACTTTACTAAAAAATTAAGTAATTGAGTTGAGTTAACGTAAAAGAGCCACATAAAACTTCAAAATACGCCACATGATTCCGGGGGCCATTTGCTTTAAATACCCGCAGACATGGCACGTGATGATGGCGCTTTGACATTCAATCTCTCTGGGCAATAAAACTTCCAAGTGCACGAATTTAAGTTTTCATCAATTTATTGTCAATGATTCTGTTCTTCCACGAAAAGCCTGACATCGTTGAGTTCATTCACTTGATGTGATACCGTGAATTGATTTCAATTTAATCCATGAAATAATAGCAAATTTACTGCTGATTACTTGAGATTCAAACCACTTGTGTGTGATGTGCTATGGCTATTTAGAAAACTGATGAACAGCAGCAAGTCAAACATGTATCCTCGTGGATCAAAAACTCTTTTAGTACGAATTAATAATTTTTAAAACAGGTACATTATTTATTCATTCTGTATCCATGTCTTTCCAACTTGTCTCATTGAAAACGGTTAATTGTGAACGGACTAGTGGCCTAAAAATAGACTCTCAATCTGCGAAGTGGGAATTAGAAGGAGTATTACTTACAACGTATTTCTGCACCAAGGGCCAATTGAATAGGAAAAATGCATTTCAAAACGCGAGTGCGCGCATAAAAGAGTGCTCATTCTATGATGACGTCGATGTCGCGGGAAGCATCAACAAGGCATCTTCATGGTTGAAAAATGCCTCAGGAAAGTAAATAAACTTACAGTTAAGGGTACCAGTAGGTAATCGTGAGCATATTTTAACACTTTTTTTAAGTATGTAAAAAAATTCTCCGACCACATTTCACTTGTGTTCTTCAGTTTACGCGTTAGAACTCACCATGTAGTCAGTGGTTGAAATGCTGAATGATTTTTTTTCCTATGCCCATTAATTCCGAAATCAACTCTGGTTCTCAGATTTTTTTCTTGGCATGTTACTAAGCTTAGTCCAAAATGCATGAAATTAAAGTCTGTTATCAAATTGAGGGCATTGTTTTTTAGCATGGGGTGTTACCGCTTGATGCCGCCAAGACTATGCTGGATCAACTCATTGTGAAGTAGCTTCGTTTGCTTTTCTTTTATGTTCTGTCAATCTGGGGCGGTTTTAAATGGTATCAAACATCTCGTTAAGAAAAGGTTTACATAGGACAATGGCATATTGCAGAGTCTGATACAATAAGACATCAATAGTAGGAGACTCATTGAAATTTTACAATAACCTGAACGTATGTCAGGTCTTTAAATTCAGAGAAATGTATACCAGGGTTGAAATTCACCATGAAAAAATCATTTGCCTTGCCCGAGGCAAATGATTTTTTCATGGCGAATTTCAACCCTGGTATATATAAACCCGTGCGAGTGACTTCGTACCACATCATTTGTTAATGCAATGATTGGAAACAGAGAAATCTAGTTCTGGATGGATACAGGTTTTGTACTTAAAAGTATTTCATTTTACCCTACTTCTAGTATTACTGAAGTTATCGATTTTTTTATTCCTTTTGGTGGCTCGGTCATTATCCTCTTCCCTGCATGTGTTTTTGGTACAAGGGAAATCCTCGATCGTCAATTGAATAATCGTCTTGTTATAAGCATGTTGTTGTGGAGGAGCGTCGTCTGATCTGAGCTTGACGAGGTCCGCAGCCTCGCTCTCTTCTACATCATCCACTAAGACGTCCCTGGGACACAAATGACCAAACAGTTGGACTTTCTACTCGAGGAAATTTCCGAGGACGCAGCGCCCACGTCCTGGCACCTTCTGCGAAACCATCTCAATCTCGCTCTCAGCTGACGCAGTGGCAAATTGTTCACTATGCCACCGTTTTCCTCTTCTCTATAATCACAGTCGGAATCCACGGCCTTTCAAGGAGTCTCGTAGTAAATATTATCCGGTTCGTCGACCGGATTCTCTTCTAGAAAAAGCAATGCTTCTTGTATAGTAATTTATTGTTGTAAGCTAAACGTCATTAGATGGTTATGGATAATTATCATTTAAGTACCTTTCGGATCAATTGTTAACCGCACCCTTCATATATATATATTTGTAAAAATAATATAAAGTATTCTGCTATCGACCTCTTGTTTTATCAATCCAAATGGAAATTATTAAATTCCGAAACGTTGGCGAAGAATGATTGTTTGAATCACTAACACGGACCTATACTTGATATTTAATTGGAGTTAAAAATAATTTATTATAGTAAGTATCTACATAATGGAAGTTCTAGATGCGTTCTCTGTACGATATTGCCCTTTGCCAAGGTTCGACCCCGCCACGTCCAAGGGGTCCTAAACGGAACCACGAAAATAATACATATTCGATTTTCCTACGCTTAACTTACTCGTACCATTGTCATACTACTGCAGCACTTCATTTGATCTCCCACCGATTGATGCAAAGGAAAATCATGCCGATAAAAGCAAAAAAACGACCAAATGAACCTTATCTTATGAGACTCAGAGGCTACACGCTAGGCTTAGGTTGCTTGATAAATTCAGAACTGATATTTTTCAGAGCGACATAGAGAATATTATCATAACTCCACGCTACATCTCTAGGTCTGACAGATGAGATAAAATAAGAGAAACACATTACCATTCACAGATAGGTACAAAATTTGTTCTTTCCGCGAACAATAAGTGATCAAATAAGTGATAAGTAAAAATTAATGCACTCCTAGAATTCATGTCACCATTTCATCTCCAAAAAACTTACACCTTAACACGGCTGGTGACCTGACACCCCCTGCCACACGCCCATGCGGTGGCTCGCAGGGTATTATGTACATATAGATGTGGATCTTGAACGTGTTTCCACTTTTACAGTCACAAAAATGTTTTCTTTTCTCAGGAGAGACCAAACCTACTTGAAACATGAAGAGAGTAAACAGAGCGAAGAGGTGAGCTCGGGGCTCAAAGTTACGATGTCACCTGACAAATGGAAACACCGCACACGTTAGAGATTAAATGTGTGCAGTTTTGCAATTAGATTCAAGCTGACACCATACGGTACCGCTTGGTTAAAATGGTTTTATTGAGGCATGCTACCGTTAGGCATTCACCTACATCTACTAAATACCGCACAAGCCACCAGTAGGGTGTGTGGCATGGGGTGATTCCACACCAGGCATGAATCACTCATCCCAATTGAAATCAGAACCGCACACGCTCGCCCAGAATGCCAGGCGCAGGCCACAAGCAGTCGGGATGGCACTACGCGGTCAGACCAGGAACTAGGAAATACTAGGAGTGCTACATAAACGGACCAGGAAGTATACTATTTAAGATACAACTGCTCGTTAGTATTGTCTAAGCGACTGATGAAAACTAAGCACTTAATCATATCTTGTGGGATATTTCATACGGGGTTAATTGCTAATAATGCTGTTAGGGTATTTAGCACTAGTGAATAACGTACCTTACCTAGTGAGGATCAAGTTTCTCAAAACCGATATATTGCAACTTTTATGGTCCCTTATTGTACGTGGATAAAATGACAGTACATTAAATTATACACCATGACTCCCTATCATACATCCTGACATAACATTATACATCATGACATTACATCATGCATATAATGATATACATCCGTTCTGCAGTCCATTTCCTTCATCTTAGACCTGTGATCGTGTCTACTATAATAGTTTGCACTAGCAGAATATGTTTAACGTCCAGCAAAAAATAGTCTACTTCAAACTTTGAAAAAGATTTAACCTATATTTTTCCCTTCGATCGGGCAGAGGTTCCCATCCTAAATCCCTCAACAATTCAGCTACACTACCATGTTTATCGTAACAATTTTTAACAAATCTTGCTGCTATCCCCTGTATATCTGAAAATAGACCTACGTCATAAGAGTCCCATATACTAGCGGCGTACTCCAAGTGAGGTTACTCCAAGTTAGATCTTACGGTATCATAATAGAAATTTCGATGAAATTTCACTGAAATATGATGTTTCTGCATAAAGGACTCGGATCGACTCCTTAATATTATTTAACAATAATTATTAAAATAAAAATGTGATGTTTCGTATGCAGAAGAAACTATGCACAAAAGTAAACAAATTATTACGAAATACATGTCACGTGCCACGAGGCCACTCGTTCGAATAGCATTCGAATTGCCAAATAACAATATTAGTAATTTTTTATTTTATGCATCATTATTCATTTTTACCGGTAAATATCACTATTGATAACCCGCGTACATATATTTTCGCGTGAATCAGTCGATAAAATAAAATCGCTCCGACCACACTAAGCCCGAAGGCATTCTGGAAAGACGGGCGCTTTCCACTTCCGAAATCGCCCGTAATCCTCAAAACCACTTCACGGCTAACCGTCGTTCCATTCGATTCGATATCGCTCGAGATATTCGCGAGTGCGATGCCTTTCACCCGCCGCCCTCTGCCTCGGCGCCGCTCTGACGGCCATTTCGATCCAACCCGACCCCGTGCGCTCTCATCCCAAGTGCGTAATCTCGCCCTCAACCCTCTTCCGGAGGTGCAAAACCTCGGCCAATCCTTTTCAATCCCCTTCCCTCCGTCCGTCCGTCATCGCGACGAAAAGGAAAGAATAAAACCGTTCGTTTCGCGTCTCCCCTTCGAAACCAGAGTCGGACACCGCGGTCGAGTGAGAACACATGCCGCCCGCGAAGAGAGTGAATGGCGAAGGAAGAGGAGGAAAAGGGGATTCCGCGAGGGATGACCGAGAGGCGTGGGGAAGTGGGGCGTGGGTGGTGTGCCGAAGCATACTCGCGTGCCGCGAAGGGACCGTGAGTGCGTGGCTCGCGGGTGTTGAGAGACGCATCGTCCGCTCTCGTCATGCGCGCGCAGTCCCAGCACCACTCCGGCATCGCTCGTGCCGCCGTATTTGACCATGCACCCCTCCTCGCTCCTCCTACCCCCTCCCCCCTCCCTCCCTCCCTCCCTTCGCAGACGCCCAGATCAATAAAGGACTGGAGCCGTCTCCCCCTCCTCCCCCCTCCCCCCAATTCCCCCCCCCCCCACATCCCTCCCTCCACCCACCCACCGTCTCCCGAATGGTAAAGTCGTGCATCTCATCCAACCCCCAATTCCCCCTCCTCCTCCCCAACCTTGTTCAATTTTTCTAAATGTGTACCCTCACCATAAAAAATGAGATTCTTTCAGAAAAGGAGACGCACGGATTCCTGTTATCTTTTTTAAAAAGAATAAGCAGTCAGAATTTTTTGCCGGAAGTTCAACATACTTTGTCGGAGCCGCATTATTGGAAACGATCAAAGGCACAAGACAAAGGAAATAGTCAGCTGAACCGATAGCTTTAAAATGGCGTTTTTTTTCTACGCACACTGAGGGACCATAATAATTGCGATGGGTTTATCCCATCAAACACCGACCTTCACTAGGTGACGTACACTCAGTATCTACTTGTGCTTAATTACCTACCATCATTTTTAAATACTCACCCCGCTTGAAATGCACGGCATGATTTTGTTTCCTGCAAGATTTAGAATCTCGTAGCATTCATAAATTACCAGAATTGTTAATGCAAATCAGTATTTGTATCTTTGAGTGCACTGCATTGCAACGTCTTCGTTTATGTATTCACTTTCCAGGTCTCCGGGTTTGAGTGAGCATTGTTCTCCTGACTATTTCTGTATAGTTGCACCGAGCGAAAGAAATTTGATTTGAACGAGCTTATAGTTTCGTTCCGAAACGAAATGATAGGCCTTATTTTTGCCTATAGCTTCGGTTCGGAATGTAACTTCATGTACGACTTGACTTTAGTTTCGTTAACGGAACGAAAGCAAAATTTTGAACGAAATATAACGTTCCGGAACCGTTCCTTCTTATGAATAGTATCAGTTCAAGTGAAGTGGTGGAAGCACTTTCGATTCGCACTCATGGTACCGGGCCCAATCGGGACTCATCTCAGGGAATCGCCGACGGATTCTCGCAGAGCAACAGCGTAAATGATGGGAATCCTTATCTTATACCCACAAAGTAGGTTTGGAAAAAGCGCAACAATGGGACTATCGGAATCTCATAACAGCAAACATCTTACACGTCTCAACAACAGGTGACTTACTAACATATCATCAGGAACGCGTAACAACTAGAAACAATGTAAAATAAAAAAATTCAGATATGTCAACGAGTGTTATATTTGACATTAGAACTTTTCGAAATCTTTGTAATATGAAATATTTTCAAATAATTTCTTCTAACTGAAAATTATCAATCCCATTAATAATATCACGATTTCCAGATATCCATCAATCATATCTCCAGCCCACTTCGTGATTAGTTTCTCATCCACTTCATGTGCAAAACGTGCGCTGTTCGCCCACTTGCATTACGCTGAATTGGAGAATTTTAGTATTAATTTCCCACATGCGATTGAATAAAATTATTTCCGCTTAGAAACGCTGACTTATTATGAGTGAAAAGAGATTTAAGCCCCGATAATGTTTCATTTTAGTGTCTTAAGTTTGTTAAATTTCTCGAGTAAGCAGTAGGTAAAATAAGATTATTTGCAGACGATACAGTTATCTCCTGTGAAATAAGTGAAGACGCGGACTTTGAAGCTGTCGTCGGACTTCATCGGACTTTTACAGTCGTCGGGTTCATTCGTGGTGCCAGCAGGAGTGGGGGTTAGAATTAAATATCAGCAAATGCACCACAGTTCACTTCCTGCGAAAGTCATCACAAAAATGCCATACCTATACTGTGGGTGGAGTAAACATAAAATCTTCAGATACAGTAAAATATCTTGGAATTACCTTAACTACTGATATATCGTGGGGATTACACATACAGAACATATGTGGCGCAGCATTTAAAAAACTAGGTATTGTTAACCGTATAATCGGAAGATCCTCGGATGAATAAGTAAAAGAGAGATGCGCCGCGAGCATCTGGGACCCTGGTCAAATAGATTTAACCAAAAAATTAATAAAATACAAAGGAAAGCAGCACGCTTCGTTAAAAATTGCTATGAGCGTACGTATAGTGTCTCGCAACGTTTAGAGGGATTAAGGTGGGAGCCCCTAGAGACTCGGAGGCTGCACGCTAGGCTTAGGCTACTTGAGTTATTCAGAACTGGCGTGTTTCAGAGCGACATGGAGAATATTATCAATACGTCTAACTACATTTCTAGGTCTGACAGAGGGGGTAGAATAAGAGAGATACACTGTCGAATAGATAGGTACAAGTTCTCGTTCGTTCCGCGAACAATAAGCGACAACAATACAAATTGAACGCCTCTAAATACAATCCCATAACACATGTCACCATTTCTCCTCCCAAGACCTTATCTCTTACATCTTTACACGGCTGGTGACCTAACACCTCCTACCACACGCCCATGTGGCGGCTCGCAGGGTAGTATGTAGATGTAGCTTAGGAGTGTCAACTCTTCCGATCCCACAATCCTCTCCAACTTCACTCCCTCCCCCGGTTATGGTGGCAGGGGGAAGAAGAGTGGGAACCACATCTCCACCCCCTATCGACACTCCCCCTCTCCGCCTTTGCAATTCACCTTTGTCGATGCATCGCATATAATTCATATCGCTTCTTCAGGACTCTTCAGGAGTCCCTAATTATCAACTAAGAAAACCATTATCTGACAAAACGAACTCCAGAGGAAGCTGAGCCGTGAAGAAGCATTATGAATTATATGCGACGCGTCGACAAAGTTGAATTGCCATTATTTATTAATGCTTGGGCTAATGTCTCTAGAAAAAACAAGACACTAGGATTGAATGTTTCATATATGTGAACCAGCTCGTTTAATGTTTAATAATTGCCACTCATCGCTCAAGGGAATTAAATCATGTGGACGTCAAATAACTTAATTAGAAGCCCTCGCTTCCTCGCTTGTGGTATTGGAACACACATTGTGGTATCGACAACTTCCTGAGTGTTGACAATAGGCACTTTTTTATTGTTACATGCAATATACCAATGAGTAAAGGTTAGCCTGATAAAAAGATGAGCTCCTCGCTACAATTCCTTCCCTCGGGTTTGACATCCCTCCTCACATAATCCCAAGTAGTTGTAGTTTTTCCCGACTTTTTAATTTTTGGATTCCTTTTCAGATGATATCAAATTATTCAGGAGCGCAATGCAGTTCAAAGTGAGCGTAAGTGATTATTTGTTTCCTTTGGTGCTCTGAACTCCACGTCTTGGTCGAAACTAGTCCAATGAATATTTGTTATTTGCTGATTATTTGTCACCGCAAATGTGACGTCTGAAAAATAAATACCAGATTAAGTGTTGAAGTCGAGGCTACTGTTTGAAATTGCCTCTTTCCGGGAGGGAACTCTGGTTGATTGCTTCGCATCAGGTTATGCATTGTTTTATTATATGCACTGAATTAAATGCCCCATGGTGGCATTTATTTAAAATTTGAGTACCAGGGGACTTTGTTTCCAGTATTAAAAAAGTTGTTACTATTTACATTTGAGTAAAGGCGACCAATAGTTGGCTGAATTGATGCAGGACTGGATTGGATATTTGGGGAGGGGACCGACAGCTAAGGTCATTTGCGCCATAGGGGATAGGTAAGTGAGGAAGGGTGGATGGAAACCCGGCGTCGGCATTAGCCTGCTCCTAACGAAAGTCGCCAAGGGGTCCACGGTTTAACGTCTCATCCGACAGACGGAGTACTGTACTTGAAGTGCCCTCCACGAGACACTCAAGTAGGGATCAGGTATCCTCTGAAAAACATCCGCCTCTGCAGGGATTTGAACCCTGGCCGCCCGTATGGATAGCCAGTACTCTAGCCACCTTACCAACCCTATCCCCATATTGATACGGGATGAGAATAACGGGCTGTTCTCAAACATGACCCCTCGGTGAGTGAGCGGCGTGCTCGGAGGAGATTAGGGCGTGAGCCGCGAAGATTGAGGGCGGAGATGATGTGAGATGGAAGGGTGGCAGGGGGGGATAGGTGGGGGGAGGGAAAAGAACTCGAAGGCGAGGGTGTGAGCTTTGGAATGAAGTGACTTGTAGGGAGAGTGGAGTGAGGGTGGGGGGTGAAGGGGGGAGAAGAAAGGCAGGCGAGAGGGCCCTTCCGGACTCGAGGATCGGCTTGGCCCTCAGTTCCCCACGGCCAGTGTCTAAAGGGCGAGTACTCGAGGGGTGGGGGCAGAAAGGAGAGGGTGTAGCGGGGAGGGGTCGAAGGAGGTGTAATTAGCTCCGCAGTGGAGTTCCATTACCTCACGCACCTCTTTCGGATTCGGTCGCGAGAATAGCAAATCTGCTTCGATTCCATAACGAGTCCTTTCGCGAGGACCTGACGCAGGAGGTTATCGCTACTTAGGCCAATTTTGAAAACAAGGGAAAATGCAGCCTTGGTACACTTAAGGTAGTCTGAGCGAAATATCATTTTACTTATAAATCAATGAATTTGGTCTCATTTTAAATAAAAATATGTCACCCCTTTAAAGATACCAAAAATTCAACCCCTTACCACATTACTTTCGGAGATATTTGCCAAAAAATACCAGTCCTTTCACATAGAAAATGGTACGTGTATGCACTCCAGAGAGACTTTATATTAAAAATGAGGCATTTCCTACACTACTAGTTAAAAAATCAACAGTGTGTAGTTTGTGTGTTTTCTCAACTATTTGTGAAAATTAATCATATTGTCACCGCAGTAAATTCGTTGGTATTACGTACAATAAACCTTACGTTTTGATGGCGTTTCAAACATACCGCGTGAAAAAGTGAGTCGAGTTAAGTACTTATTAGGATATTTTCATTTGGCTACTTACAATTTCTGTCATGTAAAACTATATTATTGCACAATTACTAATGCAATATTTAATTCGTGTGTCTCACAGCTGATGAAGTTAAAACGTACATATCGAATATGCTCTCTATTATGACCAGGGAACTATCTCGCTCGCACTACCTTAAATGCTTCATTGAAAACTTTACAGCAACTCATGTCCTACTTTTTTATGCAATGAGCGATTCAAAATCATGACTCGAGGCCCACTGACAAGCGATCAGCGGCAAAACTGCGACCGTGACGTCATCTCCCATCTCGACAATCGCTGTAGTAAAATTGATATTTGTTCTGAGTTGTACTGTCAGCATTGATATTCAAATATTTCAAACAGTATTATAAACAGTTTCAATGTTTATACGTCATTTAGATGCCTGGTAATACCAATGGATGAGTTAGTTCCAAAAAAGAATGCTAGCGTCTGGGAAATAGGACGCAAATTCAAGTGATTTCACCCACGAAGTTCTTCTATCGATTCATTTTACGAATTGTACAAAGAAAACATTGGAATAGAGCAAGACTAATAGGCCATCGTTGAGTAAAAACCATGGAATGGTTGTTAATTGCTGTGAAAGCTTCCGCTTAGTGGTCTTGAATCATGATGGCTTTCGGGATAGCTTCCGCGTTTGTCATTCATCTGACGACAGTTACGCGAGCGTTCCAGCTCGCTTCTTCACGTCTGAAGTGCTCACGATGCATTTTGGCTGCTACACACACAAAAAAATCGCGCTCGACCTTCCGCCGGACTGTACATTGCGGCCAAAAATGCATTGTGAGCACTTACGACTTGAAGAAGCAAGCTGGAACGCTCGCGTAACTGTCGTCACATAAATGACACAACGCGGAAGCTATCCCGAAAGCCATCATGATTCGAATGGCTCTAAAAACTACGAAGTTAGGAAAACACACCCACTCGAGACTCGAACTCGCGGCCTCAATAGTAGTAAAACTTCACAATCGCTGAAAAATAAATCAAGCTGTCGTGAACAGAAAATGTATGATGCGGTCACGAATCACTGAGATACCTGCCCAGAGGGGAATAATGAAACTTATATCATAATTCAAAATGAGTCGCAAAATTATAACATTCATGAAAAACAATCTCTTTTAAATTAGTTTGAAATCAATGGGTTGTTTAAGGTCAGTAAAAAATGTTCATTCATCGAAGCATTATACTCAATGCGAGGCGTTGGCAACCTTGACTTGGCTCTGGGTCGTAGACGACCAGTATTGAATCCGTAAGTCGACGTTTGCATTAACTGATATTTTGAATTTAAACTAACCTTTAAATGAATAATATAGTACAATGGCTATACTCGAGCTTGCCGATAGACGTAAGTGTAAATATTAACCAGATAAAATGAATATCATGAGAAACCCTGCATTGAAAGGAATAGGCCAGGCATAAATAAAGAGTGAAGTACGCCGCCTTCGACCAATCACAGAGATGAATGACTTCCGATAGGACGATGATAATGTGAAAAGAGATAGTTAATGCTATTTGGACTCGAAGGCAAGAAAGAAGGGTTACGCCCTTTGACCTCCATCGTCCTTAACAATGAACTCAAGCGAGGCCAGCGCAGCCATTTTCCCAACGTAAGTGTCGGAAGGCTCGCCGAAAATTGCTAATATTTGCGTCAACCCAAGCAGAACAATTGGCAATGCGTAAAATTCGCAAGATTGAAGGTTATTCGGGTTTTCCACCCACCGGGTGGTCAAACTCCCCATCTCGGCCGACGTTTCGATGAAACGGCCGAACGTTTTGGCCGAGACGGAGAGTTTGACCACCCAAGAGTGGGAAACCCTAATAACCTCCAACGACTTCATACGCCGAGAAAGCCTTAGATCTTTGTTCATTCGCAAGATTGCCGCAACTCTTCCTTCGCTATACTAAAAGATAAGAGAGAAACCAAAATGCAAGGATGTATGCGTAAATGGATGCGGTGGGACATGGTGGTGACGGTGACAAATAATAAAGTGTTTCTTCACTCTCTACGAGTCTATGCACGTTGAGCGCTATATCATCTCGCATCGAACTCAGTGAACTCGATGCGAGCCTCGTCTCTTAGCCTCATCATAAAGAAACATAACAACGTCACCATTCTAATGGTGCCAAAACATCAGCCTCCTCTCACCGCTTCTCGAGGAACCAACCAAACTACAGAGACCGTTTTCCAATACATGAGGCTCGAGTATGCAATTATTATTAATTTCAAATGATGAGGACATTAAGGCACCTAGACTTGTAAAATTAAACTGTGTGCAGTTGGCACGTTACCTCGACTATTTTTTAGGAATAATAAGTTTCTCACCGCAAATAAGATTCACAAATTTCCAAAAAAAACCTTTTATGTGAAGCCGTTTTTAACGCGAAAAAAATTAGTCGACGTGAAGAAGTTAATAAGTCAATTTATTAAATAACTGGGAATTTAAGTAAAATTAAACAATTTTTTTCCACTAGTTGTGTTAAAATTTTCACACCATGCTCCAAACAGCTGCTGAAATTAAAGAAAATCACCGGTATGACGAGGGAAAAATTCGCTCGAATCCCCGTCAATTTGAAAGAATAGTCTGTTATGTGGTGAGGTCAGAATGGGGGAGGGGGCGGGAGACCGCATGCAAAAGGACATTGATGGGCCCGTGATTTGGGCGCCCACCCTCGGCTCTTAGAAATGATTCGACTCATGAGCGGAATACAAATAGACGCGGCCTCTCTCTCCCGTCGATCACGATCGAGCGCAAATGGACCGAAACACGCTCATCGCTCTCCCGAGATGGCCAAGATCTGCATCATTCACGCCTTCCGCCAACGACGGGAGAGACTGAGGTCCGACGGTCCAATCGTCCCCATGGGGAGCGAAGGAAACTCGCCTCTCTCTCCTCGTTTGTTTAAGGGAGGTACGAGAGAAATATCATTTCACTTAGAAATCAATGAATTTGGTCTCATTTTAAAGAAAAATATCTCACCCTTCAAATGACACCAAAAATTCACCCCCTTACCACATTACTTTCGGAGATATTTGCCAGAAAATACCAGCCCTTTTACATGGGAAATGGTACGTGCATGCACTCCAGAGAGGTAGTATTTACAAAATGAGGTATATCTAGCACTTAGATGTCGTCAAAAAACTAACAGTGTGTAGTTTGTATGTTTTTTCAACAATATTTGAAAGTTTATCATATTGTCACCGCAGTAAGTTCAATCTTGGCTCCGGGTCGTAGTCGACCAACATTGAATCCGTAAGTTGACATTTCCAGTACCTGATATTTCAAATTTAAACTAACCTTTAAATGAATAATATATCATAATGGCTATACTCGAAGATGAGTATATTATAAAAATTACTTGATTACGTCATGTCCACGAAGATTCACGTTAAACATGCGCGGCGGCGTTCATCCCGAGAAACAATGAACTCCAGCGGAAAGATGGGACGTTACATATAAGGGAAAGTCCAATGAGCATAACCGATAGATATAAATGTAAATATTAGCCAGGTAAAATGAATATTATGAGAAACCCTAATACATAAAGGAATTGGCCAGGGATATGAAGGAGTGAAGTACGCCGGTACTAGGTAGGAACCACAGTAAATTCTTCGGGATCACAATAAACCTTCCATTTTGAAGGAGTTTCAAACGCACCGCACGAAAAAAATGAGTCAAGTTAAGCCTGACGGTGGGAAACGCCGTCTCTCTCATTCGTCTCCACTTTTTTGGGTCCAGCGCGAAATCTCCTCCCCTCTCCATCCTAAGATCCCTCCGAATCCGAATCAATTCACTCGGCTAGTTCCCTCGGGACTGGAGTCTCCCCGTGCCGCCGCGCCCACACACCCGGAGATCCGACTCCGGGTCCACCGCCGGATCCGATTTCCGGTCGAAAAAAAAGGAAGCGAAGGTGAAAAATGTCGCCGCGACGCCCCGTAAATACCCCGCCTCTTCTTTTCACCCCTCTCCCCTCTCCCACCCCCCCCCCCCATCCTCCCAACGGGCGACGCATCGCTCTCTTCTTTTGTCGAGACGAATAGAATGGAATCATCGGTGTCCGACTGCACCTCCGCCCTTCTTCAGACGGTCCTTCCGGATCCGCTAAGTTGGTGGGCGGAATTTTCGGACATCTTTCCGTGATCCAGACGCGTTACACGCTCTAAAACAACAGCGTTTCCCTCCTTCTAAACTATGAGTGAAGGAGTTGTGGTCTCCACTCTGATTGGCAAATACCCATTATCCAACATCAAATTGACGCAGCAACCTTCCATTTAAATTAATTTAAGTTTGATAAGATGTTTTATACAAAAGAGATGGTTGGTTAATTAACTTCGAGGAATCGGGATGTTGTTGAAAAATAAATGGCTTAGCAATTTCGATCATTTTATTAAATAAGTCGCACCGCTTCCAATTACATTTATTGCGGCACCGAAATGGGTCAGTTGTTTTAAAGTGTGGAAAATTAAAAAGTGATACATTCTTCAATTCTTGCCTTGTATACCTAGGCTTATTATATAGTATTTCTCAATTCCATCATACCTAAAGTGCACCTCATTACAATGTATTAGATGGTTCAAATGCATTTATAAGTTTCAAACGTTGTATTTCATGTTGTATGAAAGGTTGAATAGCAATAATAAAGATAAATGACAGTAGACAAAATTACAGCAGCCTCGGAAAGTCACCCACCCCGCCCGCCCTGATCTCCCCCCCCCCCCACCCCCCGAATCCACTCCTCCTTGCCGTTCCAGCACGTCTTATTTCATAATTCCAGTCTTCCCGCGGGAGGTCGCAGCGAATGCGACCGCCGAGGTGAGATTTATACCCACCGGGGGAGTTGGGGGAGGGGGAGATGGTGGGTAAACGGGCGGAACTATTTACACCCACACACACTGCTCTGCGATTGGGGTGTGTGGCATTGGCTGTTACGAAGTAATCGATGAAATGAGCAAAGGGCGATCGCGAACTCGGTGCAAGCGTAGTCCGAGTGTTTCGCTTTGAACTTGAGGCCCCCTCACCCTCGAGGAGCGAGAGAACCAGACATTTCTGCAATCACCAGTTTTACCCCATGTCTACGTTTCTATCAGCTGTGGAGATCTAATTATTGGAGAAGTATTTGTGTCATGATGATGTGGGAATGATGAGGTGCTGAGGACGATTGGAGAAGAAAGGAGTGTGTTGACTGGGAGAAATAAAAAAGAGGAAGACTAATTGGATTGGGTATATTTTAAGGAAGAATAGTGTCAAGAATATAATAACTACAGAAAGGAAAATAGAAGGGAAGAGAGGAAGAGGAAGGAGGAGGCACGGAATGCTGAGAGACATCAAAAAAAGGATGGAGCTATGAAGAGATGAAGAGAGAGAGAGGCCCAGGACAGACAGAATGCTGTGGAGGCAGTGCCGTGGAAACCTGTCCGAGGACAGAATCTCAATGATGATGAGTTGTGTCAAGATGGAGGAAGGAACAATAATGGAAGCAAATCACGAGCAGTTATCGACGAATTAAAAATTTCATTTAAATAATTTCGATGTTACTTAATACCTCTCCGTCTCTCCAGCCCCCTTCCTCCACCGTACAGGTATGTGGCCCGTGAGGAACATCGGCTCCAGACCCGCAGTGAGTCATCACTTGCTGCTGGATGAAGGGCAAAAGCAGGAATGGGCTGCACGCTCCAATCTCCTGCTGGACACTCCTCCGCGAATATAGTGGTGCGCGCTACATGATTTGGAGATGGGGTAATCTTCACTTTAATAGAGAGAGCAATTGAAGGGCGAAAGATGTCTTCCGTTCAGAACGCTCGCATCACGCGAAAATTTTTCGATTGCATGTCAGTCTCCGGCAGTTGATTTTTTTATCAACCGAAATGGAGTGAGGAGGTCACTGCTCCTGCTATTCTGGCAATAATTTTAGCAAATCTAGGCATCAATTCTATTTCCAACCGTATTCTTTCCGATTCTTCTGCTTTTCCAGCCATGAAGACGACGATCATGCCTAAAGGGGTCATATTTGAATCTAGTAGACACCAGACGAAGCGGGAGATACGACGCATACGAAAGGCAGAATAAAATGTTGGATGTAGAGGCGACAATTTCTAACAGTTGATATCTTAAACTGTCAGTTGAGCTCGTATGACTTGTTAAAAATAATTGATAATACATATTGAAAGTGCCTAATGCTTATATTCTCTCTTTATCTCCTTGGGTAAGACGCATCGAAGAGTTTCTAAAGTTTCCACTGACTCCAATCCGTGATAGTCTCCTTAATTATAGCCTTCGAAATCACGCGGACAGAAATCCCTATAAAAAAGGTCTCTTCGAGCCCGAAACGCGCCAATCAAGTCATCATTGATGTATTTCAGAAAATAAAAATGTATCTGTTCTCTAACCACCGTGGCCACCACTTTATTGTCTTTTAAGTTTCTGCCAACATTTTGGCGTTAACCGTCGGCCGAAAATAGAATTATCATGCTGCTGTGACTTTGAAGACAAACTTCAAATATTTTTAATCGACATCTACATCTACTTATTACCCTGCAAGTCACCACAAGGGTGTTTGGCATGGGGTGACTTATCACCAATATGAGCTACAGTGAAGAAATTTACTTTCATCAACACGCAACACACTATCGATATACCACAAACGCTACACTAACTGCTAAACTAATAGATATAAATTAAACTGCTAAATCTACTAAAATAACCCATAGTGTAATTATGTAAGCGTGACACCAGAGTCATGCAGGGAGCATGCAAAACATGGTGCTAGCATCACCCGGCAGATATAGAAACATGCATCCGGGGCCATATTAATCAATCAGCTACATCTACATCCACGAAATACCGTGCATGCCACCACTAGGGTGTGCGGTACGGGGTGATTCCACACCAGGCATGAAGCCCTCATCCCAGCTGAAATCAGAACCTCCCACGTTCCCCGGAATGCCAGGCGCAGGCCAAAAGCAGTCAGGAAGACAACACGCGGTGTACTACACTACCTGTAAACTAACCTACTTCAAAGCCATTATGTTCTCTTATCGATCGCGGAAAAAACGGCATTTTCACCCTTTCTGTTCTACAAACTATTTCATTCCCATGACCTGTTTCACCGTCGTGTGTTGGAGTTCGTAAGATACTGATTAGCTTAGTTGGAAAATAAATTGGCGTTGAATTTACACAAAAGATTGAGTCTAATTTTCAATCGACGATCTGAAAGCAATTCCCATCCTAGTTTTCGTTGGAGGTCAGTATCACTAGCTAGATTATCATAACGGCCTTTCGCGCATCTTTCTGATCTTCTCCGCACGCGTTATAACTCTGTTTTTAAGCCTACCTCATGAGGATCCCAAACACTGGCAGAGGATTTCAAAGGTGGTCTAAGAAGGGAGAAGTAGCTGATTTATCTGACTTTGCCGTCGCAATTTCCAAGTACTCTTTTAACAAATCCCAATTTACGGTTAGCTTCACCAGTTATATCTCGAATATGTTTGCAACTCCAGAGACCATTGGTTAGTTTAACTCCGAGGTATTGCACATATTCTGCAGTCCCTATTAGGGTATTTTGCAAGTAATATCTGTACTTAGGGGAGTTTTTCTTTTTCTAGAAGTTCATCACAACACATTTTTTCAAATTCAATTTAATTCTAGCTGCCACGCGTCGCACTATGCTTGATTTGCCTTGAGGTCTTTCGTTATCGCTTCCTTATCATTATTGCTACGGATGTCCCTGTAATCTACAGCATCGTCCGCAAATAGTCAAAGTTTGCTGTCTACCACTTCACCAATATTGAATACTCAGAAGGCAGATGGCATTATCATGTGCAATCGCTATTTTCGTTTCGTTTCCGTGGTTCGTTGTGAAATAGCGTGGTCAGGATAACTGGCTTTCTTTCCCGAGAAGAGGTGTTTAAAATCGTGAGATTTGGAGTCGCTGGGAAATGCCAATGTATTGACAGCTCCGCGGCAAGAGGGGGATCTGCCCGTGCAAGGTGGCCCTCCTCCGGAGCCAGCCATCGGTAGTTTTCCTTTACTCCAAGGGGGAGGGGGAAGGGAGGGGCGGGTGTGTGGGATGGACGTGAACAGACGAGGGAACAATTAGTCTTAGCGATGGGACGAGGCGACGGAAGGATTGGATTGGGAAGGGAATGCAAATGAGTGGGAAAGCAAGCGGGCAAGAGAGGAAGTTCGGAGAGGAGGCGAGAGAGGGCTCTGTATAGCTCCCGCAAGAGTTCCTGGCGCAGACCTGCGTGGCAAGGAGAGGAGGTAGAAGTGGAGGGGGGGTGAAGTGGAAGGACGGAGGGAAAGTGTGGGAGGAAACGAGAGAGAGAGAGAGAGAAGCAGGGGTGCCAAACTAGCACATGTGAAAAACACGAGGTATGTACTTACATGCAAGGCAAACAAGCAATCATCCATCGCTATTACTTTTCGTTGAACCCTACCTCGGAGTCTCACGGTGAGATGAGTCGAAACGGGAAAATAGGTGGTGAGTATTCTACCTCTTCAAGCGATGATGCTCGTAGCTATTAGAACGGTTTTTTGTCTGACCATCCACTCTGAACAAACTTTCTTCCTTGTTTTGAAGCATTCCGTGGCCCATGTCTCCAACTCATCGCCTGTGCAGCTCCACTTCCGTTAAAAAAATAATAATTTTCATCGGGACATATCTGTTATGGAGTGATTTTTATCAGAGTTGATGGCGTGCAGTGAAGCTGGCTGACTATTCCTGGACGCTACACCACCAAATTCCAAATGATCAGCACAAACGCCAAGTCTACAGCCAAGAAATTCACAGCAAACACCTTACGTTAAGCAAGTGTACCAAGTAAATGTGTCTCCGAGTGCGCACAAAAATAAGAACTCGGGCGAAATTTCTGTCGCCGAGTTGTTTGCATTTGATATGTTAATGGAGTAACTCTCATGCGGATTTCTCAATTTCGCTACGCAAACGGATTCTTGGCTCGGCAGAGGAATTCGATCGCCATGACGATTCATTAATAATACTAACCAGTTGTTATATCTTGAGTAGTGTACTGCATGGTTGCATGTTCTTATACGTATCACTCTCCTGGTTTCTGGTCTGACGGCTTACGTCTACGTCTACGTAATACCTTGCGAGCCACCTCGAGTGTGTGTGGCAGGGGGTGAAGATCACCAAACATGCACTATTGCCATGCAACTAGGATATTTAATGGATACATGCTAGATAATAGGGTCGCATGCAGCTAGATGGTTGGTATCTACATAATAAGAAAGGGATTATTGGTTGTTATTACATGCATCATGCACTACAGACTACTCTAACAAAATTTCACCTATCTATCCCTTTGTAACGCTGCCTATTGTTCTCTCTTATGCTACGCGGGAAAAATGACATTTTAAATCTATAGGTACGACAATCTATCTCTCTAATCTTGATAATCAGATCAAACCTAGCATAATACGCAGGGGTTCTTAATATATATCTAACGTCATCTGTGAACAAATCGGTCTCGAATTTACTTAAAAGTTAACCTAAACTGTTGTATTACTGTTGTTCTGACTGCTTTAGGCCTGCGCATTGCATCCGGCGGAACGTGCGCGGTTCTGATTTGAACAGGGATGAGTGCTGAATGCTTGGTGTAGAATCACCCTCTGCCACACACCCTAGTGGTGGCTTGCACGGTATTTCATAGATGAAGATGTAGATGAAGTTAAGATCGGCTGTTTGAAATGAAAAATCGTTTAATTTCCATATTCGTTTCATGAGTCTGAAACATGTCTTGAAGATAAAAGTTGGACATGATCTTTTAAAGGGAAAAGGTGTGAACGCATATATGCAAAGAAAAGTTTTTTTTTAGCATTTGCTTGAGCATTAATGACCGATTTCATGGCGTTAATTTTGAATACAAAAGTCAAAGTTTTTAAATACATATTTGCCATTTCACTGTGCGCAGGTGACATTTTAATAGCTTGAGTCATTATTCTCTCAGGTTTCCTGTCAACTTGTCTTTCCAATGGTACATTCAAAATACAATTAATGTACCTTTTCACCTATTTCGAACGCACTTGGCACATCCTTCCCAAGGATGAGTCATCCCACCACATTTTCAGCCGATTTTTCGTCCCTCCCAACTCGTAGTTCCAATGAGAGAGAGACATAGTAGAACTTTTCTGTTTTCTAGCAAGCACTGATGATGTAAAGAAATTATTGGTATCAATGTTACGTCCTTTGTGTAGATATCGTTCACTCAACTTTGTTACCACGTATTCTGCAAGTGATTCATCTTGTGGTCGGCTTTCATCTTTACCAGATAAGGAAATCCTTGGCAAAGGTACTTGGACTCCACATCTACTAATAGTCAAAACGTTTTACCAAAGTCTTCCAGCTTGTTAGCAATGTCCAACAGGAATGGGGAACGACACTTCACTGTGAACAATTGCTCGTCGGCGGTGAGGACAGCCTTCGGCACAAAACAAAAGCAGCAGTTCTGTATGAATTTATTACACGTATGCGATGCGAGCGCAAATTTGTGTTTTTGGAGGCGATGTTATCGGGATGACTTTTAGCCCAAGCGACTATAACGCATTATCTCAGCTCATCGTTTCCCAAAACACTAATGGACCCCACTTCTTGAACCTTTCTTCGCGAGCTCCAGAGACCTGCACTGAGGGTTCCGCGTATGTACAGGGGAGCAAAGAATGCGTCCAACTCATTAAGTGAAACACACCAGGTGTCACTACCGAGATACCTTCGAGCCTCTGTTTGTGCACAGCGCTGGATATGATATGTCATTGACTCATTCAACTTCAGAGTCAATCTAAAAAAACAATTATATTACGCTTGCTCCCATGATAATGACTAACAACGTCCTGTACTATTATTTATCTGAAATTTAGGAGTGCTCTGGAACCATTTACTTCACCTGAGGATACCCCGAGGAAAAATCGTTTGCATATAAACATTAAAATCTTCATCTTGTACTTCTCTGGCTTGGACGGAACAAATTACCAAAATGGACAGCGGTCTCTTAACCCAGCTATCTCTCTCAGTGATATCGACAGTGATGCACTCAACGGAGGAAAATGCGTTCCCAAATTCAAATTTCAAACATTCGAAATGTACCGTATGGGTTCAAGCTTATCAGACCTTCTTTCCAAACCAGTCTTAATACCGTCAAACAACAAATCTCCATGAATATTTTGAATCAAACTGCTGTTGTACTTACGGCCAAATACGATGGAGAGCAAGTATGAATCTTCCTCGCAAGATGGGACAGCAGTCGCTACCGCGAGCGCGACCTCCTAAGCTTGATTCGGGAACTGCAATGAAGCACAGAAGATGACATAGTCGTCCAACAGGTAAAGTAGTTGTCCTCAGCGCCAGTAACGCTATCTATAGTAACGGTACCATAACTCAACGTTCTAAACGTATTTTATAAAGTAAAATTAATCCCACGAATCTTTTTTTGTATTTTACAATTAATTCTTTTATCTTGTGAAAAACAATTTACAGGAACAGTTATTGTTACGGTTTGACGGGTTTTTCTATTTGAATTTTGGGATGAACTTCAAAACGTTTTTTGTAAAAAGTGTCATATCTCCTTATTTGTGAAGGTAGAAGGTGCTAAACTTCACGGGAAATTTGAAGAAGTTTCAAAATGCGCGATAGTTGTGCAGTTAGAGGCTGTCAATCTGCAAAGTGTACGTTTTTTAGGTTTCCCCGGACAGTCGCCAAGTAAGGTTTTGTGTACTATTTTTTAGATTCAATATGTGATTTTTATTTCGTTATCTTTCTAAATACCTTCCTCCATCGTGCAAGTTGGACATCAATAAGTTGACTTTCCATGTGTGTCACGGGCATATCTTAATATTCTCTTCGTGTATGCTGGCAGATGATTATCACCGTTTGTACGCTGTATAAGTTAGTTACACTCTTGACAATTTCACAGTTTACTCCATGTTTCCATTACAGTAATTGTTCCTATGTAATTTGTGGAAAACTTTATGAAGTTATCTCACAGAACCATGTGAAACTCTTCTTCACGTATGAAGCCCTATTTTTCATGGCGTTAAAACCCACTACTGTGAAAATGGCTTAGGGTTCAAATGCTAATAGTTATTATGACAGTAAGTGGACTAAGGTAAATAGGAAAAGGTATTAATGATAACTTAGGTTTAATATCGAAGTTATCTAGTGTTAGAGATTGGGCCAAACCTCAAAATTGAGTTAGAGTATTATAATGAATGAAGTATCTCTGCATAAGTGCTAATGCATACATTCTTCATTTATTCTTGCATATTTTTTTGAACCCTCGCATTTTTATTCATACTGGCGTATATTCATTGCGTGAGGAGTTCAGCTGAGTCTTGTACTTCACATGCATTAGATTCATGTAATGAAGCAGGTGGTTTGGACTGAATGTGGCTTATGGGAATCATTGATTGTTTAAAAAATTCATACACTGGTGAAGGTATTTATTTGGGATGCTGATAAATACCAAGGGGATGTGTAGCATGTTAGAGATTGCAGAAGCTTTTGTGGAAACTAAATAAAATAAGAAGTCATATTATTTCAAAGGACAGACCTTAATATTTGATATGCTATAATTTTAAATGACATAGAGAGATACTTGCTCTTTTAATAATAAATTGGACAAAATGGTGGACCCTATTTTACACCGATTTTCTGCTTTAGGGTAGAAAAATAGTTATGAGGGACACGGAATAACCGTAGGTCACGATTCAGATATATTCAAGGAGCTAAACTTGGCATTTCGCGTTAACATTTAAGTCTGTGTAAGATTAGTTTAGCCTCATTGGGCAACATGCAGTGCCCATTGAACAAGCACACTTTTCTCCCAAAGCATCGGCAAGAAGCTGAGGGTAAAACCATTTCATGCCGACGGCGCCATGACTCTTAATGAGAGTTAAACAAATGGTTGATGTCGAGTATCTCAAAAACCGTGGGTGATGAAGGCAAATAGTGGCCGCATACTGAATCGGCCTGTTTCTATTGTCTTAGAACGCGTGTTGGATACCAAGATATCCGGCGCAAATTTATATTATCAGAGTTTTCTTCGGATGGCAGATGACGCTCTTGCAGAATATGACGAATATTATGGTCTATGAACATAAAGGAGCCGTAAAGTGTAACGCACTTAAAATACCAGCTATGCCTCAGTCAGTTATGTCTCACTCAAGGAATGCAGGAGCAACCAACGACTGCAGTGAACATGAGAATTATTTACCACATAAATTCACGCCTAGTTCCTCAATTATAGCCGGGAATTCAAATAGCGGTTAACGGGTTAAGCTGACTGACACCTTCAAATGGAAGTTTGCTTGGAAATAAATTATTCATGGAAAAGGCAGTTAAGAAGAACCACAAGGGAAATAAACGAGTGACATAGTACAATTATGTGCGTTTACCCATGTAAATTCAATCCGTGCACGCATATGGTGCAAATCGGACACGACAGCCGTTATTTTAGTAATTTAATAATGTAGCGATGAAATTTACATAAGGCTACCGTTGTCTAACTTA
The DNA here is from genome assembly GCA_963169105.1 of Ceriagrion tenellum. Lineage (NCBI taxonomy): Eukaryota > Metazoa > Arthropoda > Insecta > Odonata > Coenagrionidae > Ceriagrion > Ceriagrion tenellum. The sequence continues at coordinate 5,029,380 of OY720639.1, read as the reverse complement.
AGATCCTCGCCTCTTTGAAAAAAAACAGGAAAACATTTCAAAATTCTTCTTCTTTTAATTACGATTTCCAACAATTTAGAGAAACGAGAAAAATTAAATCATTTTTTATGCATTCTTATTACCATGGTGTAATTAATATCTCGTCGGTGACAGATTCTTATTTTTGCCAAAATAATAACTTTAATTGTTATTTTGTTATGTGTGATATTATGACATTCAAATATAATCGAGATAAAGAATAACACCTATCAATGTCAGCTAAAATCTGATCGCTAAAACATGATATCTAAAAGTAATATTCATTTTTCGTCTTTTACTTATTTCAATTATAAAAAGGATTTAATATTAGTCCTAAGTTTTGGCGAGAGTGAGTTCCGCTAGTCCTTGACATAATCTTAAATTCAGTATTCCAAATTTTTCCAGTAGTTTATTCCTTCCAATCACATTAATGCTCTCGATAGATTCCGACTTCCTATATTGATTTATTCAAATCATCAATAAGTATAATGAAACTGGTTGAAGAACGTAGAACTTCAATTATCTCCTGTTTCAATTGCACAACATAACTTTTGGCATATCAGTTCAAGCATCAACACTTTCTCATTCATCATTTGAGTGTCTTGCCAGCTGATTGGTAGGTTTTTGCACAGATTTTATCCTTCTGGCACACCGTTCCGCTCCTATGGATCACTCGCCATAAGATCCCTCTTCAATACCTTGCTTCGTCTCCCCCTTCTCATTTCGTTCATAATTCCTTTCCTCTTCCTTGCTCTTCCCCATTCTTCTCCCCTTTATAACCATCTCCTTTCAATACGACCTCCTCCATCCATCTCTTCCGCCTCCTGTCCAACCACATCCATCAACACCCTCGTTCGTCCCTTCCCGCCACACACCCCTCACCCTCTCCTGCATCCTTCTCATCCACTCCCACATCTCAAGTGCACCCTACCTAGTACAAAGGCGCATCCTCCCATTCGCAATGGCCAAGTGTCCCCCGGTGCCAACATCCATGCAAGGATGCTTCCCTTTACGCCTCTACTCAGACTCCCATTCATCAATTTAAAAATTCTCTTTTTAAAACATCTTCCATAGCAATGTGAATTCCACATCTCATGCCCCTACCCTTGACTATTCTCCTCCAAAACATTATCCAGATACGCTAACTGCCCTACTTGCTCCATATTGTGCCCTCCCACCCTGAGATGCAGCCTCGTTTTCTTGCCTCTTGGATACCATCGATAAATAAATAATTTAATAAACCGACTGATATACCTTTTGTAGAGCAGGTAAAAAAATAGTTCTTAATGCATCAAGGAGCCTGAGCATATTTAGTTGTAAGTCAACCATTATGAATGTGAATGTCTTTCAGTTTATAACCCTTAATGTTCGGTGTGGTGTCCCTTTCTCTGAGTCCCTTCCACATGGTTCTCGGTAGCCGTTATATCTGAAAGGCGTCAATATCTGAAAGTAGGGCTAAAGAAAGTAGGGCAATATCTAGAGATGGGAAACTAGGATAGAGAAGCGGCTAAAGTATCAAATATATACATGAGAAGTATATATAAAAGTGTATATATTCACTCTCATTCCTGGACATACCATCGATAATCCCGCTAGCCAGTAGCATTTCCATGAATAGCTTTTGGATATTACTGACTCTTCGTGACGCTTCTTTCAGTTAGCTTCATTCATGAGAAATTAATTTTCAACCACCCTTATCATGTTTTGAAGAGGTCGAAAAAGTATTAACGTTGCTCGTCTCGTCACAGCCGCTCGCTCTCGTCTCTTGCGGTTCTATTCGGTAAGCGGGTTCCATCACTGCAGAAAATTCGATGGCCGAGTCGTCTTCATCGTCTTCAGGGGAAAGTGATGTAGAACAATAATTTAATGACCCAGTTATTAATCTTTCGTGGATCAGGAAAAAACAATGGTCTTTAATGCATCCAGATGCATATGTGCATATTGCAAAATGACGACAGACGAGTCGGCCATCGACTATTCAGCAACGATGAATTCTCTCACCCGTTCCCCACCCACAGAGACATTCGAACTTCTCACACTCTTATCCCGCTTGCACGTCCGGAAATCTCTCAAGCGACAACGAAACTTGCACGCATAAATGAATAACGCCCATCAGGAACTACACGACGTGGAACTTAAAATAATTTGTGATGAATGTAATAAGAGCTGAAATAACAGCAAAAGCGGCCTTAAGAAAAGCACTAATGGAATTCAAGAATAGAATAATAGGTGAATTTTTGGGAAATGACCCCGAGGAATTTTGGTCTTACGCGGGGGAGGTTCAAGGGAATAAATCTACAGTAACGTCACTAAGAAACGGTCAAGGAGAAAGAGTTAGCGTTAGATTAGACAGAGCAAATATCCTTCAAAAATTTTTATAAAGGTGCCCATACTTCATGCACTCGGAATAATGCCGCTACATTGTCTTGCTCAAATAAAATCCGATGCAGTATATAAATAAATATTTCTTGTCGTGGCATAGAAAGTCACCTCCAAATCCATTACCCCCAAGTAATCACCTGGTCCCGATGAAATTCCCGCCCGAGTTCATATAGAATTAGCGCCAGAAATAGCGCCGTACATGAAAATAATATATGAAAAATCTCTAGCAGAACATCGTGTCCCTTACCATTGGAAAATCACGGACGTCACACCTATCTTTAAGAGCGGCGATAGGAACGTTCCTAGAAACTATAGATCTATCTCTCTCACATCCATCTCGCGCAAAATATTGGAACATATAATCGTCAGTTCAATAATGAGGTATTTATGAAGTCAAAATTTGTTAATTTAGAACCAGCATGTATTCCGAGTAGGCAGGTTCTGCGAAACCCAGCTAGCCCTTTTTCTTCACGAAGTTCTTTTTTCTGGGGAAAGGCTCACCCAAGTAGACGCGATATCTATAGATTTCAAAAAAACCTTTCAATAAAGTCCCGCATTCAAAATTACTAATCAAGCTAAAAGCCTGTTGAATACATCACGATATAATATGCAGGATTAAATATTCCTTAAGAAACCGCGAACAGAATATAGTTCTAGATGGCGTTAGTTCAGATACTGTTAAAGTCACACCCGGTGTACTCCAGGGAAGTGTCATTGGTCCCTTATTATTTCTTTTGTATATTAATGACACCACCACCGTTGTTACGAGTAAAATTCGTCTTTTCGCGGACGACGCAGTATTGTACAGGAATATTGACATAGAGTTTGATAGAATTGCGCCGAAGAAAGACCTAGTTGGTATAAACGAATGGTGCAACACCTGGCAGTTAGAATTAAATTTTACACAATTAATCAAGCCGAACTAATAAATGTAGAGTCAGTCAAGTACTAAGGAGTGACCCTAACTCAGGACCTGTCGTGGGGGAAGCATATACGTGGAATTTGCGAACGTATAAATGGAAAATTAGGATTTATTAAAAGAATACTAGGATAATGTGACGATACAGTAAAGGATCGATGTATTTTTCTCCCGTGAGACCTCACTTGGGAGTATGGCGTTAGTATATGGGACTCTTACCAAGTAGGACTAGTTTCAGATATACAGATCGAATACAGCAGAGGACAGCTAGATTTGCTATTAATTGTTACGATAAACATAATAATGTTACTAAATTGTTGAGAGAATTAGTTTGGGAACCTCTATCCGATCGAAGGGAAAAAATATGGGTTCAATCTTTTACGAAAGTTTGATGTAGACTATATTTTGCCGGACGTTCAACATACTTTGCTAGAGCCAAACTATTATGGTAGGAACGATCACAGGAATAAGATTAAGGAACAAGACTGCAGAACCGATAGAGTTAAGATGTCATATTTACCACGCACAATAAGGAGCCATGATAGTTGAGATAGATCAGTTCTAGAACACTGAGTAGGTTAAATAGGTTTTTCCAGTAGTGCTAAATATCTTAACATGATTATTAGCTACTAATTTCGCATGTAGTCTACGGCATGGTATACTCCTGCATGTTTTAGTGCCATGTAGTGCTATTTATCTGTCACATTAATAATACTAACTAGTAGTTGTATCTTGAGTAGTGTACTGCATGGTAACATGTTCTTCTACGTATCACTCTCTTAGTTTCTGGTCTGACTGCGCACTGATGTCCTGATTGCTTTTGTCCTACGCCTGGCATTCGGGGGAACTAGCGCGGTTCTGATTTGAAATGGAATGAGTGCTACATGCCTGTGTAGAATCACCCCGTCCCACACACCCTAGTGGTGGCTTGAACGGTATTTCGTAGATGTAGATCTGTTTTTCCATACAAATTCTAATTCAAATTTCATCATTACTATATCCGATTTCAGCATATATTTCTTAAAAAATCCAAAAATTAGATGAATCACTTTATTTCGATGTTGTATATCGCCTTTTCAATCATTTAGCGGCCGCTGCTGAATTCGAAGTTTGGAGGATTGTCTCAAAGGCGATGTTACAGGGAAGGCTGTGCTCTGCAACAGCTGATTTTTCAGGATTGCACTATCTGATGCGCCGTCTGTGTACTGAAACTCCCATCTCAATGGCTCGTTCCGTCTCTCACGTGTACACCATAACATTCGCATGGTTAAAGCCAAGAATGGGGTAAATGTCAAACCAATGCTCTAATCCCAAGCAGTTAGCCAGGCACCAATAGTTGCAGCTAAGCAAGAATACATTAGATGAACAGTGTAAATGGTATAAAATGACGATATTTAAATAGAATGACGAAGATATGCATATTTGAGGAAAGTGGCAAAGGTCTGTGGGCCATCAAACGTTGTCTTGCGCACACAAGACCTTTTTTTGAAACTATAACCATCACGATTACCGATCATTTCGTCTGAGGAAAGCCTTCGCAAAACATTTCGGAATGATTAGACGAAAAATTGCAAATTCGTTATCCTGCTCCTACAGCTGATTAACTCTGAAGCGCATTGTATTTGATCACTCGACCCCGCGCCCTTCCCATTCTGATGCTGCGAGGAAACTCATTTTATGGAACCGCCACGAAATGAGATTAACGGGAGGAATGTAGCGTCTCGCTCTCTAAACCTCCGTTTAATCGCTCTCCAAGAGGCCTGCTCTCCTTCTAGTAGTCCTTTTAGGAGTAGTCCGTTTAGTAGTTACGAATTTCCTTGTTTACGAATGCACTCAGAGAGGGCGACGCCTTCTCTATAATCCTCTCTACTTGGCTACTTTTTCTCTTTCCATGCGTTCCGTTTGGCTTTCTGACGTCGCCGGAATAGGTCCGCTTGAGGAGAGAAAGAGGGGTGTGAGTGACTTAAATATTAACGGGTGCTCCAGCAAAGGTTCCTATGGCCGCTCAGAGGACGATTTTTGGGCGTGGGCTAATGAACCTTCAGATTTCTTCATCGCGGGGGAGGAAGGCTGCTTAGCGCTGAGCCTTCCAACTGCTTCCAAATGCTGCCAACACAAGCGCTTCGAGAATTAGGGTGACGCAACTACTTGCTGTACCGTTTCGACTCGTTTCACAATGAGACCTCATCATTTTGTATCAATTACTGTCACGGCGATGGGTGATTTAAACCACTTGCCTCATTGCCTTGCGTACTAGTTTAATTAGCGATATTGTCTGATTCCCCATCCTCTCTCTCTCTTTCTTTCTCTCATTCTTATTCTGGTTGCCTCCCTCTCTTCCCCTTCGTCCTTTTCCTTTCTTCGCCACCCCACTCCACTTCTAAACCCCCTCCTCTGTCCCCTCATCTTACCGCACAGGATTGGGAGTGACGAACTTTCGCAGGAGCCGTAGCGCATCGCCCATTTAGCAACAAGACCAAAAGGCGAAAGTTGCGCAATGTAGACGAGCGGAAAACTATTTTCTCTGCCATCCTTGAAGCCAAAAACACCTTTCCTCTGATTTTCATGGCCAAGTGATTAATCGAAAGTCTGACAGTCCAGACAAATGCATCATAAAACTGCTACCACATTAATTAGTAAAATTAAGAGAAGTTAGGACTTGCGAAACGCAACCCTCCGTTCTTCCTTCTCTGATAAAAGTTCTCTAACGCTGAGATACCATTTTGAGTCCTAGAACTCACTTCCTACAAAATTCTTGAGAAACTGTAAACAATGAATGCACTATTTTTCCTGGAGGTAGAAGTGCCGTGATTGAGAGATGTAACGTCTAATGCTGTGAACATATAGCGTTTATAGAGGAGATATGAGAGCCTTAGAAAAACGCTAACAATCCTGCTCTATTGATAGTGAACATGAGGAAATAATTCCGAGCAATTTTCATTACATGCATGGATTGTCATGATATTTTTCCTAATCCTGTCATTTTATGAGTCACATATGGCAAAGAGATGGAACAGTACTATGAATTAACTACGTTCATCGATCGAACCCTCCTTGCGGTTTTGGAAATTTGAAGTACCATACTTGTGCACTAATGACACTTATTAGCTGTATAGTTAATGGCTATTCATATACCTCAAGATTCTTGTTCTTTTTAGATATCCGTTGCGCATTGGCTCCCTACTCCCCTCTCCATACTTTCGTCCTTCATTGTTCTTCGCACGACTGGCACAATTTGTCCTGGATAAATCATTGAAATAAAATCAGCGATGGAGTAGCCGGACAAAAATGGCAATGCATCGCTCACAGGATGATTGACTCCGTGTCTGTAACTGCGAGAATCATATCATCACTATAAACTGTGACCTCATTTCCATATTCCTACGTTCACGGTGAAAATTGATCATAGTGGCTGATCACAACTTCACCACTTAGTAGCATCCCATCAGAGAAGTGAATGAAAGCATTGTGTGACATGATGATGGTTCCTTTCCCCTTCCACTGTCTGTTGTTTGCACACGCGCACTTTTTTCGCTATTCAATGTTCGTCCAAACTGAGGACAAGAAGCTCGAACTGCAACGCGTCGGAGAAGGCATCTGGTCCGTCGTAAATGCTTGAGTACTCTATGAGTGAACCGAGAGCGAGATTGTCCCTTGGTCTCGTGCTAATCCGTTAATTAATCTGATCCCGTCCAAGTGAACGCGCACGGAGTGGAGGGATCATCGTCTCGATCGAATAGATTGATTCGTCACCTTCTCTTAAGGAGACGTGATGGGCGGTCATCGCCCGTCCGACATGAAGAGGGCGGTACGAGGAAGGTCCGTCGGGGGGCGCCCCAACCACCCGTCCGTCCGTCCGTTCCCCCCACGGAGGTTGCCCCCTCCGTGGGCAGCAATAAACGCTCTGCCAGACGGAACCTCCTTCAATCACCTCGCTGATTGGTTCTCCTGACAATACACCCGTAGGCTGTTACCGTGGCCGCATCCTCCCAATGAAGATGCTCGGCTTCGGGACAAAAACGACGGGTAATCCTTGCGAAGGCATTTCGGTACCTCACTCGGGGGCTGCGCACTCAAAGCAGGAGAGCTGCTTTAAGTGGACGCACCACGGGGCGATTCCGAGTCATTACTGGCGTGTAAATGGTCTCAGAAAATGCGTCAGCTCGGTTGATATACACCTATATGTACTCAGCTCGCATTGAGGCCACTCCAGGACAATTAACTGTATACTCCATTTGTTAATTTATTTGAAAAAGTCCCAAAAACGGCGTAAGGCTTTTAATATTGGACGACTACCAAACAAATAAATTAAAAGCATTAACACAATATAAAATAATAACAGATATAATACAGAAAACAGAATAGATTCAGAAGAACATGAGAAAGTGGACCGAGACTTAGCGATTAGTTGACGGGGGAGATGGGACTAATTTGCAGACCTGGTTAGTCAGGAATTACACAATATTATTACAAATAACTTCACGCGTTGAACGATTCAAGTAATTTGCAATACTGATGCGTTTCAAAATCCTGTACGTTATCGCCTGGATGCTCTTCACATTTTTTAAAGAAAGCATTACTCGTGATGTCCTCAACGGCTATCTCAGCTTCTGGGACCATAAAAAAATTTACCCTCACGGTGGAATTGGTTGTTACGATAACACAGATGAAGACTGACACACATTCCATCTCGACGACATGCATCGAATAGAGTGAATAGAGGCAAAATAATGAATTTCGCGATGCTTATCGCAATGCGCAGGGGAAATTTGGTATTCGAAATGAGTCATACCTATTAGCTACATTATGTTACGCGATCTAAAATGTATCTTTTTGAATTAATATCTGCGGCCACTCAATGAAGAATATTTTCATGATCTAAGACTGGAGGAGTTAATGAAGTTCAGATCGGAAAACGGACTGTCTTAGCTTTGGCAGCAACACAGCAGCCTTGTTTTGCGTCCTTGAAAATGTCAGTCGTGTTTTCCTGCGGATAATTTTGATTTGGGTTTAATTTGGAGTGTGCGAAATAGTAATTTCATCGTCCGTTAAAAAAAATAATCTTCTCTTTTCCCTCACGCTGAGGCCGGAATCAGTCCACCGAGTCCGCCCGTTTCAAATCCAATGACTCACCCTTCGTCCTTCCTTCCAGCCCTTGCCTTGCGGTTGATGAGGACTCTGTGCGCGTCCTGGACCTCGAGTGGAGAGACCGCCACCCATGGCATCCTCCGCGTGTTCCCCTCCCTTAATACCGTCATCGTATCGCGTGTTGGAAACCTCAAAGCATATAAATGTGAGTTTATATTTTATACGGACGGTGGCCACAAACTCTGCTCCCGGTATGCTTTTGGCGAAACCCGATTAGTTGACGGCAGAGCCGCTTTCGGGGAGCTACGAAATCCACGCCGCAAAACATTTCGAACACAAATAGACACACACACACACGTACACACACAAGAGCTCTCTCTCTCTCCCTCTCTTACATCCTCTCTTCCTTTGATGCCCCGGTCATCCTGCCCTTGTTTGCCGCATCCCTTTGTGTGGCGCTACTAGAACTCCCGACTGAAAAACCGAATGCGTGGCGCAAACCCATCTCGGCGAAGGGGGTTGCGCCCCCATCGGATTGTGGAACAACTATGCGTCTCTTTTTGCATTTTGTTTTCATCGGAATGGAGAAGATTGAGGATTAAATCAAAGACCCGACTTCAAAAAGAGATTATGGCGTCCGTACGCACGGCGGGCAGATCATTGAGTCGTCATGTGACGGAGTTTGACGTCCGTATGTATACGTAAAGTTGGGCAGATGAGTAATGTGGCTTTAAAGGGAGCTAAACAGGCTCCATATAGAATCAGTAGACACTCAAAACAACAGAGAAGTGCGAAGTATCATTCAGCATCACAAATTCACCGTTCAATACCGATTTCCAGCCCTTGCATTCGATGCGTTCGAAGGAGCCGATATGAAACAACTCAGCCAGTTGCTTAATGAAAGATTTGGTGCTATCCCGGAGAAATAGGCTGAAAGAGATTCCCCAGCAGGTCAGGAAATCTGTCCGTGCCTGCGTTTCTCCACGCCATATGGACCCTGAGCACAATGCCGGAGACATCCTACGAAGGGTTGGCAGAAACAACATTCCTGATCCAGTGGTAAACCCGAGGAAACTTCATAATATGCTTAACTACCCCTAATCCATGGAGATATTTCAACACTATTGCACCACGCCCCACAGTGCTTCCTCTAATTATCAAAACAGCAGTCAGCGGTTTATCAGTTTGATCAGCAACTCCAATCGGCAGACGGTCTCAAAATGAAATGTTCCTCCAGCTACATGTGATGTATTTGACCCCACACAAAAGTTGTATAGTTTTTAACTCTCAAGGCTTTTTGGAGAAGGTTATTTACAACTGCGATTGAGACGAACAGAACTTATACGTTGGGTCATGTGGCGGGGGAATACTTACTAAGGGCGTAGGTATCAGAGTAACCGAATATACATGCATACATATTTCGCTTTTGTCACTCCCTCAACAGTGGAATTAATACCTGAACTTGACGTTAAATATATAAAGTATACTCATCATTTTTGCTGGAAAGTGTTATGTTGTTGGTTAACTCACTGATTTGTCTTTAATCTCTACTCATATTTTTTAAATGGCCATTAGCTTTGTCAAACACTAAAAACATAAGCTGCCCAGAGACCCACGTATACTTAAAGTTTACGAAAGATGTCTCATGTAAATTATCATGGCAATAAAAAAAAAACCTTAATCATTATATTGTCGCTCTGGTTGAGAAAGAAATTCCCCTTCGTGGATATCGTAAAAATGAGCTCCTTTGGCTCAACAGTCCTATATTGGCCAAAAATAATGGAAGGATGAAACGTTGTCGGATGGTTCTCTAAGAGTAGACTTAAAAAGTGGCTCTGGGGATACTCGCTCGTTAGCAGCATTTGTAAAGAGATGATTGCATGTGACAGTTCATTAGCTGCCAAGTTTACCGTAGGACCAGCTCTCCTTCTTTGTTGTGCAAAATTATTTGCTTTTTGTCACCTAAACTTTAGACTGAGCAAGCTTTAATACATCTCTTGCAAGCTTGAAAGCTATTGAAATAACTATTACGCTGTAAACCTGTAGTCTTAAAATTTTAGCCTAATTTTGCCTTAACCGTATTTTCAATTGTTGGAAATAATCACAATATTTGTATAGTGTCTTCTTGTATGTGGCTGTTACATCTGGTTTCTGACCAACAAAAAAAATCACATCAAACTAGTCAGATAGTTGTTGAAGCAACTACATTTGCCGTAATATTTTACAGATATAATAGTTCTTGTATTATAAGGAGTACTTCATCGACTCATTATCTGCTATAATTATCTGTTTATTATCCGTCTCTCAGCAAATGGACCCATTATCTGTTGTAACTATTGATGCATATTGCAGAACGTATGGTAATAATTCAGATTTCCAGAGTCAAAAAGCATCATGCAAAGGTTTTCTCATTTATTTATTGAATGTTAGGTCTTTAAAAAAGAATTGGGATGAACTAAACTTATTGCATGATAAGTTAAATGATAAGGGACATGTACTTGAATTTATGCTTACTGAGGTTAATGTGAAACAGTCAGAAATATGCCCATGTCATGTACATGCTTTCAATTCCATCCACAAGTTGAGAGCGCATCAAAAAGGTGGGCGGAGTAATGTTCTTTTTGAGGAAAAGTATTCCTGCTACTGTTGTTGATGTAGAATTAGTGGAATGCGAATCGCTAATCTTAGCAATTAGTCATAATACACAAACAATTTTATTAATAAATATCTATAGACCTCCAAACAACAGTAAAAAGGATTTCATAAATAGTTTGGAATCCTTTATTGACACTAGAGATGAGGACCAAATTATATTACTGGGAGATTTTAATTTAAATTTAAAATCACATAGAGATGCTAATGTGGCACTATACAAAAATTTCCCAGCCACTTATGGGTTTCTCACTTACATAAACAAAACTACTACGTGTGAAGTTAAAAAACATAGAGTCACAACATCATGCATAGACCATATAAATATTAGAGGCTTTCATTCTAATATTGAAGGTTTCATAATAAAAACAAAAATATCTGACCACTTCCCGGCTGGTGTCTTTATCCACTCTGGTAACAACATTCCTGATTGTGAATCAAACTACCCTACTCCATACCTCTCTAATTGGAAAGTAAGACAAATGGTAGACACGATAGACTGGTCGATACTACTCACTTTCAATGATCCAGATTGTATCTACCAGCAGCTGTGTGAACGATTGAATCACATATATTCCAAAGCTAAAGTTGTGTATATGAAAAATGTTTCTTATGAAGCATATAAGCAACCTTGGATTAATGGTGTTATTTATTCGGAAATAAAAAGAAGAGATATTTTATTTAAAAAGTGGAAATCCAATGCAACGCATCCATTCAGGTCCGTGGTTCGATTCCCGGTCCAGTCGAATTTTTTCTGCTTGGAATCGGCCATCATTTCATCTTCACACCACCATTGTGTTTGTAAATTTTACGTGTTCCTATCCACTTTCTTTCTATCTTTCTGTATAAACATTTATATGAGTATATTTGCCGCTGAGCGGTCTGAGTGAATGGATGAACGATTGTATGCCCTGAACGGGTCATTTCCTACTTGGGTTAGCGTACCCCGAAACGCCTGTTCTATATCTTTCACCACTGTCTGTGTGCTTGAGTTATTCTTTCATTTCTCCTTCTGTGTATGTCATTCCTTCTCTGCCGGTGGGTGATAAGCAGCCCGCGCGCCATCTATTGGCCGCTCTCGTGGGTCATGCCCTGGGGAGTGTTTGTTCGTATAAACCCCCCCGCCGATTCCAGTGGTTTCTTAGTAGACTGGGTAGCTTGGTGGTCTGAGCATTGGACGCGAAATCCAAAGGTCCGTGGTTCGATTCCCGGTCCAGTCGAATTTTTTCTGCTTGGAATCGGCCATCATTTCATCTTCACACCACCATTGTGTTTGTAAATTTTACGTGTTCCTATCCACTTTCTTTCTATCTTTCTGTATAAACATTTATATGAGTATATTTGCCGCTGAGCGGTCTGAGTGAATGGATGAACGATTGTATGCCCTGAACGGGTCATTTCCTACTTGGGTTAGCGTACCCCGAAACGCCTGTTCTATATCTTTCACCACTGTCTGTGTGCTTGAGTTATTCTTTCATTTCTCCTTCTGTGTATGTCATTCCTTCTCTGCCGGTGGGTGATAAGCAGCCCGCGCGCCATCTATTGGCCGCTCTCGTGGGTCATGCCCTGGGGAGTGTTTGTTCGTATAAACCCCCCCGCCGATTCCAGTGGTTTCTTAGTAGACTGGGTAGCTTGGTGGTCTGAGCATTGGACGCGAAATCCAAAGGTCCGTGGTTCGATTCCCGGTCCAGTCGAATTTTTTCTGCTTGGAATCGGCCATCATTTCATCTTCACACCACCATTGTGTTTGTAAATTTTACGTGTTCCTATCCACTTTCTTTCTATCTTTCTGTATAAACATTTATATGAGTATATTTGCCGCTGAGCGGTCTGAGTGAATGGATGAACGATTATATATATATAAACAGTTTGCCAGAGAAAGGCAGACGCTAAACACAGAAAAACAAAAAAATGAACACACAGAGTTTCTTAATATTTCGGTGCCACTAGCACCTTGTTCGCAAGAGCGTAGAAGACTGAGAATGAAGGGAGGACTGAGGTGGAAGGAAAGGAGGGAGGGGAGGGACAGGGGAAGGGGAGGTCTCTCCCCTCCCTCCTTTCCTTCCACCTCAGTCCTCCCTTCCTTCTCAGTCTTCTCAGGTTCGATCTCATGCGACTATCATTTTTCCTTTTATAATAATCGATTCTGATCAGTTGTTAAAATTTCCGTCCAATGTAATGATCAAACCAAATTAAATGAATTCGTTAAAGTGGAAATTGGCGTTAGTTAGGGGTGATGTCCAATGCCCAATGATAATGAAATAGCACGCTGATTATGTTAACAGTCGAGGTGAAGCCAAATGGTGAAATATGGTGCCATACAATTTCCTAATCGGACCAGTTGGAAGGTGGTCTGAATCACATATTGCCCGACATTAGGAATATGTCTGAAGGTAGCGGCATCATTTTAAATCCCATGTTCGACAAGCAGTAAATACAACACTTGCATACACTCAGTATACTTATTATAGCAGTATCGAACATGTCGGATACCATATCTTCGATAGAATATCGAACCTAAGTTGGGCAGATGAAATATTTTTAACCTTTCCTTACTTAACTTCAATCGACCGTTGAAGCTACTCTATCAATGCTGCTCACCATACATCGGACATAAAACATCAAAACCGCTAAGATTGGAACGTCTCAGCATTGGATTTTAAATTTGACGAAACTCTTTGATGTGAATAATAAGATACGGTCGCAAATGCGATAATTTGAAATATTATCGATTCCATCTTTTCACTCCAATCCAGGATGCTTCCGTGTTTGCATTCCCTTTCGTCGTCTCCCCCCCTCTCATCTCTCTCCTTACAGGGAAGGGATGATAGCACCCCCTCCCCCCAATTGACACCACTTCGCCCACCCCATCTCTGCCTCCACCCTCCTCTCTTCACGGGGAAGAAGGGTAATCCGTGGGGAATCCGCTCTGAGCCTCGAACTCCTCCGGTTACTCGATCCGCTCTGCTTCCGGGAGTAATTCCGGGAGCAAATACATGAGAGGGGCCCGGAAAACGGGAGGGGGCGAGGGATTTCCCCCACCCCAATCGCCCCGCCCTGCCCTGCCCCCGAGTCGGTTCTCCCAGTCGAGTGGTCCATTCGCTGGCCGATCGAGAGGCGCTGAATGACGGAATTGGGGAACAGGGAGGGTGATTGGGAAGATCGAAGAGTTTAGTAGTGTGTCTGGATTGTTAGAAGAATAAGGATGGGAATCGCTATCACAGCGTAGATTAAATCATAGGCTTAACCTCTTAAATAAATTTCAGGAACAACATTTCTCTGACGACGTGAAAAATATACTATTAACCCCCTCGTACTACGGGAGATGTGATTGCGTCAATAAAATTAGAGAGATAGATTGTAGAACCGATAGGCATAAAATGCCATTTTTCCCGCGTACCATTCGGGACCATAACAGCTGTGATAGCCGACAGGAATAGTGCGATTAGTGATGTTAGCTAGTCCGTAGATCTTTTTCTTTATATTCTCTACGTTCTTATCTTTGCATGATGTAAATACATATGTTCTAATTTATGCATGAGATTTTGAATCTGTAGCAGTAGTCCTTGTACCCCTTGCATGTCGGAACGATTGACGATGGAATGTTTGTTGTTTAGTAGATTTTTAATTGGCGCGTTGCATGTGTGGTACGCTGGTTTCAAATTAATTTCGGTGTTCTGGCGTTTCATTCATGCATGCCTGGTTTGGAGGCACCTCCTGCCACACACCCTTCGGTGGCTTGCGGGGTATGTCGTAGATGTAGATGTAGAAGGGTGGCGGATTACGAATGGGGTCTGGTGGGAGGGTGGAGGGAAACTCAGTGTCGCCACTGGTCGATCCTTAAACGAAAATGCCTTGAGATTAAACAGTTTAAATGTCCGAAACGGCAGATTTGTTTCTCTCTCTTTGAATTGCCCTCCATGAAACACCAATAGCAAGGATCGGGCGTTCATTGGACTTTTGCTGTGACCTCCGCTGCCGGTACTCGAACACGAGCCCTTTGGCTTGCGAAGCCAGGACGGTCGCTACCGATGCCCATAGCACCCAACCCTATCCGTAAATGTCAAGTGGCTTCAATAGAAGGGAATATTTCAATTGTTTCTGCATTGGCGACGCTCCCATTCCCATTGGCGACGACGCGGCGTGACTGTTAAGCACCCCCCACCATCTACCACCCACGGTGCTTCTTCCCGGAAACGAAGGTCACTCCTCTGGTGCGCGGTGCCGTCTGCTTACTTTTTAATGTCGGCGCTCGGTCATCGTATTCTCGTTCGGAGTGGACGCCACGACCGAGAGGCAGATAACGATAGAGATGGGGAAACTCGTTCATTTTTGGGAACTCGTTCCTTGTGAACCGGTTCTTTTTAAGACCCGTTCCTTTTTTATTAATCATCGTTTATTTTTAATTTCGATGTGTACTTCGCATTCATAAAAAATGAAATAAAATAAACTAGAAATAATTTATGTGCTGTAATAATTGCGTTCTACAATGTTGAATAAGCAATTATAAAAAAATCCAATCACCAAATTTAAAAAAATAAATCAAAAGACGGTTGATTGATGCACCACAAGAAATTTGTTCCTGAAGCGAAGGTCCGAGGAGGAGCAAAGTATTCAATAAAAAATAGATAATGGTGATATTGGGAAATATGGAACGTAGACTGCCAAACCTAAGCCAAAGAGGAAATGATCAAACTGAAAAATATATGCCGCATGCGACTTGAGTGATCAGTGGCCTGACTGCTTTCGTTACTGTTTCCTATCCCAGAGGAAGTTGAGTCCTTCGAAGGACTACCTTTCAAAAATTCGATTATTGGTTACTCTATAAAAATTACAAAAATAATTGTTTGCACTCGTGACATAGGACGCAAGGCATTCTATAAAATGTGTGAATTTGCGAAAACCCAGGAATCATGGAGGAAATGAGGGAGTTTAAACAAATTTACTCCATGAACTTTTACTTCAATTTTAAGGCAGAAAAGTACTTTTAAAATATATATTTAAAAAATAAGAAAAATAATACAATGTCCGAACAAATTTCGCTCACAAACGTATTATAAATACTTCTCAATTGATGTGGAATATATTTTCAATATGGAATCCAAAAAAATATTATAATACTTTCTATCAAAGACATGATGTGTTTGACTCCGGCAAGGCGAGTAAGTATACAATTTTTCAGTTGATTAAATTGATCTCTGCTGCGAGCGTGGTCGAATGAAGCGATCTGACTCTCACCACTGTAAAGATAACAAAATATTACTCATTTGTCCTTAAGTTAACACGGAAGGAGTTTTGGGGTTCTCCCTTCCACCAGACCCCTTCTCCTCCTGCTTCACTTTATGACATCACTGTCGAAAAATGTGTTACAATGCTGTACATAGTCGTTTTTATAATCTGAATCAGTCTGGTTTATTTTCGACCAATAAATTTAATTTGGAAAAGTTTGTCCAGCCATATTGGCCGCAAGGACCACTGGGCAGGACGGCGGACCTAAAGTCACGACATGATGGCACGATATCTCGTCGATATTCAAAAGTAAACAAAGAGAATTACACTAAATAAAATGGTCGGTACATTATCGTTCACTAGTAGCTATAACGCAATTGCCAGCGCATTAATTTATATCAAAATAATGACATTGTTTTCAAAAAACAAAAACGATTGAATCTAAGGATATCTGTAGAACTTTAGGCCCATGAGAGTACAAAAATCTAGCGATATAAAATATTGACTAGTTTTCTATAGTTTTGCGAATTAAAATAAGTTCCATTGTTTCAGCCTTAACTTTGTAAAATTTTTGCAGAGTGTTCTGGAATTAACAAAAATTTGTAAGTTTTACGTAGAATATTTATTAGACAGTCCAATGTATATCCTACTTAAAACTTACAAGACTTTTGTTAATTCCTGAACGTTACTAAAGTAAGTACTTGCATACAGATACATCGTCAAATTTTTATTCTTAACATTTTTACAACATTTTAAAATTTTGTTGTTTTTCGTATTTTTTAAACCTTAGTATCTGTGTGCAAACTCAAACGTATATTGAGATTTTTAATATTTAATTTCTCAAATTTAAACTTTCCCTCCGAAGACCGAAAGGAATGAAAGGACGGAAAGAAACGTAAAGACCGGTCGTTCCGTAGAGGTCGGTCCTAGGTCCTTCCGTTCAATCCGAGGACCCGTTCCTTCATTCTCGTTCGCTCGCGAACGACCCACCTCAAGTTTACCATATGATTACAGAACATATCGTTATTTCAGTTTCTGCAAAAAGTCGAATATTTTTCATATAGGAGTAACAATAACGTGTGCCAATCAAGCATCGTATTCAAATAATTCACGAAAGATGCAAAGAAATCGAATGTAATAAATGAAAACCTTGAAATTGACAATTGGATTGTCGGAGCCTAGATCGGTGAGAAGTAATAAAATTGAGCGGGAATTCAAACAAGTTCTGCCATTTTGAGGTCCAGATATTAGAAATAAAATGAATATTTCAAACTGGAAAAAATGATTGACAAGTGCTCTTATATTGACCATGCGATGAAATGCTACACGAAAGTGACTCTTGCACACCTTCGCCATATAAACCGTCTGCAGACAACGTGAGTGTATGCAATGAATCAACCTGTGAATCGATTTGATACTGAAATACAAAAAAATATACAAATAAGAACGCATTCAATGTTGTGTTGGGTTCGTCGTCATGGCTGCGATGGGCGTCCCTACACTGCTCGCCAAATCGCCGAGTTCAATGTGGACACACACGGACGGTAAACCACAATGCAATCAACAACAAACGTTCTGTGTCGGGTGACTGTCTGCTAAATTTTACTTCGAAACTTAGATATAATGGTGCTGTGTGTACGTATACTATTTTATCAGTATGAGTCAGTACACTAACTTCATAAGTGCAGTGGTTACAGTTACGCCATGCTATAATTCACAAAACGATTTGGGAAATTTATAATTCAGGAACACAACAGGAATTTCATTCATCTCTCGGTGGTGAAATCCTCAGATTGATTGACTGCAGCCCTCTATCCTTCCCTATTTGTCGCTCATTCGCTGAATTCCTATCATTAGACCGAAACATGAAATCACAAGGGAAAGTATCACAAATCGCGGAAGCGATGCGTTATAAACAAAGGTTTCGCGTCGAGTAGCCCACATCGCATGCGCCATGCGGCCATGTTGCGCGCCACTGATTTGATTGGTCCCTTACAACGCGGGACTCGCTCTAACAACAAGAGTTCCCCTCCTTCCCCTCCAAACCCCCACCTACCCCGCTCCTCGCGCCCTATTCGCACTTCTTCCACCACCTCAGATACCGCTGACCTTTCCTCACGGGCGCATTAGAAGGCCGATGACGACACCACTCAGCCCCATTAGAACGGCCTCCCTCCTAATGCCCCAACCCTTACCCAACCCCGGCCCCCTTGTACTCCCTCCCCCTCCCACTCCCCCCCCGCTCCAACCCTCGACCCCCCCTCCCTAAATTGGAAATGGACAAATATACACCGCATCCACGCTCAATCCGGAAGTTGGAAACGGCGAACGAAGACTTCAGCCTGACTCAGGGTTGCCAAATGAGATGTAGCGCCCACAGAAGTTCCTGGAGCAGACCTGCGTGGAGATGTAGAGGCAGCGAGAGAGAGAGAGAGAGGTTAGGTACCTGAAACTAATTCACGAAAAAAGCTAAAACGCTTGGCATGCGGTTAAAATTACACATCACCGCGACTGTACTAGATACCCAATTTCGAGATCTCACTGGGAGATGAGTCGAAACGGGACGACAGGTAGATGTGAGTCATCCCAATACTTGAAGTGGTTGAGTGGCCAGCATCGAAAACACTCCAGTCATGACAACCTTCCTAGCCCGTTACGAAGGCTTCGTCAATTTTAGTAGTCCGTGTCACCAGGGGTGGCGTGGCCAGGGCGGAAGGCGAGAATTCCCGCCCGGGCCCCGCCTCCCGGACCACGCACTAGGTTTCAGGCTCGGGTCCGAAGGGCCGGGCCCCGAACTTTGAATAACCAGCAGACCAAAAATCTCCAAATTGTAGCCAAATCCGAAATCGTAGCCAAATTAGGTACAAATTTTTTCCGGAGGGGGGGAGGAGGGGTCGCAAAGACCGGGCCCCTCTGGACGTGCAGCGGCCCGGGCTCCTGAGCACCCACGCCGCCCCTGCGTGTTACAATATCGTCCTCTGCGCAGTGTTAGGGGACTTTTGCGAGAGTTATCAGTAGAGATGGGCGCGGCGCCGGTTACGCCGCGCCGCCGGCCGGCAATGCAAGGCGCGCCGCCGTCGAGGTAACACCTACGGCGCGCCGCCGCCGGTCATTTTAACGACCGAGTCAGCATTAAGTAATGAAAATTTCCCCTCCCTTCAGCGGTGACCTCATCAAGCAGCCTTTATTTCATGAGTGCGGAGGTGGACGCTTATTACAGGTTTCATAGATCATAAAGATGTAACAGGCCAAAGATTCCTTAACCCTCAAATGCTATCGTCGGATCTTTTCTGACCCGACGTATTTCGTTATTTTTCTCTAGTGCTTAAACGGCCACTCGCAACAACCTTGGCTACAATACAATTCTAGGAGGAGGGGGGAGCGACCCAGATGAACTCGAGAACGGGCAGGTGACGTATTCTGTTCATGAGCAATTCGAAAAATCGGGTCAAAAAAGACCCGAGCATAGTGTGTACGTGGCCCAATAACCACGACAGTAGTTAAGGGAATAAGATAGTTCGGCCGGCATTCGCAACTCGATGAACAGAGCATGTTTGCACTAAACGAAATTGCCTCCCCGATCAAGCTGCCGAATGTGAAAATATATTATTGAGCGATTTAAAAGAAATAAAATGCTGGCTTTGAGGGTTGAACATGGAGTCTTACGGAGAGGTCTCCCAGCTTCATTGAAAATTCAAATTATTGTCAAATTTAAGCGGTGAACATGCACAAAGAAACTTATTTCCACAAGCAGCATGGAGTGAGGAACTATTATAATCAACATAATTTGACCTGCACCTGCCAAAGATTCTGGAAATGCCAAAAAACTAATAATAGTAATTACTTTGTTTTGACTGAGAAATGCAAAATGAACAGTTTATTCACTATCGAGTTAATGAACCACAAGATGACTGCAATCGACTTCTCCGTCTCGACGACGAACTAGAAAGTGCGCAGATTCTCTCTCTCTGCGCCGCCTACTACTCGCCGTCGCTGCGCAAATATTGACTGTCGGAGATGTCTCGCGCGCGCGCGCACGTGGGTCGCTGGACTGTCAGACTCTGCGAAGAGAGAGAGTCATCGGTTTCAACCCGCGGCTGGCAAATTACTGAGACACGAGGCCGCGGGAATCCAAACGAAGATTTTTTCCCCGCTGAATATTTCAGTCTTCCTTAACGACTTTGGCGCACGGCTGCCCGGCGGCCTTCGCGTCGGGTGTGCGAATGCGGCCGAAAGGACTTAACGACGCTCGCTGAATAAGCAAAAGGCGAAGAGGCCACGCGTCCCACGACCAATCCCCCCTGAAGCAGGCCGGAGGCAGAGGGGGGGGAGTGGAAAGGCAGGGGGAGGGGGAATAGACGGATGGAAGGAGGGAACCCCTAATCGATTGCGCGCGCGTAGAGTGGGACACGCTCTTGTTCTTCATTCCGACCAAGGTCGAAAAAATACCATCGATAGATAACCATGCATCGAAAGGTTATGAAGAAAGCGACATCGATCTCGGTGAAAATTCAATCATTACCAATAAGGAGTGTACACTTTAGGGAGAGCTTATCATTCAAAGTGTTGAAGTTGTTAAACGCACATCTCAACTCACTCAGCGAACTTCATCTACATCTGCATAATACCCCGCAAGCCGCCGCATGGGCGTGTGGCAGGGGGTGTTAGGTCACCAGCCGCGTAAAGTTGCAAGTTTTTTTGGACATAAAACGGTGACATGTATTATAGGAGTGTGTTTAGTGGAGCTCAGTTTTTACTGTGGTCGCTTATTGTGCGCGGAAAGAACGAGTTTTTGTACCTCTCTGTTCGACAGGGTATATCTCTTATTATATTGCATCTGTCAGACCTAGAAATGTAGTGAGGCGTCATTATAATACTCTCTATGTCGCTCTGAAACACACCAGTTCTGAATTTCTCAAGCAGCCTAAGCCTAGCGTGCAGCCTTCGAGTCTCTATAGGCTCCCACCTTAATCCCTCAAACAGTTGTGTAACACAATAGTTCGTTCGTAGCAGTTTTTAACGAAGCGTGCTGCTTTCCTTTGTATTTTGTTAATTGTTTTGGCTAAATCTTTATGACCAGGGTCCCAAATGCTCGCGCGCTCTTGAGCACACTCGGACGACGTTGCATAGGCAACGATAAGCGCAGGCGAAATTCTTCAAGCCAACCTATATTATGAAGTGAATAACAGTCACAGATGAATGTAGCGAGTGTAGATATCCAACTCGCTCAAAAGTAGTGTTTAATATCATAATCTTTATATCACAGAACCATTAAAAATTTAACGATATGCTCGTTTGACGCCCTAACTGAAAATCAACAAACTTGTCAACAATCTCGCGTGCCACTATCGACATTCTTTTGTTATTTTGCGGACATGAACTTTGCTTCCGATCTGTTTTGAAGTGCGCAGGGGCTGTTTGACAAAGGGAATGCGAGTGCGGTGTTATTTTATGCGGAGTGATCATCGCACTATTTTGCAAATGGGAAGAGGCTCCCTTATTTCAGTTGAATATCCAATTCGAGCATGCATTAGGAATTTAAGTACTCAGCCGCTGAAAGGGAGCCGCACTTATAGAATGCCATCCAAGGGTTCATTAATCATCAATAAATCGGTCATTTTTAAGGCGCGAAATTCTCACTTTAGATATTATCACTCGTCTTCGTGCATGTCCCAAACATCCCGCTCTATGTAAATGCATTTAACTCCTTAAATGGGTGTCACCTTTGTGCTACAGCTGCCTGATTGAAATACTTGAGCCGCGGGAACGTTTAGTGAATACATGCTTTGACAGATGCGTGGGAGCCCATTGACGCCGATCGGGCGATATTATTTGAAGATTACTCGTTTCTCTAAGTTTTCGACAAAGTGGAACAGTAATGTCTCTTCTTTGCGATTTCCTTTTGAATCGAATGAGTGGTGTACACTTTGTTAGCGGACACTTCGACCAGGAGAACATTTTAGTTCGTGAATGGGTTCAAGTGAAATCGAGCACAACTTTCTCACACCAGATGGGAATTACATCATTTACCGAGACTATTTAATCGTGTAATTTATATTTATTGCGTAGGTTTCCTTAATTTCAAATTCCAGATCCAGCCGTCATCACATAAGGACTTTAGTCATATGCAGGTAACTTTTGTTTAGCAGTAATTTTGGAAAGAAAATGCTTTCATGAACAGCTGAGAATGTAGAAGGAAATATATATGTAAAAAAATTCCTTCTCAACCAATGACCAAGTAACATAAAGTTCCAAAGGAATACAAGACATGTGTAATTTGAATGCAAATAATACATTTGTTAAAGATCCGACGGAATATTTGAGAACCAAATTTTTAAAAAATCACGTTATTTTAGGCGTCACATAATGCGCGAAATGTATTAATTGAACACATTTTTAAAACAGTTAAACAAAGAAAAATGAAACGCATTGAAAATGTTTTCAATGCATATCGCAAAAATATTGAAGTATCGCATGTGACGTAAAAGTGGTTGCACGGCGTCTATCAGACTCCAAGATTATGAAAATACTCATATTTTATCCGGTTATGAAACAAAACTGGAAAACGCGTAAGAGACTGATAGACGAGCATGAATTAATCAGATGCATGAAGGAAGAGATTCCTAAACATGCAGACACGGTGTCTGCAGAGAAGTAATTGGCGTTCAGGAGATGTCGCACGACCGACAGAGGGTAAAATGAGCCAATCAATCTCGCATTTGAATTTATAATTAAATATTGCAAGATATGCTTTCTTAACAAAGAATAAAGAGCATTCACTCACTTCGGAATTATTTAAATACTTATAGGCAAACTCGTTGCATCGCTACCACATTGCTTAATTGGTTATTTCCTTTCATTTTATGATCTATAAATGAACCGAAATATTTGTATTTAGTTACCCTCTGGTTAGCAGGCGAGAACTTCACGCCACCAAAGCCAAGGCCGGAATATTATTTGATCGTTATCAATATGGGTGACATTCAATCTAAAGAATACCTTTTCTCAAAAATGGAACATTGTTGGACCAAGAATTAACATCAAACTGGGTGATTTTTGACAAAAGTCTATAAAATGCTAAATAAGAAGGAGAAAAGAGCAGGTTGGCGCATATTTAATCAGATGAATAATATACCGAAGCTAAAGAAAGAAAATGGGGAAAACAACCCGCGTGCTTTATAGAGGATTATTCAAGCCCATCACGATCATTTTCAAAGGCCAGATAAAGCCCAAACTAACAGAACAACAACTTTTCGCAACTAATTTGATTTTCTGATCTCTAGCATTCCATACTACTGTGAGACCGGAAGCAATTAACATCCGCGAGAAATCAGTACATTAAGACCAGAGTGAAGAGGACGCTTTAATCA
The DNA here is from genome assembly GCA_963169105.1 of Ceriagrion tenellum. Lineage (NCBI taxonomy): Eukaryota > Metazoa > Arthropoda > Insecta > Odonata > Coenagrionidae > Ceriagrion > Ceriagrion tenellum. Next base: position 5,005,722 of record OY720639.1, on the reverse strand, counting down.
ACACAAATCAAAAATGGCTGCAAGTCATTGAGTGAAGGCTGTCTTCAGTTACATGTTTTGGCTGTTACACGAGTATCGCATACATGTTTACTTACTTTAACGATGTAACAGTTCTATTTAAAAGGGACTTGAAACTAAATACATGATGCGTTTCCTTTCCATTTGAAAAATTGGGAAACTAAAAAATAAAAAAGAACGACATGTGGCTTCCTCTGCATTATTTTTCATTTTTATTCATAGCAAAATTGGAATGCTTTTTGGAAGCAAAGAGATTCCATGAAAATGTAAATTGATTGCTTAGGCATACATTTTTTTATGGCTGCTGATTATATATAAGGTTGCCTAGAAAGTGCAGCGTGTCAGATGAAAAGAAATAATTCCATTGATTCAAGAGTTTAATGAATTCAGTCTCATAGGAGCGCCGTTTGCCATGGAATTCTCCACACCTCTCGAGTGTCTCCCGCATCTCACTCACCCCTCCAACGCATTGTGTTTAACTCTCCGATATGCGAGAGGTTTTTCTCGCTTAGGACGCAATAAGTCAATAAGTTCGGGAGTTGGGGGCTGTATTTTGAATGCCGGCGATATTTCTCCTTCTTTCTTCCCCCTCCCCGCCTCCATCCCCCTCCCGGCCCCTCAACCCTCCCTTAAACCTTCCAACTCCCTCATCTCTCCCTCCGACACAAGATTATTATTATTTTTTTAATTCTTCTTCTTCCGAAGTTCGCGTGTCCGCAAAAGGGGGAGGGAGGATCGGATTTCGATGCATCGATTTCTGGCACGTTTCGATGAGAACGAATATCGATCGTGGAATAGGAACGTGTATATTCTTCATGAAAAATATAAAATTTGACTCGACAAGGGGGGTTTCATTTTTTTCCATACCTATCTCCAGTTTTCCATTCGACGTATTGGTCGCGGTGCAGGCGTGGAGGGGGAATGGGGGGGCATTAGAGGGGGGGGGGGGGCAAGGAGGACGAAGAGGGGACAGTGGTGGATGTGGGGTCGGAAGGAACGGACGAGGGTCGGACCTCATCGGCCGAGTACGGATAATAAAAGGAAAGTCCTCCATTACTAATGTGATTATTATTTTTCTTGGAGACGCAGGTCTAAACCATTTGTGAATCACTATATCACTCTTTTGACGAAGTTCTTATTTTAAATTGCTGAAAAAATAAATTAATATCAGCCATATAATCATAACGTGATAATAATGTAATGTTTATATATTCAGAACGTTGGCAAAAGAATAATTCAATGATCATTTAAGAATAGGACATGTATCTCCATAAAAAGGATCCTGATAATTAGAGGTCGAGAGAAGAATTCACTTGGATAATAATATCGTTTCGTTTTAGTTTCTCCTCCGCTACGCTCCGAAGGCTCTGCCCAACTGTTCGTCGACTGGCGAATTAACTCTTCAGGGCCATCGCTCTCCCAGTTTCCCCACATTGGCCAACAGATTCGTCGGCCGGTTGGAAATCACCGGGGCGAAAGCCCCCTACCTACCTATGTCCCGACCCCGCTCAAGTTCCGGGGGCAGACTTATGAGACAAGGAGGGGAGGAGGGGTGGAAGGGGAGCGGGGAAGGAACGGAGGGGGAGGGGAGGAGGTGGAGAAGGAGGGAGGGAACCAAACTGCATGATTCGCGAAGTGAGATGGAAAGGGTATTCCAACGGAACGGACTATACTGTGACGGACTTCATTACGTACAAATGTGTGATGTTCGGGGGCATATAATAAAGTAAAACACTATACTTAGGGTCTTTTCCACAATATTTTACAGGTGACATGCTTAGCCGATTTACGATATCGTCAGCTACAGAATTTTTGTGTATTTATGACAGTAACAATATCACAAAATTAAACGAAAATAAACTAATATCATCTGCCTGACGATGCCATAATTCGGTAGAGAGCGTGGCTCTTGGGTACTATCCTGGGAAACAGCAAAGAATTTTATTTAATTATGCATACAAACGCCTTTAAACGGATTTTAAACGGGATGAAATCTGCACAGTCCTAATAAAAATATTTGATTCAAAATTAAAAGGACATTGGCATTTTCAAAAAGCTTTATAACTTGGGATAAATGAAAGAGGTAAAAGATGTCATTTTGTTAAAAGGTAAAATGAGGCTTGCTGTGATGCAAGGTAGCACTGGGCATGCGAAATACGGCCGATGTTAAGAAAAAATTAACCATTTTGAGGGCTGTAGTCGGCTTAGCGCAACAGTCAATAGGGCTGATGTCGCCTCCATTTGAAATGCGATAGCGGACCCGTGATCACAGCAATCATTCACTTAACCTGGTACTTCCCCTGATATTACAGTCGGAAGAATAACCGTTGATGTGAATGAACAACCTTATATAAATTACGGAGTACATTTCAAATTAAATTATGTGATGGCATGAGCGTGGGAATGGATCCAAAATCTCTGGCACGCAATGGCCTGCAATTTATAGAGCGCGGGAAGAGAATTTCAACGACCGAGGAGAGATTAAAGGAGACGCGTGGCCGGAATGAAATTTAATGGAGCCGTTGCTACGCAACTCTGGAGGTTTAATTACATATCTGTACCAAACAACGACAATATTAATTTTAAAAAATATATGAAAAATGAGACATTTTAGAATGGCAAGCAAATGGATGTTTTGAGTAAAATTAACGCATATACAACTGAAAATGAAATCGGAGGCTTTGAAAAAAGTGAATTTTTTCTCCGTGCACAATACCGTTAAACCTCCCAACATCGGACGAAATTTGGGCTCCGACAATTGTCCGGTATTGGAAAGTCTCCGCTATTGAAAGGGAGGATTGTTTATATGTTCAAACCTTTTGAAAAACTGCAAAATACTAATAAGCAGTTATTGTAAACTTAGTTTGCACACGGGCAAAATGATGGGACAAATTAAGATAGGCACCTCTCTATCCATAACTTGGAGCATTTTTGAAATTAATTTTTATTATAACTGAATTGAGTATTATTTCATAATCACATCCTCCTTGTCTCAGGCAGTGGGTGAAACAATAAAATTGATTCGATTGATATTCATTGACCTCACTATTTTATACTGGAGTTGTCATGCATGATTTTATGCTGTGAGAAGAGTGCGTATGGTGAAAATAATGGATCCCGAATGGCATGAAAAAAGAGATGATTCATTTTAAATAAAATCAATATAAATGAGGGGAGTGTTTGAAGGTCGGACAAAGTTCAGAGGCACGCCAACCCCCCCTAGCCAATGGGAACAGATAATGCGGAGAGGACGGTGATTGAGAGTTTGGAGAGCAGTCGTAGATGGACAGTAAAATGAGTAGAGTAATGCCGAGCTTTTTATTTTTTTAAGTGAGAGGCAAAAGAGAAGAGGTCGAAAACGCTACCAAAGCAGTTGTGGAGAGAGGAAAAGGAAGGGAGATGACGGCTATCCAGATTGGGATGTGTTGATGGGAGGTCGTGGACGAGGGGACGAGAGAAAATAAACCCCGGTCGTGACATTTGGGGGTGGGGGTGTATAAAACCTATTTTCCCTTCCCCGTCTCAAATTACACCCATCTGTGAAAAATATTGTGCTTGTGGAGGCATTTGGACCTACAATTTCTGGATGAAATCGGTCGCAGACATAAATCAAGAGTGGAAATGTGCAATTCTCTCTTATTATTACAGTGAACATGAGTCACTTCTACGAATTCATGCTAGAACACATCAAATCTATTTGCATGCAACTCACAAAAAAAGACTTTTATTTAAACTCACAACTTTTATTTAAAAACTATTAAAAATCTAAAAAAAGAGAAATCTCTTAACATTGCACTACAAAAGAAAATAATATTTTTTCAAATGAACGATAGTTTGGCCTATTATTGGAAATAACTGAATTCAATTCAAGGGAAGTTAGCCACACAATGACAAGACCACAACGAAAAGCGTGGGGCGTTATTTCAGATTCGATATCAACATAAAATTCATTAAATATGAAGATTTAGTTATTCAATGGAATGTAGAGCTTTAATATGCCATTTATAGAAAATGAACTAAAGTTAAGGTGCAAAATGTAAATGAGTTCGCGCCCCTTGCATTTCGTCTTATCATTGTGTGGCTAATTTCAATGAATTGAATTGAATTATTTCCAGTACTAGACTGAACTATCATTCACTAGAGAAAATGTTATTTCTTTAGTACGATGTTAAGATATTTCTGTTTTTACATTTTTTAAATAATTATTTTTCGAAAAGAACGCTTAAAAATTTTATTTTCATTTTTTTTATTTTTTACTTTTAAGCCCAAGTTAGTAAAATGTTTATGAAACAACACTAGTGGAAAAATGTTTATAAATTTTTATGTAAAGAAATATAATATTTATAAAACAACACATTGTTTTATAAACATTTGATTACATAGGACTCATAAAACTAGGACTGTTTACTAAAAAGAAATTGCCTTGTTGTGGAATTGATGCGACGACTTGCTAATTGTCGGATGCTCTACCACTATACCACCTCGAATCACACTATAGGAAGGGTCATTTCATTCTATTAATACTATTATTTAGTTATAAATGAAGTAACCATGGATTCATGGAAAAGCGAATTAAAGAAAAGCATGTAAAAATAAGCCGAGTTAAATTTATCGAAACATATCGGTTCTATAGAAAATGTACACTGATAATATCAAAAGTATCGCTGGAATACTCTATTTTTACATGACTTACGGCACTGTGCAAAATCTCATTATATTATGACGTCAGGAATTGAGTTAAATTAAGCCGAGTTAAGTTATTATAATATATATCGATCTACTACTGATATTCGGCCAAGTTGAAGCGAACGAGCTATACCCTTATACCTAATATATGTAACACTGATTATTAAGACGTAACCACGTAGAAAATACATTAAAGAACGAACTCTCTTCCTAAGTCCGCAAATGCTCGTGCCATCTTGATGCGAAGAGAGCAATCGGTCGTTTCTGGCGAAGCTCTTCTACTCACGACAAGTTATCGCACATATTTTTCGAACAAAACAAACACTTTACTGCGATGAGTGGTTCCATACACTGGTAAGATGCTTGGCTGGAACGATTTATGAGCTTCGTGCTATCGGAGAGAAGGAGAGTGATATCTACGACAGGGAGAGAAGGTCAGGTTTGTACGTGAAGGGGCAAGTCTAGGAGAGAGAGAGAGAAGAGAACCATATATATAGAAAGTGAATGGAATTGGACAAAGGAGCGAGGGATGTCCATGGATTCAGGGAACTTGGGAGTATTTCATCGAATGAAATCGAAAGCATTAAGGTAAAATGAATAGGCAACCGTGAACTCATAGAACTATGAAAAAGCGAGTCAAAGCACGTAATATCATGTCTAGAAAAAAATCGCCAAGTTGTGGACACTATGCGACGTCTTCGACTGATCCTCGGGACGAGAGTCGGATGCTTTACCACAATTCTAACTCGAATCAAATTTTTGAGTGAATGAAGTGGTAACCATATATGGTAAAATGAAGTATTTACCATTAATACATGTAAACATGGATCGATGGAAAAGCGAGTTAAAGAAACGTGTGCAGAACATTCCAAAAGGAAAAGAATTAGATCCGTACCATGATAAAAGAGAGAAATGATGGCAATATCTTAGTCGCTGAAGTGGCATAATCCTCACGTAGCGCACGGTTGAGTATTAATGGAGAAATTTCATTAGCTTCCGGTGCCTCACGAAAGAAGAACCTCGACGCTGTTCTACGAGTAACCCAACCCACGAAATCAGCCACAGTCCCGAAGCATCTACTCGGAGTAAAACGATATTCTTTAGCTGTTGAATGAAGCCGAGTGCTTTTTTGTGGCTTTTAATTTTTACTGCACATTCGGATAAAATATGGTTACTTTTGATCACAATTCACAACTAACTGAAGTGTGTTGACATCAGAGATGAAATCTGAAACGACGAGGAGTCGATCTTTCGCGAAGGGTCGGTGTTCGTGTACTGTTCAACTCCTCCTCCATCAAACTCCTGAAGTAATCGATGCAGTTAATATGCAGTCCTTCTTATCATCTCTATCATGCATTTATATATGTTCTGTATTTTCTTCTTTCCGTGGAAACTCTGATTCTATTAAGCGGTCACGGACTCAATATCTGGCTTTCTCCTTTTCAGATGACACAGCCTACAGTACGGCATCGAGAATACTTAAAAATTCTTTGAGATCGCAAGTAAACGTATCACTCCCAATTGGAGTTTTATGGCGCAGAAATCGCTTCATATAATATATTTGGATATTTTTGTTGATACCTAGATCCCAATTTTGGGCAAAGCATCGGTCATTAACACTGATTAGAGCTGAGCGAAATCATGAAGTTGTAAACCTTACACGACATTTCCCTTCACCTTGACCCAAACTGTAGTCTCTTGCTGCTACTTCTCTGATCTCTCAACTTCTCCATTCGTGAATATTGTAGTCAGGAATAAATAAATAGAAAATAGCGCCAGCAAGGTTAATGCAATGTCCGTGTGCGCTATTTTGAGGGTTTAAAAGACTCCTTCGGCCGGAGATAGACTAATTGTTCGTTCTCGAAAGATGTCCGCTGCTGCCACGAGGAGGTGTCCATTAAACGACGTAGCAAAGCCAAAAATGTTGTGAAATTTGTAGCATGGGAATGAACAGGAACTATTATCTACATGTCTAATTATGCCACAGAGTACTCCACCCTATTGGCAGGAGTCACTTCGCCGGACTTGCAGTCGAACGAATCATCATTTTCCGTCAACTGGGGATATTTTACGTCCTTTCGTTTTGCGGGCGACACCTTTTCTGCCGAGTCAGCTTCAACATCACATAAGAGGCTATGTTTGCGGGGCTACGGCCAATGGTGCTGCTGAATAGCTGCCACCAAAGTCCTCGGCTCAGACCCTACGAGGCAAGGGAAGGGGAGGTTGGAGTGGAGTGGGGAGGAGGGAAAGGAGGCAACAAGAGAGCGAGGCAGTAGTACGCGGCGGAATAAGCTAAAACGCAAGGCCACTAGGCAAGTGGTTAAAGTCACCCTTCGCCGTGACTTAAGTATGTTGAGGTCTCATAGTGAGACGAGTCTAAACAGACAGAGGCAGACAGTTGTGAGTTCTCCAAATCCTCGAAGCGGCTCATCCTCATTGATTGGCTCATGCCCCCAAATCGTTCACTGCGCTTTGACTGGAATTTTTAAGAGAGCAACTCCAGTGACTACGATCAGCGTTTAATCAAAGTAATTTTTAAAGAGACGGTCTTTTCTTCTTGGGTACTCAATCCCTAGATTGGTCTGCGAGAGCAGTCCTCCAGCAGTCGGCTCTTCTTTTCGGCTCTTCTTTTCAGCTCCTGATAGCTGGTAGAGTTCAAATCCTTCAATAACTGCTTCCCATAATCAAGTCGAGGTCTTCCTCTACATTTTTTTCCTTCAGTCAATCCTTCTAGTATCGTCTTTATCATGCTCTCGTGCCTCAGAATGTGCCCCACAAGTCCTGTCCTCCTGTTCAGTATACATCTCAATTTGTTATTCTTTTCTCCTATTTTCTGATAAACTTCTTCATTTGTTATTTTATCTCTCCAACTGATCTTGAATATCCTCCTGTAGCAACAGTTTTCAAAGGACTCAAGTCTCCTTCTCTCATCTTTCCCTATTGTCCAGGATTCACACCCATGTCTCTTCTTTCCCTATTGTCCAGGTTTCACACCCATGTAGGGCAACACTCCACACGTACGCTTTTAATAGTAATCTCTTCCTCGTACGCAACTTGATCCTGCTTGTAGTAAAGAGGAATTTTTTCTTGTTAAGAGCTATCTTTGCTTGTCTCCCTTCTGCTTCTACCAATTTTAGTTATCATGCTTCCAAGATCAAAGAGATGGTACAAATTATTAAAAAACACCGATGTCTGTAATAAGAGAACAGACATTGGTAAACATAACAATATTTATATTGTATTTATAGCAAAAACTTTTGTTATTCAATGTGTTTTTAAGTAGAAAGAAATATAGATAGTCACAATTCATTTTTACTTCATATTTTTATGGTGGTTTTATTTGAATCACATTATGGTTTCGTGTTTTTATTACTATATTTTATCGTCAAAATATTTTTATTGTTTAAGTTGCGTATTGACAAATGTCCTCAGCTCTAACTGTTATTTATTTAATGTTCAAGAGTCGACATTTGCTTGGTACCATGGCTGGATTTAACTATTTTCAAAGGTAGGTAACTTATTATATGAATTATATACCATAGTTTATACAACTTTCTCTGGAATAATGTAAAAGAAACATGTCGTAAACCTCGTTAATTTATTGTTGCATGTAAGAGCCCTGAAGATACTAAACAATTGGCAAAGTGTCGGCATTGAAATGGAAAATGTTTGACTCGAGCAACTCGAGAAACTTGTTCGTCCCACACATATTGGTGGAGAAAAGTCCACGTTGATCACGAGTGTTGGGCGAGTGGGCAACCAATCGCCTTCCGAGGGTCGCGCCGTGGAATGACGCCGTGGCGAGTGGGATATCTCTCGCTCTAGGAGGGGTTGGTAGGAGGAGGGGGAAGCCATATAGTCCCCTAAGGGATCAAGGAGCGAGCGAAGGCCAATAGGGAGGCATTCCTTCTCCTCGACGGGCATGGGGGGTGGGGGTGGTTAAAGGGGGTGAATGGGAGGGGGAGGTCCGCCTCACTTTGGCTTCTCCTTCGCCGCAGGCATTGTGTTCCACGGAGGCGCGATTTATTCGATTAATTTATTCCGCTCGGGCGGAGCGCAAATATTTGAACCCCTTTCGCAGCTAACGACTAATCAGCTTAGCCGAGGGACCGCAGCGGGAGTCGCGCCGCCATTACAACACGCGCTCCGCTCCGAATATACTTTGGGAATATGCGGATTATCCGTACTACTCTCCCGCAAGGCGGAGTTGATTACAAGTCCTCTCATTACAACATACCAACACTCGTACTCACACACAGACTACCTCCTCTTTCATTTGAAACCCCTTCATACACAACCCCCGCCCTTTCCCCCTCCCTCCCCCTCCTCGGGGGAGGATATTGGAATTTCCGCGGGATGTCGCCAGGATTCAAATCCGCGGACGTGCCAACCGAAACAAGTTTACTTGGGCGATTCAAAAGACCTGCTTCTTCTGAACTTCATTGCTTATTCTGACCTCGGGTGGAGCCGAGATAAGCTTGTCTTGATAGATTCAACATTTATGCTTCATCCGCTCGCATAATTTTTTCAGCAGTTTTCCACTCGAGTCTGTCCAAGATAACAGGGCAATTGAAATTTACTGATTTAGCTTTAGAAAGAAATGAAAAGTAAACATATTTTTCACGATCGTATGAATCAAACCAAAGGGCCACTATCGTGGATTCTTCGATCACCTAATTCACTTCTTCAAAATGGGTAGAACGTGTTTACAAATCGGCTGCATTTCTGTAAAAAGCGCTCTTATCTATTACAAAATCAGCCCCTGAAAAATGTTACCTTTACGTGGGAGAATTTAAAAACACTTAGTAATATTCCACAAAGATTTATTTTCCCAACCGGTTTCAACGCTGACGCGTCATTATCAAGGGTACAATCCTGATAATTCTGAGAATTGTACCCTTGATAATGACGCGTCAGCGTTGAAACCGGTTGGGAAAATAAATCTTTGTGGAATATTACTAAGTGATTTCAAATTCTCCCACGTTATGTTATTCCACCAAGTAGAGCCGTCAACAGTTGAAATGTTATCTTTACATTCCTAAATAAATAAATATACATAAGCATCCTAAGGAAACTTCAATGTCCGTCAGAAGGACAATGTTTCCAATACAATCACTGAAATACGTCGTTTGATCGAAATTACTTCCGCCAAAACGGTTTTGAAAGACTGAAACCGCAAATTATAACCGCGCAGCGAATGTGAATATAGAATAAATGGAGCCAAAATGAGAAAACCATATAATGAAATTAATTTAATTCAAGGTTAACGGAAGCTAACGTATAGACTGAGAGAAGATTTCTGTTTTTACCGAGCTGAAAATCAAGAGTACAGGTGGCCTCCGTTAAACAGCATTGGATTTTTCAGAGCTGTCCAAACGTTAATCTCTGAGCCTTCGACATGACGCGCGTTGGATTCAAGGCTGCCTGTTCTTGAAATCACCCAGCGCTCCTCCACGGACGCAAATATTCAACGAATTGGCTGATAATTATCACCGGAAATGGCTCATTCTCCTTCACAGCACCTCATTAAAGATGCCCACTTTCGTTTCACATTTTGCCGCACGGCGGATCGAAAAAAGGGCGGTTATTTGTTTAGGGATGGGTGCACTATGGAAAAATGAAGAGATTTGCTTTATTTCCTTGCGACAGAGCCCGTGGGAGCAGTGGAAGTCGTCATGCGTCGTCGAAATGCCTCTTATGGCCGACCGATTATGAAAAAGCAATCCCAAGGGGGTTATTTTGTAATTCCACGTAAGTGAGAATGACGTCATAAAAGTGGAAAAGACGTCATTTTTCATAGTTCAGCTCCAACATCCAGGGCGGCATGACCCTCTTCGGATCTCTCCGCGGTGATACTGTGGGTATTTTCAAGAGTCAATGGCTCTTTACCTTGCCTCACTGGCGCTTTACCTGACTTGACTCGCCGGCTCTCTCTCTTGACCCACTGGCTCCTACTCTTTGATAATTGTCATTGACTCCGCCTGTCGCTGGTTCAAATCCACCTGTTTTTTGGCACGTAAAGGGTGCAACCATCGTTTTCACTTATGCCTCGAGGAGTAAACCACGGTATTGCGAGATTTCAGTTCACTTGATCATACGAACGGATGCGGTACGCAGGAGAACTTCTGTAAGTTACTGGATATATTGGTCACTGGTTGATATTTTTGCTTAAAAAGTTCATATTATTTGTCTTTGTTTTATTTGTATTAGTAGTTCATAGGAAAATGTGTACAGGTACTGATACGATTATTTTAGTCTTTAACAGAAAAACTGAACGTGCTTGGTAAGTATTTCCCTTCGTATAATTCTTCAAACACAGGGCAGAGGCATCTTGTCGTTCACACGTCCTAAGATTCCTTCAGTGCATGTGAAAGAGATGTTTATCTTCACCATATTATGCAAAATATAGCACAAGAAGAATACCGATTACTTTCACCATTTGGTTCACTTAGTTGTTTATCTCTGGAAAGACTGTTTAATCATGTCCAGCGTAATATGGGACCCTCTCCATGGGTTAACACCTTATCGTGGTGGAGAGGTTTGCGTACCCCAGTGACCCGGAGAGCTATGCTGGCGGGAGCTTAAGCTCCTGGCAGGGCCACCCAAGCTAGACAGGTCAAAGGGTAGGAGACAGACAAAGAGCAACCCACTGGTCCGCCAGGTTGGGGGTTGTGCAACCGCCGTCCGCCCGCCAGGTCCGCCGTCCGCCCGTCCGCCAGGGGGGGGGGGGAGCCACCTGTCCACATAAAAACTTTTATAACTCATGAGCTTCACGTAGAGCCTCGGAACAGGATTGGATCCAACAGACGACGACTAGGCATGAGTGAGGACATGAATATTGGAATAACTTATATATTGTACAATAGCTACCCGTTGAAATTCAACGGGGGATGAAAGATAGACAGGGCATATAGGTTGTAGGTTCGAGTCACTCATGAGGTGTATTTTTTTTCCAGGCAAATCAGCTGTAAAATTAGTTTTATTTTTTAATTCAGCAGATGAAAACCGCGTTATATTATGCTTACCGAGTTTCAACATTCTTTTGCAGTAACATATGGAAACTAAACTACTGGCAATTTGTATTCCAGAGGCTTTCCGTATTAATATAACATCGTGGCATTCTCCTGTTTTACATGGATCCAACATAAATTAGTCCACTTGAAATTAATTTTGCCAATATTGGGCAAAAATATCCCTGAGAATATCGTAATCAGCATTGATTGTATAATAGTTAATCAGAAACTAGCCACAATAATAGAAGATACCCATGTATATCATCATCATCTGGTGTTCTGCCTGCTGGCAGGTCCCGTACACCACTGCTGTCTCCATCCGCTTCTGTCCCTAGCTTCTTTCTTTGTTTTAATCATAGCAGTTGTTCTTCACCTGATCCACCAATTTATTCTTCTCCTTCCTCTCTTTTTCTCTCCTTCAATTGAACCCTCAAGTGCCACAGTTATTATACTTTTCCCTCTCATCACATGGCCCAAACAGTTTCCTTTCCTTTTCCTTATTTTCTTTAGGAGCAATCTTCCTTCTTTTACTTTGCTCAAAACCTCTTCATTTCTCATCTTATCTACCCATCTTACTTTTCCCATCCTTCTCCACACCCACATTTCATAAGCTTCTATTCTATTCCTTTCCCTCTTACCTAATGTCCACGCTTCACACCCATACATGAAAACGCTCCATGAATAACATTTAGCTAGTGTCTTTCTCAGCTCCAGATCCAGACTTTTATTGCATAACAAGTTTTTCTTCTGGCTGAAGGCCTCTTTTGCCATTGCTATCCTTGCTATTATTTCTGCAATACTTCTCCAGTCGTCTGTCACCATCGTGTCACCATCAAGGCAAAACAAGAAAAGACCTAAATTAAGTTCTATAAGGTGATGGCAGTCCCTACAATGTTGTATGGGTCAGAATGTTGGACAACAAAACGTAAAGAGCTTAAACAAATAGAGTCATGTGAAATGAAATGTCTTCGAGAAGTGAAGGGGTGCACAAGAAGAGATAAATTAAGGAGCAATTCTATAAAAGAGGAACTAGGTGTTCGGGCTTTATCAGATAGACTGGTGGAGTACGAAAGTGGAAAGAGCGAATGTACAGCGAATGCCTTAAGAGAGGTTTGGAATATAAGCCATTAGGGAAAAAGGAGTGTTGGGAGGCCAAGGTTGAAATGGTCATGTGAAGCCGGAACAGGTTGAAAGCCTAACCCTGGAAGGAAGAAGAAGAAGTAATACGGAACCTGTCATAAATCACATTAGGGTATACTTGTGGAGTTAACGAAAGCCATTTAGCTACACGCGCAGCTGCCTGTCATTTTCCTTTAGTCTCTATTGAGTAATAGTTTCGCAGTACCTTATCTTTTTATTTTCGCAATAAACATCTCGAGGGAAATGTCTCATCACAAATGTGGCTGTATATGGCCTTCTTGTCAATTTAATACAGTGTGTCTGCTATATTAAAGTTATTCGGGGTATCCCGCTGCGTATTGAGCATTTTAAATTTACTCAACGTTTCGTTCTTCATACTGAGAACCCTGATGTGCAACAAAACTGTTTAATAATAAACCTATGTTAAGATCCAGATGCAGGTGGTGCCGTTAAGTAGCTTACAAGGCGTTAGTTAGAAATTCACGGAGGTAAAATCATTCTCCTTGACAGGGAATCGAACCTAGATCCCTCGATTTCGCACCGAGTGCTCCAACCAATTATGCTACTCAGGCATCCTCTTCCACTGTGAACCTCAGATTCCTTCCCATTTAAGGCTATCTCAAGGGTAAAACTGTAATATGTGTAGTAAACTGGAATTATTGTCATTCTAAATCTTCTTAATATTCATATATTTAGTATAACTACTCTCAGCTAAACGTGTAGTTATCCATTAGATTACTTCAAGTAAGGAGTACTTGCAGTTTAGTTTTTGATATTCATGTATCGGACAGCGAGAATTATAAAAAGGAATTAGAACACCTTCTTCGATTTTAAAATAAAACGGGTACTGTCACTCATTCATAATAAAGAACGTCGAATGTAAAAAGTGAGGATAACGAGAAGAACGAAAAGACCAAGGCTATAGCCTTCGCCAAGCTACTATACGTCTCGGGTACAACGGACCACATAGCTCGCATCCTACGACGAGCTAGGATTGAGACCAGATTTGGTACAGTAAAGAAAATTAGGAATATGCTGCCTTCTGCGAAAGATGCTATTCCGCCTCTCAGCACGGAGGGTGTGTATGAGAATCCATGTATCTGTGGCCCAAGCCATTTGGGGCAAACCAAAGGGCCAATTAAGATCAGGCTAAAAGAGCATAAAAGAGTGCTAGAGGCAAGGCAGTTGATGACTTCGGCCGTCGCAGAGCACATTATGTCAGATCCAGGACAAGAGATACTCTTCGATGATGCTAAAGTTCTGGCCAAAATTAGTCTTTATTATCCTCGACTAATAAGGGAAGCAATCGAAATAGCCAAACGACCATCCAATTTTAACAGGGAAGACGGCTATCGCCTGAGCAGTGTATGGAAAAGACACCTAACCACCGCAGATCTTTAACGGCATGCATCACTTTTTTAAATTTAAAACCCTTAACGTCAACCGACGTTATTCACGTCCATTCTTCTGACGACGTTCTCAGTACGCAGAACGAAACATTGAGTCAACTTAAAATGCTCAATACGCTGCGGGATACCCCGAATAACTTTAATATAGTAAAGAGTCGCTGAGAAAACCTTCAAAGAAAGTGTGTCAGCTGTTCGTTTCCGTACGTTTTATTGCCATCGTGTATCCGAAGACTGTTTTGATTAGAATATAATAGCGATTGTGTCAAGCCACGTAAAAACATTCAGGTCATATTACTCCAAAATTTTAATTTTCCTGTCATTTTACAATAATTTTGCTAATATTATGGAAAAATTTATTTAACGCATAAAATATTTTCTACTTCTTCAATTTTTGGCGCCCATTTCTATAAAGCACCCCCAGTATGTTTTGAACAAAATAATGTTTCTTATCCCAAAAGGGACTGCGTGAAAAATTCTGAAAATATTACTGAATGAATCTCTGAGGATGCTCTGAGGCTCTGAGGACACGGGGTTAGAGAATAGGGAGCAAACCCCAATAACCTGTCAATTCTCGCGTTCATGTATGATTTATTGCTCCTAAAAATACCGATGTATCCTTTTTGTATTTTATGTTGCAGCATATTATATAGCTTCATCATCAGTAGATTTCGCCAGCTTTCCAATTTACCCTTCTGGTGTGAATGTTTTCCTGCTGCGGGTATTTGGTGATCGCAAAAACCTTAATTTTTTCTTACAAAAGCTATAATATTAGTTGCTTTCGCTTTCCGGACGGGAGTTTCGGCCAACGCAGAAGGACGAGAAGGGGTCATTTGACCACCTTAAAATTTTTTTATCATTTAAGGGCCCTTTTTCTCTACGCTACTTGATTTTATTACCAAATATAATTATTTGGACTTCTTTTATACTAGCTGATCAATAATTTTAATTATATATGAATAGTTGGTTATTAGCTCTATTCTGTGATGATTTTCAGCAAATTGTGAGTTCTGGAATCAAACTTAAACAAAATAGTCATAAAATTATTAATTTTAGACATTTACGAGCCATTTTATTCATAAAATCCAAATTAGACACACGAAACTTAAAATATTTACATAAACAAACAATATTATGTTCAAAATAATTATAAACATCTTTTGAAAATAGTACAGTTGTTTTCTGAGACTCTCCAAAAAATAAATCCAACTTTACTGCACATCTTACACAGATTGTAATTTTTTCTGAGTACACTAAATATTCTTATATAATTCCCATAAAAGATTTCTTTAACCAAAGAGGAATTATTGCTGATATATCACAATAATTATTTTCATATGTCTAATCAGGCTATATATTTTGTAGGGAAACTGGCACAGGATTCGTAAATTATCATTAACGCTTATAGGATGTCGATTTCTTGTCTGTATCTGACGCAGATTTCAGTCGTGTTTTTGTAATAAATATTTTTTATATTTCTTCTGAAAGTCTTATTTGAACGCATTCATAATAATTCTATGTACATATGTTTCCAGTCCGGCTTCTAATTTTGGAGGGACACCAGCTCATAAATAGTTAATTATCGTAAATACACAGACGGATTACCTTTCTCGCCTGAAGTGCGAGTGAACAATATTTGTCCATTAAACTCTCATTGTGCCAATAAGTGATGATTAATACATATTAAGCACAGTATAAATAATATTTTGAAATGCAGAGATGATTATAATAACCAAAACACGCTGATGAAATTATACTGAACTATGAGGAGAGAGAGAGAGTCATTGTTATTCTCTCGTCACTAGAAATATTTTATCTTTAATCGATGCGAGTCAAGACTATTCATGATTCAAGGGAATGTAGCGCCGTTCAAGACAAGACGAATATCCCTTTGAAAAACCTTGGTTAAGGATTCTTCCTTGAATTTGGTAGTGTAAAGAGGGCTATATCATTATGGCTCACGTACCCCAGCCATTGAACGCACGAAGAGAAATGGAAAAACCATCCTGGTCATCTTTCTGTAATGATGCAAGAAAAAGGAAACATAAAATGTTACATAAAACATGGAAAAACATAAAAATGTTGAAAGTGTTTCATTCCATTTACTTATTCACAGTATCTCCTTTACCTTCAACCAATCAATCAATCAAATAGCTTGTTTGGCAGAGGTCTATTCCTGAAATGACGAGTCTTTTCATTCCTCGAGGTATCCTTCTGTTACCATATATATCCTTCACCCACCACGAAAGGTAGTTTAACCCGGCGCCATTCTACATCTGCCTCTACATAATACCCTGCCAGTCACCTCAAGGGTGTGTGGCAGAGGGTGAGTTATATAAGCGTGTACTGCACCGTACCTCAATAAAACGATTGACATTGGCACCATTATTTCTCTTCCCGTCATCTCAGTCGCGGGCAGAATTGCAGTTTAAACCTGTCCGTTATGCAGTCTAGTTTGTTTAATTTTCTCAGGATCGAATTAACCGTAGTATGTCGTAGTTCTTAAGATTCTATTAGAGTCTTCAGCAAAGAAATCTGTCTGGAGTTCACATAATGGATTAAGTCTAATTTGTAATCGACGGTCTGAAAGCGATTCCCGCCCCTGTTGTTGCGAGAGGTCAGTAACACTAACCAGTCATCATACCTATTTAGGCTTTTTACGTACAGTGGCTGAAAAAATTAACGCAAAATCATTGGCGTCTGAATGTGGCGTACATGGGAACTAATTTAAATCGCTTTTCCTTCGACAACTTGATAACAATGAGACAGCATATGGAAACCGGGAATATTCAAACTCTCTATGAATGGATATCGATTTTACGCGTCATGTAAATAGTCATACTAATGAGGTTTACGTTCGCGAGATCGTCTAGGAGTTATAAACATGTTAAGCTTGCTGCGACCCGCACCCAGTCGAGGTTCCGAAGTCGTAGTTGATTATGTAGAGATGCTTACCATATTTTGTTAGAGCTTTGAACCGTTTAAAAAGATTTTCTGGATTGAAACTTAAGAAACAATACGATGAAAGCATTATTTGTTGGGACATAAAAAGTTTTTATTCTCCAGATCAAATTCACTTACAATAAAACGTATTTCCGCGTGCAGGGAATAGCTGTGGATGAACATTGTATCAATAGACCTTCTACTTCCGAGAAAAATGATGCATTACAATTAACATTTTGGCGTAATAACCTGTGAGTTTCAAGTTAAAGTATGGGAAATCTGGTAGAATAGAATGGTTTCCATGTGGAGAAAATGTTTCTTTAAAAGTATTTCCAATACCTTAAAACCATACGTAAGTTAACGCCCTCGTGCATACAGGTCGTCTCAAACACTTAAATTTATAAATTCCTCCTAACGTAATATTATTTAATTTTTGAAAACTACTTTCAAAAATCCAGAACATTTTATTTGGTCCAGTTTTTAAAGGAAACATTAGAATTCCCTTTTTTCGTTTTGAAGTAAGAGCCACTGGACGCGGATTCCTCTTGATCGATCAAGTAGCCTAGAGGGAGAGCGTTCGTCTGCGGCCAAGAATGCCAGGGGTTCATATCCTGGCGTGGCCTCTTTTAGTGCCTTTATAATTAATCTACGCGATGTGACTTTATTGCAGCCAAAATTTTGCAGGAATCCGCGGAAGGCCCAGGGAATGGACATTGACCTCAACCATGAGTGTGTGAGTTTTACACGTATTCGGGCTTTGTAAAAGAATCAGAGCGGTCTCCTTGGTCGTCGAATGAGATGTTTACTTCCCATTCTCGGGTACTCGGCCCCACTTGATTTCTACGTCCTGTCTTTCGCATGATGCTCATATTCACTCATTCGCCAATTCACCACTCAATGAAAAGCTATTCATGAAGGAGGGAATAGACCGGATCTCTGATTGTGTCAGTTACTCGATTTAGTGAACTTACCTGATGCTACATTCACCTTTAAATTACTTTGAAATGATTTAGTAAAGAGAGCATTTATTTTTATTAGGAATTAGAGTATGGTTCTATCTACTGAACTTGTAAGTACCGATTACTTATCTGAGTGAGAGACCAAACAAGGGTTGATTTTTCTTCAAAATATCTTTAAAACGGTATTGGAAGCTTTCCCAGCATTGTTTTCTAGGTTTGCTATGAGCAATACATTGACCGTGTAGTTCAACAGTTCAACTTATAGGATGGAGGATAACACTTAAAGGATAAGGTAAATTAATGAATCACTTAAATACCTTTTGACATATTCGCAGTGATAAATGTTTGGCTAAAATTACGCAGTTAAATTTTATGAGGAGCATTTTTATACCCATGCGTAAGTAATACTCCGACAAAAATGCATCGCATATCTTCCCCTGTGAAAGTGATAAAGTACTAAAAATCATCTTTTTCATGTAGCGAATAAGCAGTGATTAGGTATTTTCCCTATGGTCATTTGTATACTTCTCATAAATCCGCAGAGTAGTCAGTGGAGTGCAAATTAGGAATGTGCACCATCAAATATTATACGATTGCTACGTTCCTAATGAATCTATTCCTCTTCAAATGTGTCGTAATATTATTGCTTCAATGGAAGTTAAAGTTGTGAGAGCCCCCACATGAAGATATTGACAGACTTTTTACAGGGTCATAAATTTCATCTCTTTGTGGTAATGTATTTTAACGAATGTTGAGAAGGGACACTATAATGCTTTATTTAGAACGAGTGGAAAAGGTTAAAATGTATGCGTAATTTTCCCACTTTGAGTTATGTGTGCACATGATCACACCAATTGATCATCGAGAAATAAGCTGGTATTTACATAAAGAATGTGGATGTTTATTAGCCTTATAATCAATCCATCCCCCTCCATTCTCGATTTCCTGACCAAGTCTCTGTGACATGGAGTTGTCCACATTTTGGTATCATCTTACTGGGTTCATTTTCCATTCTTCCTCCACGATTGTCCTCATTGCATCTTAATTTGGGGTTTTTTCGTTTGAGGGGGTCGAAAAACGTTTGTTTCTCGCATTTTTCTCATAATTAACGCTGCGCTCCGTGCAGCCCGCTCCATCTATGTTACATGATTTGTTTTGAACCATCTCCTAGAATTTTGACATTTGTGAGCTCGTAAGTATTCCTAGTTGCGGGCGAAAAATGAATATTGGTAAACATTTCATTAAACATAGTTCTTATTATAGCGGACATGAATTTAATGAATTTCGTTTGATAGTAGTAAGAATTAGGTTTTTTTACTTTTAAACACCAAATAAAAGTTCAGTGTGTGAAAGTCAAAGGCGCAACACCTCTTCGGGTAATTTTTCGACAGATGTTTTTGCCCTTTACAAACCTACTATCCGATTCCTCCGCCTGGGAGAAATATGAGGCATACTTAAAGGCTAATAAGATCTTTTTTTCCTCCAAGAATTTTGGGAGAGGCCGCTAAAACTTTGAACAATATCTTGGCTTGCGCTGTCCGCTCTGCTTGTTCGTCTATCGACGCTCGTCTCAATGAAGTTAGTCATCAGTAAACCTTGGCCAAGTTCCGGGTGGTGATGGTCGGGGTGGTTTGTTGTTGTGAATAACGCACAGGTTTCAAATACTTGCTGCACCAGAAAGAAAAGGTTCGTCGCGATTCGAAAAAATCGGAAGCCCCCGTCGAATACTTTTAAGGGCGTAAGAGAAGTCAAATACCACTTCTTTCCTGTGAGTTAAACGCCTGGCGTCCGAAACATTCTATGGCAGAAAAGGTATCGCCCGCAACACAAGGGGAAAAAAGCTCTCATTAAAGGCATACTATTTCCCAAATCAATATAATGCGCCCTTCATACATTCCGATTTTGAATTGATTAGTATTGGTGGAGCTTTGTATCGACACGGGGAAACCTCTAGGGATCCTCAAGAGTCCTCCAAGATTGCTCGTTGCTTTAACTCAGACTTAAGGTAGCTGGCCTCCAAACCCATGCATGATGGGAACTAATGGCGTTTGATTGGAATGGTCTGGGCTGATGAGGTGAAATCTGAGAACTACTTCTTTCTGTTTGTATTCTCGGGAGAGTAGTATTCCTTTAGAGAGTACTTTTTCCTATCCTTTAGTTATTTTAAACGTCCGTAGACAATACCACCACCCATACCAATACTCACCACTTTAAAAGTAACTTGTTTCACAGTAACGCATACGGACGCAAATAAATTCACCGAAAGGATACGAAACATCATCATAAATTCGCCTTGACATAAGAAAGCTCAGTAGTTGTTACTGGGTTGCAAACCTGAATCGCAATCATGGTTCTTCACAATAACATTGTTCGAGTACGCTCATGATTTCGAAAACGTGATCGTCATCAAAAAGATCGGGTGCTACATAGCAGTGGAGTGCGCTCCCAGGACCTTGTGCATTGCCCTACCAATGTGGCTTGCCTTTTGGATGACACTAATGACCATAAAAATAAAAGAACGGTGATCCCACCCCTGGTCGAGACATTTTTGAGTTATTCATTCAATTTCTGGTCAAATAAAATTATTTTTATTCGGCAAATTTTCTCTTTTGTATTTAAAAAATTTCATGTTATCAGCCAGTCATTGCAGCTACACATTACATTCATTCATATCGCCAATATGAGGAAATGTATATAAAAACTCATTTGCGTTCATTAAAAATCGAACACTGACCACTCTTTAGCTAGCCAAATACATCTGGCAGCTACAACATTAACGTTACCTATTAATTTATTTCATTAATGATATTCTACTCCAAACTGAAGTATTTTAAAAGGCTTTTTGTTAATTTCATATGTGCGGCGAATTTATAGCTAAGCATATAAGATAGTATGCAATCAGACGTAATAGAGTTGTTTATCCATAACTACACCTAATTTGGGTAAACTTTCCTGACTGTTTATTCGTATATCCTGAATTTACTAGATAAAGCTTAACAGTGGACAGCTCGTCACCAAACTTCCTGTGATATGATGAAAGAAATATCGGGAAAATATGCCTAGATTAACATATGTGTTCATAGTTTAATCCGATTGTGACGAACTAAAGACGGATTTATATTGGGTCAAGAACGATTCATTAATAAATATCCGTTTTGAATTTAATAAATATCCGTTAAAGGAACTTCGCCAATCTACAAATGGAAAATCGTGAAAAATAACATCACGTAGAATATACTAATTTCAATTAAATCTTTTTTGTATCGACATTTGGTGCGGATAAATCTCGATTTATATCATTTCGGTGAAACAGACGCAGTACGCGTCATTCAAAAAGATCCTCGGAAAGTCGACTACAATAAATATCCCTTGGTGGTAGAAGTTGAAGATTTTAGCATATAGTATACTGAATATTTTTTATAATCAGTCTTTCTGTATAAATTATATCATTCGACGTAAGAACCATGCTGAAATAAACACAGCGATACACCGCGACTGAATGTGCGAATAATATGAGAAGAAAGCTCGAAAATGAGGCGACTGATGATTAAGTTATAGGCTCCGACAAATGTGAGCTCCATTGCGGATTTTAAATATTTGCAGTAGACGATGTTTTCCTTCCTCAGTGTTGCCAGTCTTTGGAGTGTGTACTGCTCCTAGAAGTTCCAAAAAATGCCGCATTCTGGCGCGCGAAAAATTCTGCGTTAAAATCTTCCGCCACTGTACCTTGCCGATCTTTGCTTCATGCGTTCTCACTTGATATTTCACAAGCCTACCTCATATAAATCCCAAATACCTACTGGCAGCGTATTCCAAGTGAGGTTCCTCCAGGACTCTGTCCACTCTGTCACAAGTTCACAGCAATAGGTTCGATGTTCTGGCGGAGGCTAGGCCATCGGATCTAGCGCTGGGAGGTGAGACTGAAAAGTAGTTCGAATGTCCGGCGTATAGCGGCTCCACTGCGTGTAAAGGCCCGCAAGGAGAGAGGAGATGCACAGGTCACCTCCTGGTGTATACCGGGAGGAATGGTGCCACAGGCGACGAAAGCGATGAAGGCGGCGGTCGGGGGCAAGGACTGCTCTAAGTTGGATGTGGTAGCCCATGTTGGGACCAATGACGCTGTGGATATGAGATCAGAGGAGATTTTAGACTCCGTGAGAGATCTATGCTCCGAGTTCCGCCGTATTCGCGGAGGGTTGAGTCGCAATATGAGGCTTACCATATGCAGCTTTGTACCCAGGACGGATCGGGGTTCGATGGTTTGGAGCCGAGTGGAAGGCATAAACCAGAGACTCCGTGAAGTCTGTGGGAGCGAGGGAGCGGAGTTCTTAGATCTCAGGCTGGTGCTGAATTCGTGTCGGGTGCCACTAAATCGTTCAGGTGTCCACTATACGTATGAGGCATCGCAGGAGGTAGCGAGCAGGATATTGGAGCATACTCGTAGGCTTTTTTTAGGACAGAGAGTAGGGTAGTGAGTAGGTCAAATAGTGGGCCATTAAATAACTTGCCATTCACCAGGATAGCAAAGAATAACGAGTTGATCAGACAATACAGTATAGGTTTAGCGGGACGGAAGAAAGCAAAGAAAAAGGAAAAACATATAAATCAAAACAACACTCATGAATCTCCAAACGGTAACTTTCCCAATAATTTAGAAAACAGAAATCCCACATATACAATAGGCAGACATATTAAAATAGAGGAATTTTCAGTAGTGGTAGTTAATTGTCGTAGTTTAAGAAGCAAGATACCTGAATTCCATCACCTTATAGAGAGTTCTAATTCTGACATAATTATAGGAACGGAGAGTTGGTTAACAAGCGATATTGCTGATAGTGAAATTTTTCCAGTAAATTTTAGGGTTTACAGGAGAGATCGAGAGGGTCGACCGGGAGGGTGAGTATTTATCGCAGTTAAGGAACACATTAGTCAGCAAAATAGAAGTGATTCCCGATAATATAATAGAAAGTGTATGGTGTTCCATTCAATGTGCTAATTCGAAAGTAATATATGTTTGTGCCTACTATAGACCACCCCATTCCGATGTACAGTCAGTATTAGAACTCGAGAAACAGATCAGGTCCATTAATTCCCATAGTAACGAACGACAGATAATTGTAGGTGGAGATTTCAATACACCATCGATAGATTGGAAAACATGTAGTCATAAGTCAGGAGGAAGGGACAAAGAAATCTGCGAGTCATTGCTTAACCTGTTCGCATCACACGCACTACATCAAATAGTAAATTTGCCAAATAGGGGGGAGAATGTTCTCGATTTACTTTCCACAGAAATCCCTGAAAAAGTTATTAAAGTTGCAAATGTCGATGGAATAAGCGACCACAAGGTAGTGCACGTAAAATGTTCCCTCAATACTCAAAAAAATTTTAAATTAAAAAGAAAGATTTACCTTTTTAGTAAAGCAGATTTTAACGGATTTAGGCGTGACTTAAAGACTTCTTTTGAAAAATTCGAGAACATCAGCAAAAATAGTGATACAGACAATACATGGAAAGAGTTCCTTCTAATTACACGGTCACTTGTCAACAGATATATACCTCATAAGTATAAGAGCGAGAATAGGGAACCAAGGTGGTACAACGCGGAGGTTAGAAAATGTTTAAAACGCCAAAGAGTTAGCCACGCGAAATTAAGAAAAATGAAGAAAAATGTAGCTAATAGCGATCTAAAAAATACAATCGAACATTATAAAATTTGTAAAGCAGCCGCAAAAACAGCCCTTAGAAAAGCGTTTAGTGAATTCAAGAGAAAAGTACTCGGAGAACAACTAGAGGGAAATCCGAAAGCATTTTGATCATATATTAGGGAAGTACAGGGAAATAAAAAGTCAACGGTTAATTCCTTGAAAAACGATAGAGGCAAAATAGCAACTTCCAGTATAGATAAGTCTAATTTGTTGAATTATTTTTTTCAGAGCGTTTTTAATCAATCTAAACGTAGTTTGCACGAAACCATACCAGACCGATTTCAGCAACCAATGCCCCCGATCGATATATCTTGTAGTGGAATCGTATCCTTACCAAGTAACATTAGCCCGAACAAGTCGTCAGGTCCTGATAAAATTCCAGCTCGTGTGTATAAAGAACTGGCTATCGAAATGGCCCCGTATCTTAAAGTAGTATTTAACAAATCCCTAGAAGAACACGCGGTTCCCAAAGACTGGAAGGTAGCAAACGTGACCCCAATTTATAAAAGCGGAGATAGGGAACAGCCATGTAATTATAGACCAATATCATTAACGTCACTATCATGTAAAATTATAGAGCATATAATAGTAACATCAATAATGGGACACCTCGACAGCCAGGATTTATTGATAAAAACCAGCATGGGTTCAGAAAGGGACGGTCTTGCGAAACTCAATTAGGTCTTTTTGTTCACGATATTTTAGTTTCCGGAGAAGGTAACGTACAGGTAGACGCAGCGTTGCTTGACTTCAGAAAAGCGTTAGACAAGGTTCCCCACTGTAAGTTACTCGCGAAATTAGCATCATACGGGATATACAGCAATGAAGTAGGCTGGATAGGAGACTTCTTACATGAACGCGTTCAAAGGGTGGTATTAGATGGTGTCAGCTCAGGAGAAGTAAAAGTTACATCGGGTGTTCCCCAGGGAAGCGTGATAGGCCCAATTTTATTTCTTCTGTACGTAAATGACCTGAATACAGTAGTAAAAATAGAAAGCTCCGTCCTTTTGCCGATGATGCAGTTGTGTATAAGGAAATTAGAAATGAAGAGGACAGACAGTTTTTAGCTAAGGATTTAGATGCGATTGATGATTGGTGTGATCGTTGGCATCTAGAGTTAAATTTGAAGAAATGCGCGATAATGAATTTTTGGAAAAAGAATGGTTTTCCCCGGAATAATTATTGCATCAAAGAAAAGAAAATATCAGAGAGTACGAGAAAGAAGCTATTTTACACTTGTCAGGCCTCATTTAGAATATGCCGCTAGTATATGGGATCCGTACGAGGAAGGTATGATAAAAGAATTAGAGTGTGTGCAAAGGAGATCCGCTAGATTTGATAAAGGCCGTTATGATAATTGTATAAGTGTGACGAGTTAAATAGAACAACTAGGATGGGAATTACTATCAGAACGCAGGTTAAAATATAGGTTAAACCTTCGAAACAGATTTTTTCACAGATGACGTTAGATATATATTGAGAACCCCTGCGTATTAAGCTAGGTTTGATCAGATTAACAAGATTAGAGAGATAGACTGTCGTACCGATAGATTTAAAAGGTCATTTTTTCCCACGTACCATGAGAGAAAACAATAGGCAGCGTATCAAAGGGATAGGTAGGTGAAATATTGTTAGAGTAGTCTGTAGTGCATGATGCTTGTAATAGCAACCAATAATCCCTTTCTTATAATGTAGATACTAACCATCTAGCTGCATGTGACCCTGTTATCTAGCATTTATCCATTAAATATCCTAGTTGCATGTCAATAGTCCATGTTTGGTGATCTTCACCCTCTGCCACACACCCTCGTGGTGGCTCGCAGGGTATTTCGTAGATGTAGATGTAGAAGTTACCCTTTGACGCGGAGCACAAAGACTAATATAAGGCCTTCGCGAGTACTCGCTCCATCCACTCTCCGTCGCCGGGTTTCCCTCCTCTTCCCGCCCATGGCGGTCGACGACGGATCATCGGAGGGGAAGCAGCGGACGGAACCAAATCGTCTTAAGGAGAGATCGTCGGGTGGAGAGAGACGAGCAACTTTCTTCATTAGGGGAAGAAGTTCTCGCGAAAGTGTGGCCCGCCGAAAGGGGGCAGCTTGCGTCCGCACCTGCATCCTCTTGCCGCCCTCCGCCCCCGCCTCCTCCACTCTACTTGCGTGCGCCGACGCCGGCCAAGTTTCTTCATCGAATGAAGAAGAAGTCGCTGCTGTCATTCAAAATGACGCACGCTGTAATTGTTGTGTGCGCCTCCCCCTCGCCTCCCCTAGCAACGCGACGCGTCGGCCGGGGCGACGCGAGAGCCTCCCTTCGTCCCGGCGAGCCCATCCGAGCCCAAATAACGACGGAGAAGGGTCGCACAATTAATTGCACGGTCGCGGCTTCAAAATGGTCTCGGAATTGATTGGAACGCTATTTAATTCTCGGGGAGGGGATCCTTCGGGTAAGTGCGTCAGCAATAAAACCAGACTGTGGCTGGGATTGAAATAATAATGAAAAAAAATAATTAACGATCCCACTCGGCGATCCTGGGTCCGCAATCCATGTAAAAAAAACTAATAGCCCACGTGGATTGGTGGCGCTCCCAAAATTACCAATAAGCTTATTCCGCTGAAAATTTTATCGATTATCGAGGTATGCTCGCAAGCTTTTATCGGCGTGTTCAGGATAAAATATTAAGTAGATAAGCCACAGGCCACAATGTGTATATTGACATGATGGGACCGAAAATTGATTTTTAAAACAGCTGAGGAAAACATTTCAGAGAAAATTTGTCAGTCAGAAGGCTGAAGAAATAAAGTGACGACGATAAATTTCCCATGGCCATCATTACACGTATTAATCACGACAAATGATTACATTGGCGTTTGAATAGTAAAAGAATACCGGATGAGAGAATAAGAAGGGAGGAAAAGTACTGTTATGCCAATTGTATTGGCCTCACTCCGTTTAATTGACTTCCTCACAGCGAACTGCAAGCCGTGCTGACGGATTAAACTTAATGTGTTCCGACATTAACCAGTATTCAGCGAATTGTTTACAGTTTCCGCCTCACCACACCTTGTTGAAAAAAGTATTTGAAAGAATATTCCTCTACGTAATAATGGCCTATGTGTAAAAATAAATGGGTAAACGCGAAATGATGATACGAGAAGAAAATAGCATTATGCATCGACCCTTCACTCATCATGTAATCGGGACCCCAGGAAAGTCATATTGACGGTCGTGGGATATATAACAATCGGAGAAGTCCCACGAACGATATAAGCAAAGAATGATGACTACATCAAGTACTTTCGGAGTCATGTCTTGAATTATATGATCAATGGATATATATCAGATGCTTGTTGAATAATGTTTTTTCAGAACCCCATTAAAAATTTTTATTTATCCTCGTTTCCAATTCAGTTGAAATGATTCACTAGAAGATCAATAATGAAAGACATTTCTGGCATACGAGGAGGGAGACAGCTTCATATTCACCTTTTGTAGGCTAAACAGTTTGCCATCATTTAAGGTAGTGCGAGCGAGATAGACCCCTAATCAGAATAGAGACCATGTTTGAATTATACGTTTTAATTTCACCAGCTGTAGGACACACGAGTTAAATATTGCACTATTAATGGTGCCATAATATTCTATTATACGACTGAAATTTTTAGTAATCAAATGAAAATATCTGAATAAGTCTTTAACTTGACTCATTTTTTTCGCGCGGTGCGTTTGAAACTCCATCAAAACGGAAGGTTTATTGTGATCCCGAATAATTTACTGCGGTGACAATATGATTGAATTCCAAAAATAGTTGAGAAAACACACGAACTACACACTGTTGATTTTTGACGAGATCTAAGCGTAGGAAATGCCTCATTGTTAATACAAGGTCTCCCTGGAGTGCATACACGTACCATTTCCCATATAAAAGGGTCTGTATTTTCTGGTAAATATCTCGGAAAGTAGTGTGGTAAGGGGTTGAATTGTTAATGCAATGGTGATATATTTTTCTTCTAAATTAGACAAAATTCATTGATTTATAGGTGTAATGATATTCGCTCAAACTACGTTAACGAGGAGGTCAAGAGTCACGCATGTATGGTGCACTGGGACATTCGTATTCAAATGAAATCTTTCTCACTCTCCGTCGGAATAGCAATAAATTGCGGATAACAAGTAACTTGGCCATATTCCTTCTTCGAATCCCTTCAAAAGAATTCAGAATTTTGTAAGTTCGGTTTTTCTCATACGATAGAGGAATGCAAGGGCAAATGGCGATTATACCAATATATTTGTATTCAACATCGAAATATTCACTAAACCACGCTAAACAGATGTATAAAGAGTGAAATGAATGGTGTGAGAGGTAGAGGTAGGCCGAGAAAGTTGTTGTTGAATGTGGTTGAGGAAATACTTAGGAGGAGGAATATTAGGAGTCTTAAAAACATGAGGGCGTGTATGTAGCAGTGTATGATGGGGGTAAATGAAGCAAAAGAGGTTTGCAAGGATAAGTCAGTATGGAGGAAATTATTGAAGCAGAGTTAGGTGTACAAATATGTGTTTATGAGTGAAACTTAGTGACTGTGCCTA
Source organism: Ceriagrion tenellum (assembly GCA_963169105.1). NCBI lineage: Eukaryota > Metazoa > Arthropoda > Insecta > Odonata > Coenagrionidae > Ceriagrion > Ceriagrion tenellum. Next base: position 4,977,268 of record OY720639.1, on the reverse strand, counting down.
CCCTATGAAGGGAACGGCGTGATTGGTATGTATGCATGTATGTGTGTACAACGCCAAAGACCGTATTCTTCATTTAAAATATATCTCAATTTTTGACGCATTTATTATCGATAATTTTCTGTATTCCATGTTCTTCATTTTCAGTTTTTGATGGCACCATGCAGATCATTGTGATAAGAAGTCTGCCTACCCCAAGAAAAATAAGAAATCATACGCAATCTTTCATGAGTAAGGCGCAGTTCTCTCCATTGTTTTCGGGTTAGCTGCGTCAAGTTTTATTCAGATGAAATTTCGTGGCCTATGCTGGCCACATCTTCAGATCAGGTCTGAGTGACACTCAGACCTGATCTGAAGGCCAGGTCTGGCCAGGAAGGAAGATGTGGCCAGCATAGGCCACGAAACGTCATCTGAATAAAACGTGACGCAGCTAACCCGAAAACAATGGAGAGAATTGCAATCCAGCGCTGCGAAAGCCTCAAACAGAAAAAGTAAGGCGCAATGATTACGCAACGATGTAACAACATAACGAGTCCATGCAAGTGCGGGTGGCAAAGGAATATCATGCGACAGTGATGAAAGGGGAGGGGTTGAAAATGAAAGGAAATGGAATATAGAAAATGAATGATCAGAGTGGAGTGACCTTGACTCATTAATTTTGAAATCTTTCAGTCTCAAGGTCACAAATTATGAGAAAGAATACATGGTTTCGGAATGAATGTTTTCTACTGATTATCTCCTTAATTTTGCCATTTCCGATTGATTTTTAGGAAGGCGACTGACAGCTGAGGTGGTCATGCGCTGATGAGGATGGGGAAGAGATTATCAAAGTAAGAATAAATCTAGGGACTTAAGAGGAAGGCTGCGGCAAATATAAACAAGCGCCGCAATGAGTGTGTATTGTAGTCGTCGCGACGGGCGCCAAGGAGAATGTATCAAAACGACCTATTTGACGGGCGAAATTCTTGACTAATTCACCTCGAAGTTTCCCCCACACTGAGAGATGAGAATAGGCCTCGGGATACCACCAAAGAAAATTTGCCTCCACCAGGATTCGAACTTGAGCCTTTGAGATGGAGAAACCAGTTCCCTGGCAAACGACATAATCAACTTGCTTCCCATTCAAAGTATGCGGGTGTCGAGTGTGGTGGAGATTTGTCGTTTGAATCCCGATTGGTGCCGCATGGAAAATGCTTCAAGAGGCCTGTTGGTCGAACCAAGGAACCCTCGGTAGAAGGATAAAAGGACGTCGGAGACGCGATTCACTCCACCCTTCATCTCTTCTCCGTCCCTCGACGACTGAATCCTCAATCGAGTTATCACACATCGACCTCAGCACATCCGCTCATCTGCCCAAATAGACGACCAAAGAACGGAGTCAAATTAAATAAGTTACAGCGGAACTGTAGTTTATCTTCTGCATGGGCCAGAAACTCATGTGACCCAATTTTTTCATGCAAACTGATTCTGGCGTCCAACGTTTTGGACAGTAGTGGCATCCATTCTGAACCCTTCAATCTAACCTCTGAAGATGAGAATCAAACCAAACTTGAAACCACTCTTTACCGTAAGAGATAGACATCCAATCCCTTTGCACGCCTCTGCCTTCGGTTCCCACCGGTGAATACGAAGTCAAGAGTACTTTTCGAGCACCACTATTTCATTGGTATTTCACTTGTTTCACCTCAAATTCTGTGGCTTGTATTGAAGAAAAAGAAGGGGCACTTTTTAAATAAAAAGCTGCGATATAATTGCTGAAAATGAAAGAATCGACAGTTCGCGATTGATTTTCATTCGCTTTTAGAGACTGATTTCATGAGGGTTGAGTGTCTGCTGAAGGCTGTGATGGAGGGAACGATAGTGGTGAGGAGAGGACGTGGGGTAAAGAGTTATAAGATGTTGGACATTATCAAGATAGGAAGAAAGTGTGGAGGCACCAGACAGACTGGCACAGGACAGGCTGGTATCGAGGCCAACCGTGCACGCGGCAGAGCAACCCAAGGTGAAATTATTCCTTGAAATTAATCAAATATAAGGATTTAAGCAGAGTACCTGATAATGACACCGATGTATATAAGCTAGTAGTGCCTAAATAAATCCTTGTAGAAACTTACATCGTGTTTTTACTTCAGTGAAAATGGATTTCCTCATAGTTAAGCCTGAGAACGTTGAGTATAATTAAGAATAGTTTTCGAGCCGTTCACTATTTCTTTCAAAATAGGTATAAACATTAGATGAATATATTCAAAGACACTGAAACAAACACAATTATCATTGAATACACAAATATCATTGAAAAATGAATCATTTCACGCAACGACTCGGAATGAAGTTATAGTTTCGGAAATAATTTTGATAACTAGCTTTGTATTTCTATTTTCCTAAACCTTCCCGAAGCTTTCAAGGTTTTTATCTTTTCTGCATAAGAACGACTTTGTAAATATTGTTACTATCATCAGGATTTTACACCAAAGCCGTTCGAAACGAGGTAATTTGCAGCATCGCCTGATGCATGGCTGGATGCACAGTGAAAATTACGTCGTATGAGGCGGGGACTTAGAATTACCGCGCGAACGCCTCGACAAAAGACAGAAATATTGCCCCCACACCAATTCCTCGCCCCAAATCTCTCAATTTATGTACGTAAAAATTTGCCATTAAGTGCCACGTGCAAATATGGCCCTTACACTTAATATATTTTCTCATCCAGTGCATGGAAACACGATAGCCCTTCGCAAGGAAAAGCTTCCTCTTCAAAACAACATTTGAATTAAGAATCTTATACCAACACGCCGCGAATGATGTGGGAAAGAAGTCCAAATATTTTTCTCCCTGACAACCATTATCAACTATAAAACCTATGAATTTTATATCAAGTCATCCGGGATTCGTATACACAATTGATATAAATGTTATTTAAGAGTGAAATTACATATTTTCATACATCATAAAGATAGTTCATTTATTTTTCCGCTAAATAACAACGTTTGAACAGAAATTCGTCAATCCGTTAAAATATTTAAAAAGGTTTGATTAACTCATTCAAAAAACGAATTGGCGTTTCCAGTAATGTATTGTCTTACTGCATTTTAAGATGCGCCTTTAGTTGGTAACACGTTTTTTTTGTTCTAATCAGACATGGTTCGAGGAAAGAAGGAATTTAATTCCCTGTAAATTTGGCAGAGCATCTCTCCTAATTTGCCACTTCTATCAGTGCTAGGGGTACTGCGCTGGGGCGAGCAACACTGTGATCCTGTCGCCTGATCTGGATTTCACTCAAGAAGTCGAAGCATTGAATGTCTCCTGCTCCCGAGTCACTGACTGCTCCCATTCATCAACACTTAATATCGCCTATTCTCTGTTCACTCGCGGTCCACCGGAATATACGTCGGTCGTCACGCCGACGTCATCAGCATCGCCAGCGCAAAGGGAAGCACGCACAGGCGCGTGTTTGCGCTGCTCGCGACCAAATCTCGTCCGAACACGCTTCCCTCCCCCACTCGTGTATACAGGCGTTTCACTGCATAAATACATTAAAAACATCCCCTGCCACACCCCCGGCTCATTCCCTTTCAGCGTATGACTCGCCTCCCCTCCGCCCTTGACCTCCCACCCTCCCTTCAACGAACGCCTCGTCCGTTCAATCTTAAATTCCCTTTTCAATGAAAGAAATAGCGATTAAGAACATTAAGTGTGAGGATCACAGGGGTAACCTTACGCGAGAAAAATGAAGCCACCAGACTTGCGCTTTGGCCATGCGCTGACTATGAAAACATTGCCTTCTTCCCTTTAACTCCGTGTATTTTAGCGGTACAATTATCGTCGAGTACGGGACCCAGGAGCTAATATAACACGTGAAATGTATTTATGTATTAATATTAATCTTCGTACCTTAAAATAATGCTTGCTTAAAATTCTTCAATTCGCAACATTTCGTAGCAATAGAGAAAATAACATATGCCTACAATATCGTCTGCTACGATGCCATTGGAAACCTAATACTTACAGAAAATCTCCCATTTCCCATGAATACTACATGCAAGTATCGTTGAGGAAACTCCTGTGTATAAGTAATAGTTCCAAAGCTTATATTTGTCTCCGTTTATCACAAATTGACGTAATGACGTATGTCAGGAATGCCTTAAATATCGTCTGCTACGATCTCGAATAAAACCGAATACCCACTGATCGTGTCCATTATGCATTCCAAGTAGTTTTAATCGTCGTCACAGAATGAATGGTCTCATGGACGGAATTCCGAAGGAGACGAGAGGTATGTGGGCGATCGATTACGTGGTATGCACTGCTGCCAAAATAATGGCTGATGCACAAAAGAAGCCATCTGGGGGAGCAAAGCAGGAACAAGCAAAGATGCTGTTATCACGCTTGATGAGATGGCAAGCGTCGATTTTTCAATGCACAATTGAGTACATCATTTCATGGTGCACATTTCGACCCGAAATTCGGCGTATTGCGCGCAGCCTCAGATTTCATCCATTACATGCTGAACAAGAACGAGAATGCTTGCTATTAAGTTTCCTGAGGTTGATAGAATGTGGGCGCTCACCACGGCCGAGAAAAAAACTCTTCCAGAGGAGTTGGGTCTCGAGGAACTCTCTCCGACGACCACTCGGCTATTTTTCAGCGTGTCGGTGGCGATGGGGTTAAGTACTCGCCTGCTAAGCCGAGGGTCACGGGATTGAATCCCACCTAGGTAGAATAATCACCACTCGGTGCATGGATGTTTGCATTTCGTATGTGATTGTCGTTAATCACCCAACATAAATTGATCAAACGCACTTTCGTATTCGTGGTCGTAATAATAAAGGAAAATATTTCCGCCTGTGCTCGAATCCCAAAATTGTACCCAAAACGTCGAACGCTTAAAAAAAAAAACGTGAAATACCCGAAACGTGAATTCGTTGAATTTTCGTTTTAATGTTCTTCACTGGTTTTTAGACGATTTCTAAAGAGGAAAGGTTGCTGCTCTAACATCAAAGAATAAAGTCCTCTAAGATTAAATTCAACGAAGTCCGGCGAGATGTTGTGGAACATTATTAATACAATGAATAAAACTGAATAAAACTTAGCAATGTCCACTGGATTTTTATTGGTGTGACGCGTTTTGACGCTAATTGACCATCATCAGGTACAGGTGCCAGATGGCCTGATGTTGGCGAATTAGCGTCAAAACACGCTGTACCAATAAAAATCCAGTGGGCATTGCTAAGTTTTATTCATTGTCCTCTAAGAAAGTTCATTTATTTGTTTCTCAAAGCAGCAAACCCACCGCGAAAAAATTCAATTAAGAATATTTTTATTTAAAACTATTTTATTTACTTTGATAGACGATAATTTAGTAAAGATTTTTCTTTAGAGCAGAGCACGCTTCTGCAACTGAACCAAACACAACTAACCACGAAATGGCAAACACAACGTAATTCGGTGCTTCACCAAATATTTTGAGGCAAGAACTGATGGATTAATGATTCATGATTTTGTTAATTTCTTGGTAAACAGTTCACATATTATGAATTCCCGCGTAAAAATGTTATTCTCACCAGTCCATCCACGAGCTCATATTGTCTAGAGAATTTTTTCCGAATATTCGAAACAGACGGGAGAAAATTTAAGAGAGAGAATCGTTGAGGGAAAGAGGTGCGTAGTTTATGGAATAAACAAAAGAATGTCTAATGAAGCCAAAATTGCATCCGGCAAAATTCTACTCATTCCCATGTCAATGCATTGTGTTGAAACTTGGGCGTGTCAGGATAAACGTGAGAGCAGGCTAAGTGGAATGAGTATCCGAGAAGTGTTTGCGATGAAAGCAGGAGAGATAGATTTAGGAATAAGCCGGTAAATCTTGGGAGCGCCTAGTGGTGATTGTGAGCGAAAGTCTAATATAAATATCTGAGTACATTTTCGATGGAGAGGTGAATGGTGTTTGACGTACAAGTAGGCCGAGAGGAGTAAAACGATGCGGAGGTGGCAAAGAGTCGAAAGAGAAGAATTACAAAGTCTCTAATAAAGGGAAAGGCGTTTGTGAGGAAATACACAAACGGGGAAAAAGAGAAGGAGGCATAGGACTATACGTAAAAGTGTTCCAAAACAGCCAATTTTCGAGCCTTAACTTTCAGGATTCAGAGTCGATTCCGTTGCACTGCGCTTATCCTGAAATGGAATGGCGTGCTAGGTTAGTTTGTGTGCCGGCAAAGAGGCTTAAAGCATCCAAATAGTGATCAGGGTGGATATTTGCATCAATGCAGATAAAGTTCATTTCTAACACAAAGTGGGCGTAACACTCGGATTAATTTGGCGAACTTCTCACCTAAGGGAGTCGATCGTAAACGTTGAGTGCGATAGTGGCACACAGTAAGAGAATTTTTGGTCGAGGTATAAAAACCTAAACAGCCTCGTTATCTCTATTCTCGTTCAATGATTACAACCGTAGCTGGGATGTTAATAAATGCTATGTATTTAACGGCAAGTTGCATAACAGCAATAATTGCATGAATAATTTGTAGTGAAAGAAAATATTTGATCCGTGAATTCCGACACAAAAGTAATAATGCTTATGCAATTAAATCGGCTGCATACTCGTGGGAACGGAAGAGACGCGAAGAAAGGCGACCAAGAAATGCAGGGGATAATTGTTTAGCGTCGCCTCAGAAGTGGTATGTGCGGGTCCGAGTGGGAATGTCTATGTTTGTGGCCGCTTGGATCGCTTTGGGGGAAGAGGAGAGTGTTTCATTGGCGCGGAGGGAACGACAATGGAGGCTCACGAAATGCAGGAGGGTGGTGGGAGGGGGTGGAGGGGTGAGGGCGGGGAAGAGGGAAAGGGAATGGGGTGGATTTGGTTTGATTTCGCTTCGGAAGAGGGTGGGTGCGCGGGGGGAGAGGGTGGAAGAGCGATATACATATATATTTGAAAGAGCGAGGGAGAGGGAACAGACAGACGGATCGCTTCGAGAGGGCGGTGTCCTGGGGGCGAGATTAAAACCTGCCCACAATTCCGCGCGGGTGCTTCGCAACAACAGGATCATTCCCCCTTTCCACACGACGTCCCGATCGCAGCCTCGGGGAATGATCATCAGCGAAGGGGAAAGAAGAGGCGAAGGAAAAGCCTCCATAGACACATCCCTGCTTCTGGAACCGTTTTATTTTAATCCATCTTCTCTTGAATTCTGGGTTAACATTAGTGACGACACTACTTTTACATTACCGAATACAGCGCTAGACTAGAGCGTTTATTTTTTACTAAATTAACCTATATTCTTCTACCCAAATATTCATCAAACGTTTTGTAGAAGCAGGTAGGCGCGATCATCTGAAACTTTTTTGAAACACGGCGGAAGGCTGTGAACCAATCTCTACAGACGTGAAGACTACCTTGTATCCATCGGGATTCCGAGGTAGATATTTGAAACAAGACTGACAATAACTTTGAGGAAGGACTTTCAACTTACCTCTTTGTAACTCCATGCAAAAGATTCACATTCAAGCTTCTTTAATTACATTATCTGTTTAAAATATGCATATGGAAAATATAACATATAAAGTTGAAGGCTACGAAATTAGGTTACTCTATACGCAAGGATATGGGTACCGCCGGGAGTTTATTTATTTTTATATTTAAATGAGACAATCAACTGAATTGACTTTGAGGAGCGACGGGAAAAATTTAAAATGTCAAACGTTGTGATGGAGAATGAGGCAATGATTAAAAGAAGCTGAGGGGGACAACATTTAATCCGGTGATTATTCCGAGAACAATTTTCTTTCAACATGCTTTGGGAAAAAACTTCTTTCATTAGACAAAAGTGCTTATTTTAACGTATTACATATTTATATAGAATGCTACAGAAGTTTGATAGCTGTATACATGTACTCGATTATTTTCCAATTTCTTCATTATATATTTGCCCATATAATGTTTTGCGATCATATTACCAATTATTGTCCTCGCTCGAAAAGATGTTCATATTGAATTATTGTTTGAAAGCTCTGATTTAAACAAAATAGTCTTTCTTCACTAACTTTTTCTGCTCAGCCTCAAATTAGTCACAGTGGCGATTATAACCTTGGCCGATAAACTGGCTACGCAAACGTTTACTTAACAGTGATCATGTGAATGAACATTAAACAACATTGGAGAGAATTTTTATGATCATATCTTTGCCCTAGATGGTATATTTGCTCTTTTCCCTAGTTTCTCGTTTATATATTGTGAAATGCAAGGTTTTTGATCGTCCATTCCAAGCAATGAGAACTTATGGACGATATGGAACTTTCCGAGAAGGAAATGCATTCTTTCAAGCATTTGAGACACTCATACGTTTTCTATACCGCTTTTAAAAGCTTTTTCCATATCTCCGAATACCATGCATTCTACAGACTTCCAATATATCGCCTCGAGGATCGCTTTTTCCTCTCCGCCTCATCTTCGATACCGCCATCCACTCCCTCCTCATCCGACCCTGCGTCTTCCTTTCACGCGTTCATTTGTTTTCCTCTTCAGCCTGTCCGACATCATCCACGCCAATCTCCCTCCTTTAGCCAACGCACCTAAGAAGAAGATCTCAGCGCCAATAATATCTCCTTAAGTATCACCATAACCATTTCGGAAACGTTAAAATCTCTTTAGAATCAAGTCCAAAGCATAAAAATGAGGTATCCAATTGCCAAGGTATCCTGATTAACATAGAAATATTATAAGAACATTAATTTTGCTCTTATAATTCCCAACGTTATATTTTTATGGCAGCCTTTTGATTAACACATTTGAACTTAGAAGACAGAAAATCGTTATAATTGAAAAAAAAAACATTTGCTCCATTTTTTCCTTTCCAGCACCGAAGATAATACTTTTTTCCCTGTATCAAGTGGTATTGCAGTCAAATTGATTCCAATAAATTACGATTAAATCACTTACAAATCTTTTAACTTAACGCAACTATACACTGAGGAACTGATACTGTGTATTTACAGGTTCATTGTCAAATACCTGCCCAATTATCTGACCCTAATCGTAGGGAACTATGGGAGTCTGAGCTTCAGTGGGCTGCAACTCACGTCCAAGTTTACACCAGTGGTATAATCCGATGGTTCCGAGCGCGATCTTGAATAATTTCTAAATGACATATTCTAACATCTTGATGAATTTTTATAATATAATCATTTTTTTGTTTTTCGCATTCTTTAACTTCAGGATCTGTGTACAAACTAAAGACGTATATTGATATTTTTAAAAATTAATTTAATCGAATTTAGAGGTAAAAGATGTCAAATTTCCTTTTCCGTCCGAGGAACGAAGGACCGAAAAGAACCAGTAGTTCCGTTTAAGTCAGTCCTCGGTCTTTCCGTTCAATCCGTGGACCCGTTCATTTGCAAACGACCCACCTCTAGTATCAAGGTGGTCACTCATTTGTCATTTACTTGTGAGATTCCTGTAATGTGTTAGTGCTTATATGGAGCCTAGGCACCAGCCATCAAAGCTTCATGTCTAAGCATATCTCAGGATTGCAACCCTTTTTGTCATTCGATATAGCTCCCAAGGTTGTGAGGACTTTAATTCTTTTTTAATTACTTCTCACTCGGTAGGATGAGCCATTCCGTCAAATCTCCATCAATTAATTTTCTTTTCTCCGCGCTAGGTGAAGATTAATTGAAACATTCAGAACCGGTAGGTTACAATATCACCCGGATGATATGATTATTTTTAAATCCCACTCATTACGTCTAGAGCCGCTCGACTTATTATAATTAGAGATGCAGGCTGCAGAATCGACGTGCACCAGTGATTTCTTTTCCTTTTCCCTTTTTCCTACGCACCACGAGTGATTACAACAAGAACACATTGACACGAAAAGACACTCCCCGATTATCAAACAATTGCTTTTCATCCATTTCCTCTTCCTATTCCCTCTCTTTTTCACGGCTTGCAATGTTACACCCACTGCCCATCGCCCCTCGGCGAGAATTATGTGGCCGCAGGCATTGGATGATTTCTCTTACATTCGCGACAATTTCTCCGTGAATTTGACGCAGTCAAACCGATAGAGGGATAGAGGAGTTCCACAGGGCACAGAGCACGGACCAGGGATGTTATTGCTCGAGCGCACCTCCAAGTAAGGTGCCGAAGGTCATTCATACAGAACATATGTGGCGGAGCATTAAAGAAACTAGGTTTTGTTAAACGTAGAATAGGGAGGTCCTCGGATGAAAAAGTCAAAGAGAGATACTATTTCGCTCTACATAAGCCACATCTCGAATACGCCGCGAGCATTTGGGACCCTGGTCAAATAGATTTAACCAAAAAAATAATAACATACAAAGGAAAGCAGCGCGCTTCGTTAAAAACTGCTACGAGCGTACAAATAGTGTCTCACAACTTTTAGAGGGATCAAGGTGGGAGCCCCTAGAGACTCGGAGGCTACACGCTAGGCTTAGGTTGCTTGATAAATCCAGAACTGATATTTTTCAAAGCGACACAGAGAATATTATCATGACTCCTCACTATATCTCTAGGTCTGACAGAAGCGATAAAATAAGAGAGATACACTGCCGAACAGATAGGTATAAGAACTCGTTCTTTCCGCGCACAATAAGCGACCACAATAAAAACTGAGCTCCACTTAAATACACTCCTATAATATATGTCACCATTCCATCTCCAAAAAACTTGCACCTTTACGCGGCTGTTTACCTAACACCCCCTGCCACACGCCCATGCGGCGGCTCGCGGGGTATTATGTAGATATAGATATAGGTGTAGAAGCTCGAGGGTGACCTCGCCCTCCGCACACGCTCTGCAGTGTGCACCCCTCTGCCGCACCACTCCGCACCCTCGCAGCAGTTGGCAGGAGGAGTCACCAACACCCACCCCTACTCTTCTTCAATCTGGGAACGCAGACAGTTCGTCATTTGTCGCCACAAACCACCCTCTAAACACCAGGGGCCACCCCCGTCGAGATCCCCACTGCCTTGATGGCGGCGGCCCGATCTTGATGGCTCGCATGATTTCCTCCTTTTTTGCTCCTTCCTTCGTGGAGAACAGATTGCCTCCCCCCTCCCGCCGCTCGTCATCCCCCCGCCCCCGGTTGCTAAGTGAGGGGTGTGGGAGGCGGAGTGGGAAGGTGCGTCCGCAAGAAACCAACCCTCGTTGTCGTGAGACGAGAGAAGAGCGACGTCATTCGACCGGAAGTGACAGCCTGTGGCTCGCAAATGGCTAACTGCCTCGTCTATGTACACTCACGGTGCATTTAAGCAGAGCTCACACTGGGCGCTTCCCATTTTAGGTGCTGAAGATGGTGCCCATCAAACGCATCAGCACTCACAAACGATGTGCACTTGCTGAATATTTTGCGGTTTAATGCGGCTTCTTTCCCGAGGGGACCAGATTCGAATCCAAGCAGTGAGATATGTATGTATATTTTCATTCCGTCCCTGGCCCATATTTACGTTGCTGCGTGGAGAGTTTTTGCTGTTTGGCGATCGATTAATTAACTCTGCAATGCACACGTGGGGTCTATGAAAGCCAGAAAATATGCTTTATTAAATATTTTCTAAATTACCCGCCGACTTTATCTGACATTCTTCGCAATGTGCGTCCCCCGTACGTCCTGAATACGCAGTCATCTTAATTGTGGCGCAGGCCAGTTCATTCACTTCACGGAACCAACGTGTTACCTCTGGTAGCATCATTCTAACGTCTTTCATTATAGCTCTGATTGTCATACCTAAGTTCATACGTGTTTTTATCATCGGGTGCTTTAATGACCAGCAGTTATTTACCAGAGTGGATATTGTTAAAGTTAACATTTCTGTGTTATATTATGGAATTCCACAAATTTAAACCCAAATTCATTTCTCACTAAATGCTTCTACTATTTGTGATCAACGCTTTCACACAAATGCCACATTATGGTAAAACATTCTCATAATATACATAATGGACGACATTTATATTTAAAAATAATTGGATGGAGTGGTTCAAATGGCGTGGTTGACGAAATGTCATTATTAAATAAAGAATGCCACGCAGTACAAATACTGAAAATCCTGAGTTAAGCGATTCTGAAAGGGGAAAATGTTCCTGATTTCGAAGGTATTGAGAGTGGTATTCATAACATGTGAGCAAAAATGGACTTACGATTTGGGAAAATATTTATATTCTCCAAATTCACCAAACATGCGCGTATGCACTCGGGAACACAATATCATAACTCATTCACCAGGTGCCGTTTGTTTGGCTAAGCAAGCAATCACAAACTTTGAAGCATGGTGAATATTTGTAGACGACAATATAATTGACAGAATTGTTCCTTACACTTATATAATTACAAATTTCCTTATTGTTAGTCAACACAATTTAAGAAATATTCGGCGAACAACTGATACCGAATTGGTACGAAGATCTACTAGTCAGTATTGACGAAGTGTCTTTATTCACGAAAATTCCTATTGAAGATGCCATCCAAATTACAAAGGCGCTAACGGAAAAAGGTCTCCCAAAAGATATTCCGAAAATGGTGGAATTTTGTCTCAAGAGCTGTTACTTTTCGTGGAATGGGAAATTATACGAGCAGTGTGAAGGAGCAGCAATGGGTTCCCTCCTGTCCCCAGTCATTCCACACCTTTACATGGAGGAATTTGAAAGGAAAGCTCAAGATACTTACGACAAGAAGCCAAAACTGTTCGTTCGATACGTCGATGACACTTTCGTTATATGGCCTCGTGGGATGGAGGAACTTCGAATATTCCTTCTGCACCTAAACAGCCAGAATACATCCATTCAATTTACAATGGAATTCGAAGAAAACAACAAACTTCCTTTCTTGGATGTTCTTGTATCCAAGAAGGCGGATGGCAGTTTAGGGCATTCATTTTATCGGAAAAAAACCCATAACGACCGATATTTAAATGCCAAATCCCACCATCATCCTGGCCAAAAAGTATCAGTCATTCGCACTCTTTTCCACAGAGCACATGCCATCTCTGACGCAAATTCACTTACGAGAGAAAAACAACACCTCCTGACAACGCTGCAAATGAATGGCTACAGCCGAAAAATGATTGAAAACATATCACGCGATGAAAACGGTAAACGTAACGCTGCCATGCATACTTCTATGGATGAAAAACAGAAGGCTAAGGCCTACGCTATTTTACCTTACGTAGCCGGGACTTCGCAATAAATAGCTAGAGTTCTCGCCAAGCACGACGTCTTGACCAGATTCCGAAGCGACAAGAAGACCTCTGACCTCCTTCGAAATGAAAAAGATCGTCTCCCATCGGATATTTACGAAGGAGTGTACGAAATAACATGCAGCTGTGGAAAATAGTACATCGGGCAAACATCTAGATCCCTGAAATGCAGGTTGGAAGAACATCTAAGAGCAACCGAAAAGAAAAATTTTCGCCTTTCCGCTTCCGCAGTCGCATTTTCGGAACCTGGCCACGTAATTAATTTTAGCGGGTGTAAGATCATCGCCAGAGAAAATAAGTATTTCCCTCGGCTAATAAGGGAAGCTATCGAAATAGCGAAGAACACAGAGAACTTTAATAGAGAAGACGGCTATCCGCTAGCTTCAACGTTTAAACGGCTCTTCCAACAATCGATTTCGAATTCCCATCAGCCAATGAGCGCGCACCTGAATAATACCGTTAAGAAAATGATCTGCATTTCATTTAGGACCTGACGAAGCCAGCTGGAAAGCAGGCGAAACTGTTGTCCCCCAAAAAATGGATCAAAGCGGAAAAAACCCGAAGAGAATACGGTCAACAGATACCGAAATTCGAGCTTTGACCGAGATTTTGTACTTATATGTGTGTTACGTGAGGGAAGAATGAATCTTGGAAAATCTCGGAATAATGATGCTACATAGAGTGGAATTGATGTTAAAGAATTGTTTTAAATGTGGAAATTCGCTGAAGAGATGTCGCTTCTTGATCGAGTGTATCCGCTTCCACAGAATTAGCGTAAAAAGTTCAGACACAAAGTAATTCGATAATCTGATCGCAATAATTGAGTCAAATGAAAAATTTTACTTCGATTGCATTGCATAGATATTATATTTTGATGAATGAGTAAAAATTGATAAAATGCTGTTGGAATTTACAGGAAGAGATCCGCCAAGAAAATGTATGCACGACAAACTGAGAGTTAATACGGAACAAGAACACATGCGTTGATGGATGACAAAATGCATCACACAAAAAGGTTGGAGGTGTACCGTGGTACAGAGCCAGATGGTTTATTCGCCGTTTTAAGCAGGTTAGACAATGCTACATCGTGCACACGTGAACCACTTAATGGGACCAAATGATGAGCAATTTTGCATACATGTCTCTCAAGGAAGTCAATGCGGGTTTTCCACCGGGTCAGGTTGTCCATGTCTGCCGACGTTTCGATGACCTAGTTGCTCATCGTCTTCAGGGCATGTCAATTTTCGGAAGTGGTCCACCTTATATAGGGTCCATTTGGCGCGTCAGCCTGGGCAGGTGTCACCTGATTGGCTGGATTTTTCCCGCCTTTTTTCTCGGGCTTCTCGGATGCTTCTCAGTACTGGCTTCCAAGAATTACTGAGTGAGTATCCCGCGTCTCGGTTCATAGTTGTTTCTCTCATCCTGATTTCGATCGCTTCCCTCGTCAGCCTTTGCCAAAACTTGTCGATGCGAGAAAGAACTTTCGTTTCTTCCCAGCAGATGACATGGTTTCGGGAGATGCTGTGTTCGGCCACGGCGGACTTTTCCGGTTGGCAGAGTCTGAAGTGCCGTTGGTGTTCTTTGATCCTTGTGGCGATGGTCCTCCCTGTCTCTCCCACATACACAAGGCCGCATGTGCATGGTATCTCGTATATCCCGGGGGTCTGGAAGCCGCAAGGGTCCTTGGCCGTCACAAGTTGGTTCCTAAGCTTGGAGGGAGGGCGAAAATATGCGTCAATGTTATATCTCCTCAGTATTCGGCCGATTTTTCCCGAAATGGTGGAGACAAAAGGTAGTTCGGCCCTGGCCAGTGGTTTCTGGCAATCTTCCTTTTCCTTTGTCTTATCGTCACGGGTAGTGAAGGCCCTTTTCAGGGCCATGGAAATTTCCTTGCCGTTGTATCCGTTGTGTTGGAACGTCTTCTTGAGGTACCTTATCTCCTTGGGAAGACTCTCCGAGTCGGAAATGGTTTTCGCCCGGTGGATGAGTGTCGACAAAACTGCCGATCTCTGAGAGGGGTGGTGATGGCTTCGTCCATTCAGATAGAGGTCTGTGTGCGTTGGCTTCCTGTAGACGCTATGGCCCAAGCTTCCATCTTCCTTGCGGTGGATGAGGATGTCCAGGAAAGGAATCTTTTTGTCCCTCTCCGTCTCCATGGTGAATTGGATGTTTGAATTAAGGCCGTTCATGTGGTCAAGAAAGAGGCTGAGGGTAGCAGCTCCATGAGGCCACACAATGAAGGTATCGTCCACATACCGATAGAAGCACCTGGGTCGTAGAGGAGCCGAGGAGAGAGCTTTTCCTTCAAAGTCTTCCATGAAGAAATTAGCTATCACCGGAGAGAGCGGGGAGCCCATGGCCACACCATCGGTCTGTTCATAGAATTCTCCATCGTACTTGAAATACGTGGTGGTCAAAGCATGGTGAAAAAGTCTCACCGTGTCGGGGTCGAATTTCTCACTCAGGAGTTTCAGAGTTTCGTTCAGCGGCACACGGGTGAAAAGGGACACCACGTCGAGGCTGATCATTATGTCCTCCTTTTCCAGGTGGATGTCTTTAAGTTTCTTCACGAACTCTGAAGAATTCTTAATATGGTGTTCGCAGCGTCCAACATGTGGCTGTAAGATCCCCGTGAGAAATTTGGCCAGGTTGTATGTTGGTGAACCAATGGCACTCACAATCGGTCTCAGGGGGACGCCTTCCTTATGAATCTTTGGTAGACCATTGTATTTATGGTCTACCAGTATTTATGAATTATTGACCCCGTTCTAGGCGACAGCCTAGAACGGGGTCCACACCATTGTTTTTGTTATTTGTTATACTTGTATTTGTTTCGGTGTGGAAATAAACATATTTTGACTTGACTTGACGAAAATTGACATGCCCTGAAGACGATGAGCAACTAGGTCATCGAAACGTCGGCAGACATGGACAACCTGACCCGGTGGAAAACCCGCATTGACTTCCTCGATACCATACGCCGGGAAAGCCTTCGATCTTTCTTCATGTCTCTCAAGCTTGCCCGTGATGCTGGAGCCGTTGAATTAATAAGCAGATCGCGTCTTTAGTATCTTGTAGAAAAAAACTAACCTGAAATGAGCAGAGTGTTAGTGAAATCCGATTGGACCTCTAACTTCTGTCAGGAATATGTTTCAATATTTTGTTTCCAGTAAAGTACTACAATCTCTTATTTTCCATATAGTTAAATAAAAGCGATTTGAATTCTTCCAAAATGGATTACAGTGCATCTATTGATGAAAATACACCAGAAAGTAAAGGATTCTTCACAACCCTTAACAATTCCACTTCATCGAGGCTCAAGTTCGGATCGGGGTGAGTTGTCCTCCGCTCTCCGCATATGAGTGTTAGTAGATATGGGTGGGTAGTAGATAAGGAGTTTATGTGGTGCTTCGACTGCCGGGATGATTTGCAATGAGTGTTAGCGTTCGGCATATGAGTCCAACGTAAGAAATGACTGAACAGTCATCATATCGCTCGAAAATAAATATTCGTTATAATTATTATTAGTGAGACAGCGTTCGGTATGAAAATCAGTTGACAAGACCCGACAAGAGGCAATATAAGATTTAAGGAACTAATACACCGGGAAAACGTCAGTTCTAATTAAACAGTGTTCACCGAATCTAAATGAGAGGATGACATTAGGCTTTAAAAAAGTAGGCGTGGTAGTGCAAGTAGTGAATAAGAAGGGAGGCCAACAATTGGAGTCACAGGGGCTGCGTCTCTCAGGGACGGATCACCTCCAGGCGTTGGATGATAAATGAGGCTGGAGCAGAGGGTGGAGAGGAACCCGGCGTCGCATCAGACACCCTCTTCACGCGAGGCGCCGAGGGGACCTCGGTTCAACGTCCCATCCGACGGACGGAGCATGACATCCGGAAGGACATTACATGTAGCAAACGGGTAGGAATCGGGATGCCAGTGCAATACTCTACAGCGCTAATGGGTATTAATTCCAGGCTCTGGTGGTGTGAAGTAAGTACTCTGGCCTCAACGCCAACACCAACCGTAAAAGCCTAAAACTCAGCTCGCGTCATCAAGTAATCATGGTTTTAAAAGAAAAATATCACCTTTTTCTAATGTATTAAAAATCCAGGCAATCGCGTTCACGATCGCTTTAGCCGATTAAGTATCCTTCCCTCTTACCGGAGATTGATTGTGAATACGGTTGTGCTCAGCCCCGATCAATGGGAAGAGCTAAAACTGCTTTTCCTGAATCAATACGGATTATCTTTAATCTTCGTCTATCGCTCAATGGAAATATAGATAAGTAATAATTAATTCATAATTTAAGGTGATAAAACTTAATGATAATAAAGGAACCTGGAAGCTAAAATTAAAAGAGTTCCCATTATCTGTACCTCTTCCGCTTGGAGACGACATCACTCTCGATCGATACAGCAGCAGAAATGGTGAGATGACATTAAGTGCTTTAAATGTCCTCCATTAGTGCTGCGATTGGCTGACTTATCAGTGGACAAAACCAAGCTCTCCTTCGTGTTTATTAGGCCAGTCTCAAATTGGAGCTCACGATAGATATGAGGAAACAACCGTAGGGCGTGGCTAGGCTAATCAAATCTGTCATTATTCACTCCAGCATGGTGCCAGAAGTCAACGGTAAAGGATATTTTTAAGGAAGCATTACATGGAGTGCATGTTTGTATTTTTTATTCATTTCCTGGGACATTAAGTAAATATCGCTCGGAGACATAAAACATGAGTTTTATCACTAAATGGATAAGGGCACTTTGATTTACCTAATGTCAAGAAGGGAGGGGAAAAAAGTTATATTCCAAAAAAAAATCTGTTTACTTGTTTGATAACAAGTGAGACTTGAAACTAATCCTGCTCACCAGCAATTGATTCAATATTCAAAGTCCTACGTGCAAGTGTGGGCAACTGACGCCTATCGAGATGAGCCAAGAAATAATTTAGTGCCACATATGGTAGGCATTAATGCAGGATTTTCCAACCAGGAGTTTGACATCTCCTGATGAAAGACCTGAATGGTTTCAAACGGTATTACCTCCATGTCCAGAATATGTGCACTCAGGAGAGGTCGCTGATGTTTTTTTTACAGGTTTTAGTTACGCGGATGAGATCACAAATCTCATAAAAACTGAGAAAAAATAAGACACACACACACACACACACACACATATATATATATATATATATATATATATATATATATATATATATATATATATATATATATATATCCACTTGGCGAAAAACACTTGTAGTGCACAGATATAAAAAAAGGTCACAGGCGTGACTAGCAGTTACATATAGAGCACAAAAAAAGGTAAAACTCACAGAAATTTTGATATATTTCGGCGGACACAACCGCCTTCGTCAGAATGTTAGAAGGTAGACTACCTTCTAACATTCTGACGAAGGCGGTTGTGTCCGCCGAAATATATCAAAATTTCTGTGAGTTTTACCTTTTTTTGTGCTCTATATGTAACTGCTAGTCACGCCTGTGACCTTTTATATATATATATATATATATATATATATATATATATATATATATATATATATATATATATATATATATATATATAATGCACTTAGGATCACTTAAGTGACGAATATATAAAAGTTTGCCAGAGGAAGGCAGACGACAAACACAGAAAACAAAAAAATGATGAACACACTTACAAAGTTTCTTGATATTTCGGTGCCACTAGCACCTTGGTCGCAAGAGCGAAGACTGAGAAGGAAGGGAGGACTGAGGTGGTAGGAAGGGAGGACTGAGGCGGAAGGAAGGGAGGGAGGGGAGGGACAGGGGAAGGGGAGGAGGGGGAGGGAGAGGAAAGGTGGGGGCGGGAGGCGGGAAGTGGAAGAAATTCGAAAGGAAGAAGTAGTATGGGCAGAGGTGATAGAAGAAGTTAGTGGGATTTATTGAGTCCTGGCGGAGAGAAAGCCTGGAATAAGTAAATGCAAGAGGACTCAAGATCTTTGATTTGGAGTGGGGAGGAGGAAGGGGGAAGAGAGGCGAGAATGCCAACCTTAAAAATATTATTAAAGGTGGAGTTGTGGGAAGAAACATGGGTGGCAACAGGGAGGGAAACAGAAATAGAAGGTGGTTCATTACAACTGGAGCGGTGGCCATTCATGCGGATGTTAGGGGGGGAGTGGTCGTCAAACCGATGTAAAAACTAGGGCATAATTGGCAAAGAAGGATATAGACAACATTATGGGAAACGCAGGAGAGTGAGGGGACGGAAGGAAGATGAGCGGAAAGGAATTTATCAGGCAGAGGCTGGGTGAGAAGGATGCCACAAGTTTTTCAACGTGGGCGATTGCACGGCGTCGGAAGGGACTTAGTAGGTCGGGAGGTACCTTCTCCTTTCCAAACTCTCTGAACCCTCTTTTCTCCATTCCCTCAAACCTACTCCCAATCTTTCTCCCTCCGAAATTTCTGCCCTAAAAAGCCTCACCCGCAACCCTAATATTGTCATTACTCCATCCGACAAAGGTTCCACGG
Organism: Ceriagrion tenellum; assembly: GCA_963169105.1. Lineage (NCBI taxonomy): Eukaryota > Metazoa > Arthropoda > Insecta > Odonata > Coenagrionidae > Ceriagrion > Ceriagrion tenellum. The sequence goes on along the minus strand of OY720639.1, from coordinate 4,957,548 downwards.
TAGTTGTACTAAACTCTTCTGACTATCTAAATGAAGCTCTCCGGCAGTTGTCGGATGCCTCTTCCTACCAGCCCGTCCAAAATGATCCCAACCCCACTTTTCTGCAAAACATCACCTCTTTCCTCAAGGAAAAAGGTCCCAACGAAGGTCTTTCCTCCCATGATATATCTCTTCTCACCCCCCCACACCCTCGCACCCCCAATTTCTACATTCTTCCCAAAATCCATAAGACTCACAACCCTGGTCGCCCAATAGTTTCCTCTTATAACTCTGTCACCGAACGCATCTCCGCTTTCGTTGACCACTACTTACAACCTTTTGTTCTCTCTCTACCTTCTCACATAAAAGATACTTATCATTTTCTTGAACGCCTCCAATCTACTCCACTCCCCTCAGACTGTGATATCTTAATGGCCACCATAGATGTCACCTCTCTCTACACTTCTATTCCTCACTCTGAAGGACTTTCCGCCATTCGTCTTTTTCTTGACCAGCGGCCTGTTCCTCACGCCCCTAGTTCAGATTTTCTCCTTGACCTTTCCAACTTTATACTTACTAATAATGCTTTCTCCTTCAATAACAAATTCTACATCCAAACTAAAGGTTGTGCCATGGGTAGTCGTTTCAGCCCCTCCTATGCTAACCTCTTCTTGGGTGCTTTTGAGCAATCTTTTCTCTCGTCCTGCTCTCCTAAACCTCTTCTCTGGCTTCGCTACATTGACGATATTTTTCTTCTGTGGCCACATGGCCTTGATTCCCTTAACTCTTTCATCTCCTCCCTAAACTCCTCCTCCTCTGTCTCCTTCACCTCTAACATCTCTGCCTCTAAAATTACCTTTCTGGATGTAGATATCTCCCTCAGTAACCTTAAATTCCACACTTCTGTCCATATCAAGCCCACCAACAAGCAACAATATCTCCATTTCAACAGCTGCCACCCCTCTCACACTAAACGTTCCCTCCCCTTTTCCCTCTCTATCCGTGGTCACCGAATATGCAACAATCCCGAATCCCTTGACCTTTTTCTCTCTAATCTCCACCAATCCCTCCTTCGCAGAGGCTACCCTGAGCGTCTTCTTCAGAAAAAAATCCTACAGCGACCCTCTTCTTCTAAATCTCTCTCTTAATAAGTTTCCTCATGATCAAATCTCCCTCTGTACCACCTATTTCCCTGGAGCTCACTCCATCCGTCGCTTAATCAAAAACCTTTACCCCATCCTCTCTGACAACCTAACCACTTCCAAAATTTTCCCCCGCTGTCCTTCTCTCACCTTTAGACGCCCTCCCAACCTCTCCACCCTCTTTAAAATCACTAAACCTCTTTCCAAATCAATCTCCCGACCTACTAAGTCCCTTCCGACGCCGTGCAATCGCCCACGTTGAAAAACTTGTGGCATCCTTCTCACCCAGCCTCTGCCTGATAAATTCCTTTCCGCTCATCTTCCTTCCGTCCCCTCACTCTCCTGCGTTTCCCATAATGTTGTCTATATCCTTCTTTGCCAATTATGCCCTAGTTTTTACATCGGTTTGACGACCACTCCCCCCCTAACATCCGCATGAATGGCCACCGCTCCAGTTGTAATGAACCACCTTCTATTTCTGTTTCCCTCCCTGTTGCCACCCATGTTTCTTCCCACAACTCCACCTTTAATAATATTTTTAAGGTTGGCATTCTCGCCTCTCTTCCCCCTTCCTCCTCCCCACTCCAAATCAAAGATCTTGAGTCCTCTTGCATTTACTTATTCCAGGCTTTCTCTCCGCCAGGACTCAATAAATCCCACTAACTTCTTCTATCACCTCTGCCCATACTACTTCTTCCTTTCGAATTTCTTCCACTTCCCGCCTCCCGCCCCCACCTTTCCTCTCCCTCCCCCTCCTCCCCTTCCCCTGTCCCTCCCCTCCCTCCCTTCCTTCCGCCTCAGTCCTCCCTTCCTACCACCTCAGTCCTCCCTTCCTTCTCAGTCTTCGCTCTTGCGACCAAGGTGCTAGTGGCACCGAAATATCAAGAAACTTTGTAAGTGTGTTCATCATTTTTTTGTTTTCTGTGTTTGTCGTCTGCCTTCCTCTGGCAAACTTTTATATATTCGTCACTTAAGTGATCCTAAGTGCATTTATATATATATATATATATATATATATATATATATATATATATATATATATATATATAATCTTACACCTTAAGAAGAAACCGCTTTTTAAAGCAGTCTTTCAAAAAACGTTTCCAATAAGATAATGGAAAGTTCTAAATAATCTGCAGAAGATGAAATATATGTTGTTATCGTTGAGTGAAATGTAATTGGAAAACGCCAAACAGTCTCCAAAAGTAATGCAAACTGCAATATACCCAAGAAGAAGAATCATAAAAAACTAAGACTCTTTTAGGCCAGTGGCTCAATTCTACATGCAAATTGCACATTTTATGAATATCCAAAAAATATTTCAACGAATTATAAAAATAAAATTTTTTCGTTGAGCCGAATGTCAAAAGCCAAAGTAATCTAACTCTCTTCATATTAAAAATATCTGGCAAGTATATCTGTCAAGGTGGCGAGTGTATTGATTGTGTCAGATATTTTCTTTTCAATTGGCTGAATGCTCGAGTTTAAATGGATACACTCTTGCATCAACAGAGCTTTGTCGTTCTCAGTCTTGAGTTCTGTCGCCTTGGAAATAATTTCAAACGTCTAGGGGACGCCATTCTACGCTTCACGCGTTCAGAATTTTGTACTGTTTCATCCGATAAAAACTTTTTAAGGGAGTTACCTACCAAATGTTGAACACTTTTAGATATTAACCATGAAGTTAACATTTTTTCGATATTTACAACATATGTATCCTGAAATTTTCCAATGTTTTGCGGTGTTATACCTCAGTGCGACCTTTCACCATCCATTTCGGAGTCCATCAGGGATCGGCCCTCTCGCCACTGCTCTTCATCCTCCGCATGGACACACAGTGCAGTGACAGCCGACATCCAACAGCCCTGTCCATGATCACTCCTCTACGCCGACGATGTCTGCCTGAAGGAGGAACCAAGACCGCGACGCTCCCCTTCCCTCAACGGTAATGCTTTACTAGCAGAGCACTCTAGCGGTCAGGCGCTTCCCAACCACGATAATCCCGCCAAATTTAAACCGAGGCACTGAAACCTTGCGCGATAGCTTATAACATGACCTCTGCATTCTTCCGATATTGGTCCAAATGATGAAAATTCACGAGGTCTCCTGATGTTTGATACTGTTTCCTAGGTTTGGTACATAATTTTCAATGAAAAGAAACCAAATGGAATTCACACAAACTTTATTGTGAATAATGATACTGTAAACACAATTTACATTATTACAAAAACTTCAACATAACATTTGAAACAATGAAGTGGAATTCATTTTCAAACTTGGCATAAAATCACATAAATCCTCGCACAGCCATATCATAGGACCATAGGCCAAATTAATTAATTAGATGTCAATACAAAAGTCAGAATACAAGAGTCAATTCTTCGGTCATAACTGTAAAACATCTAACCATCTTATTCACACCGTACTTACCTCGCTAAATCACTCGGGAAGTTGATAAATGCAATTTTTTTGTCAAATCTACAGCCAGAAAAATTATTGCACCAACTGGCTGAGCAATAATGTCGACCGGGTCGCTTCTCACGTTCACGACTTGCCGCCATGATTGTCATTTTGATACGGACCATGCAGGACATGTGACTTTTTCTTAACGAAATCATAACATAGTTTTTTGTTAACAAATTCACTGAGTATAAACAATTAAAATAATTATTAATTAATTAATAACCTATTATCGTCTTATTTATAGATCTTTTTTAATTTGCGCCTGAAGTAGATGACTCTAAAGTCACTACATACGATATATCGCAGCAAGAGACGTAGCCTTGGGATGAACAGCGAAGAGAGCTCCAACAAGAAACTCAAGCGTGGAAGGACAGACTCGACGAGAACGGCGTGCGTCTGAACCTCAAAAAGACTGAGTACATGGAATGGGGCGTGCAGACCAACGGGAACCTTACGATCGATGGGGAAAAACTCAAGATAATGTCGCAATTCAAATACTCGGCTCCGTCATCAGCAGCGACGATGATACCCTCCCAGATGCCAAGGCCAGAGGGAGCGCGGTGTGGGGCAAGTGGCGCGAAGTCACTGACGTCCTCTGCGATCGCCGAATGCCTATTCGAATCAACTCCAATGTGTACAAGACTGTAATCCCGTCCCGATCTCCTTGTACGGATCGGAGTGTTGGCCCGCATCAACCAAGCACGAGCAAGCCCTCCACGTCATGGAGATGAGGATGCTGAGGTGGTGCCTTGGACTTACGAGGCTCGATCGGGTCCCGAACGAAGATATCCGCCGACGCATGGGAGTGGTACCAATCGCGGGGAAAATGAGAGAGTCCAGACTTCGATGGTATGGTCACGTCGTCAGAAGCGCCGAGCACTCGATCGCAAGAACAGCGATGCGGCTGAGTCCGCAAGTACGCCAGCCAAGAGGGAGAACAAAGAAACGGTAGATGGGTCAAATAGCCGAAGATATGCGCAAGGTCAACGTTGCCCCAGAGGACGCCTTCGACCGAGCCAAATGGAGACGGGCGTGCCGAAGAGCGGTCCCTGCTATCGCGCGGGAATAACGCTAGGAGGAAGAGGAAGATACCTCAGAGCGATCTGAACTCCTTCTAATGAATCTAAACGTTAAAACCAGCCCCTTTTTTCGCCAAGCTGAGCTAATTTTACCCATGATATAATTTGGTCTCTCAGGCGAAGCTCTATGGACTCCTTTCATCATGGAACGAAAACTGCAAACTTAGTGCTCAGACGTAATTTATTTTGATACGATTCGGATGTCGACGTATTGATGGATGTCTGTATAGTCGTTACCTGAAGACGACGTTGAGTGAGAAACTTTAAATAGTGCGCGCAATGAAGAGAATAAACGACATTTTGCACACATTTCACTCCTTCCTCCCGCTTCCACTGACGAAACTAACTCTTCTCCAGCTCCACCGTTGGCACCCCCCTCCACCTCCCCTCTCTATTGACCTTGAAGATGTGAACGATAAGGTCTATAATACCTGTTGCTCACGGTGAAATTTTTTGGAAAATGACGTCAAAAATCAATTGATTTTATGAAAATGAGCTTGCTCACGAAAAAATTGTTATACAAAACGTTCTACGGAATAAAATTGGCTCTTTTTCTATAAAATCGTTTAGAGCTACAGTCAATGAGAGACACCGCTCATCGCTGTGATAATCCCGTATCCATGAAATGTAACACAACAATAAGGAAAAAGCAAACAAACATGGTCGACGCTCGTGGAACTTGGAAAGGCAGTTGACTTGATATTTAAATTAGTTATCCATTTGAAGGTATCACTTCACGTGCTCACAAAATATCCCAGACAAAGGCCGATTGGTCACAACTATTGTTCCATGAAAAGTTTTACCATGAGCAGGCAAAAACTTTTTAAGTACTAGTTGTAAACTTTGTATAAATCTCTTATGAAACTCTTGACAGTAAATATTAGCGTTAGCAACAGGCAAAGTGCTATCGTTGGCATAGAACTCTTTCCCCCCCCCCCACCCTCCACGTTCCTTCGCCATTCGAGCAGAATTATTGTTCCCGGATTCTTTATTCACCCGCCAGCACGCAATACCTCGCCCTAGCAAATCCAAAACCACGCCTCCCCCTCCTCCCCCTCCTCAACCAACCCCACCCTCCCTCCCCCCTCTTATAAAAACTTCGGACCTATTATGACTAAATACTTAATTTTCTTTGAACAAAATATTGTACTCTCACGGGAGTCCGACGCGGACCCTTCGCCTTCAATAAGTCCTCTCTCAACAATCCCTCGACTCGCTCCTTCCAAACCATAATACAAAAAAAACATATCATCAAAGAAACAAAAAAGGCCTCTTATAAAACAATTTAAATTTCACAAAATAATCAGAACACGTAATAATAAAGAATAATGATCATCAAACGTTACCATTTTAATGGATGGGTGTCTGTCGAGTTTTTAATTGAATAGTTGACGTTCAACGTCGAATACCGAGTCCAACCGAAATGGCGTTGGATTGAGTTGCGTTCAAGTTACGATTTTCTGCTAATTTCACTCTGGCATTAATGAGCGATTTTTCTCTCCAACTTCGCGTCCATCTACTTTAGCATCATGAGAGTGTTAGCTCCAAGGTGACCACTTATTTCGCTTTCGTTATTTTGTTTTTTTCGGAAAGATAAGTTATTTTTCTATTTTTCTCTCAAATGAGACCAAATTCATCATCTTCTGGTGAAGTGATATTTCGCCCCAAGCCACATGGAGCAATGCACGCATTCTGGGAGGATAGCGAGTGAAGCCGAACCCTGAACCAAACTGCTGCAGACTACATACTAAATACACACCGGGATGGGTGGAGAGGGAGATGGAGCAGCAGAGTAAGGGGGGGAATGAGCGGGGGGTGAGTGTTTTTTCTTTCCTTGATCTTTCGTCCTTCCCCGTGAGAGTGTGTAGGTGGCGGGGGGCTTCTTTTTTGTGACGTCGAAATGGGCACAGAGAGGGAGAGGGAGGAGATTGGTGGGGGAGTTGGGGTGAGGGAAACAGAGGGCGGGGGTTATTTGGTGGGTAAGGCCCCCCTTCCCCTCCAATCCCCCCTCCCCTCTTTTCTACCCCTACCGCATCGGGCATGGGGGGGGGGCGGCAGAGGGGGGGGGGGGCTGTTAATCTCGCGTCATCGTTCCGATCCCGCCCCGTTGACGCTCCAAGAGATTATAGTGGAGACGACACGAGGGAATTAATAAAATGGAGGAGGCGACCACGAAGACACTCCAACTGAGACTCAATAAAACACACACTCCGGGGGACGGGGGTCTTCAACTATGCAGGTGCACACGCGTGTCTCTTAGTTTAAATGAGAGCCCGATGCCAAACGAACTCGAGCGAGGGTATAAAAAAAATCAATATTTCACACGTATTTCTGTCGAGAGTTTACGGTTCATTGTCTTGGAAACCTATACATTGCCGATAAAATCCTTGAGAAAATATGAAGTCGTAAAGTTACTGACGAGATCTATACATTGGTAATTTTTCAGTTTTTAAAAACAAAGGCCATTTAAAGGGCGCACTCACTCTGTTTTCCACGGAAAATAGATGGAGTGTTTTGGCTAATATTTTAAATAGTATTGCGGCTGATATTTTAGCAAATAAAACATATTTTTTATCGATAACGAGGTCAAATGTAATGGATTTCATAAGAAACGATATCTCACTCAAAATACCTTAAGATAGTGGCCTGGGAAATTTCTCTCCTTCTTTGGTTATTCTTTGCAGACGGAGTCGTCTGTTAATTTTGTCGATTGGCCGAACGTCATAGATTCATTACATTTTTCTGAGTAAGAATCGATTTCCAACAACTTTATTTCGATTTACAACAATGGATTCTCTTCTGGCAATGTATGCGTCAAGTGGTCACGGTTGCGGGAAATGCAGATGCATTAAATACGGTCCGCAGGACAACCGGCCATAAAAAAATTACATTCGTTCTGCAAAGATGATTTTTTATTATTACATTGTTAAATACCCAACTAGACTTTGCTTATCCGCTATAACATCTGGAAAAATTGCAAACCTGAGGTAGATGAGCAATATCAATAAAAAGAAGTTAAATATTTTTCACTGCAGAGATAATATTTTAGTAAATAATATACTCTTTACACTCAATCACGACCCTCTGTTGGCGCACTTAATATTTTTATGATAATCATTGATGCTTGAAATGATTAGATCAATGCTCCACATCCTTTTCAGACAATTTTGGTAGCAAAACATGAGAAAACGTGAAGGTGTATGAAATACGGTCAGCTAGCCAGAAGGTATAAACTGTTCCATATGCTATTTTCACATCAAAATGTGTAACGTAACAACTTATTGCCTATCATTCCCATGTTTTCGCAATTAAATTTCTAACATGCGTATCAAAAGCTATATTCCAGCCAACATTATCAAATGAAAGAAACGGAGAGGAGCGTGCGAAGGAAGAAAGCACAAAGGAATTTCAAATGGAGAAAAGGCGAAGCATAAGGAAAACGAGTGAACCAATGAGAAAATCGATTAACGTGACGTAAGTAATCAAGAAGAAGAAGAACGAGGCCGAATCCCAAAGAGAGGAGAGGATTGGAAAATAAGCGACGGGAGGAATGAAAGGAATAATTATCAATAAAAAGTTTTTAGCAAATAATTATTTTGGAAGAAATATTGAAATAAAAACAACGAGATAACCCTGTATTAAGACTGGAGCATTAACTTAAATCGATTAAATACTTACATACAAGAAATGAACTATAAATTTTCGATATAAAAAGCGGTGAAATTAACTATTTGTGTAAACCGTCATATTGTCTTCTATTTCAATGAAGAGAATCATTCTTCCACTGTGTTCGAGAGAAAGCTGAAAATGGAAGAGGATTGGAATGCAGACTTGACACTAGTCATCGCTACTATCCTCTTCATTAATTCTGAAAGACAAACGTGCGAATCTTTCTTAAAAGGCAAGGGTGGTCGATATTGTTTCCTCGTGCCTATCATTCGATTCATAATTGAAAGATGAATCCATATGGTTCCCTATATTTTACGAAAACATTCTCCCAACGAGAGAAGTGCATATATCATCATCATCATTGTGATTATCCGTCCTTGGACAGGTTTCAACGGTACAGTCCTCCACAGCATTCTGTCTGTCCTGGGCCTCCCTCTCTTCATCTCTTCATAGCTCCTTCCTTTTTGGATGTCTGTAAGCATTCCTTGCCTCCTTCTTCCTCTTCCTCTCTTCTCTTCTATAATTAATTTCTGAACCCTATTCCTCCTTAAAATATGCCCAATCCAATTAGTCTTCCTCTTATTAATATCTCTCAAGATACCATTTCTTCTCCAATCCTCCTCAGCATCTCATCATAACTATGATCGCTCAATTCATAGAGATTGGATGCGAAAGTGGGGAGGGTACCTAATAAATACAAAGACGACAATTTACATCTTCCTCTTCTTCCCAACCCACAATTCCTGTCGATTTCACCCTAATTCATGTTTAATCTCCAATCCCTAAAATCTCTGCCGGCCATACTTCATCCATTGGGGGCCACCCCCTGCCACAATCAATCCCCCCCTTAAATATAGCATTCCCAGTCTCTGGAATGTGAATATCACCGTTTTATGTCAATTTCCGCTTCAACGCTCATTCTATTTTGCCCAACATTCTTAATCTCTCAATGATGTGATTCATTATAAATATTACAGAATCATTAGAAAAATCACCCTTTCATCTTGAGCCTCCTGAATGATAGTCGTAACTTTCTCACACTGCTTGCTGTCAGCCGATCTATACAAGCAACGTAATTCAGATCCGCCATGGACCACAACATCGAACCTCCAAAAACGACTCCCCTCTTTCCCCTGTAGCACTCAAACACCGGGGATGAAACAGCTCGACTCGCGATAACACATGACACAGAATCCCTCGCGTAAGATTCAAGGTGACCGTGACCTTCATTCGATTTCTTGTTCCCGTCATCTTAGCAGACGGCAGGAGCAAGGAATCACCGTTGGAGATGATAACCTGAGGTGAATTTTGAAGGTCAAGGGGAGCGACGACAAAGATATGGACTACGTACAGACTGAAATATTAAAAACAAGTCTCTTTATGAATCATACTCCACCACTAATCAAACGTAGCTTTCAAGATAGATTCTCGATAGTGCTTAATTTCATAAGGATTTCTTGAGATTGTTTCATGTGAACCACGCTATAGTGATAGTCATCTAGAAAATAACTACTCTCATAGTGACAACTCCATGCAAAATGATTATACTTTCCCTAATACAGATAGATTTTTATCTCAGAGTAATAAAATACGCTTTGTGTTCATCAATCCATATGCATATATCCATTGCGTTGGCTTTCGGGATTCGTCCGTGTATTCATCTTTCTGAATGGCGACGTTTCGCCTACTATGCCTATTGAGGACGCCTACGGCATAGTAGGCGAAACTTCGCCATCCAGAATGATGAATACGCGGTTGAATCCCGAAAGCCAACCCAATGGACATCCATAACGCCGCAAAAGCCTTCGACAGAAACCATATGCATATATTTTTTCTACATATCGTTTAAATAATTCCCTAGATAACGTTCATTATATTTGAAAAGAAAATTTAGAAAAATCGTTGATTAAGAATATCGATGAAAAGAGAAGTTTACTTTACCGAATAATGCACAGAGTTGCTACGAAAATCTAAGATATCAATGCAAACAATTTTAATGATGTTAAAAATCATGCCTTTCTCTTTGACGCAAGATGAGTATAGAACGATAATAGAGAATAGAACGTGCAAGCAGTGACATTCCTCTTCAAGCTAGTGAGACGCGAATTCCCGTCAACGCCATCATGAATATTGAGTAAGAGCATCAAGGTGAGACAAATCATTGAAGTGAGTTGAACATTATACTTTTGCCCTTTTATTAGTGTTGTCGCGAGACGAGACGAGACAATACTTGAACCAGTCTCGTCTCAGTCTCGTTTTCTGAATTCGGGTATCATCTCGAGTCTCGTCTCGTGAACCCCAGACTCGTGTTGCTGTCCAGTATTTCCAACACTTTTTATAGTTTATTCAACATCAAGTTTAATGTAACGGTAACGAATAGAAGGGTAACGTAATTTTCTCCACCTAATTTATTCATCAGAACTTTAAAGTTTGTTAAAAAGGCTTTGTGCACATTTTCAAGCAGTTCCCATTCCGTTCCACTGATTTGAGGCGTTTCAGGTCACTGATACTATGTCATAGAATTGAAATACCCCTCTTTTAAGTTTAGCGCAGTTCCCATCATATCGTCCGTTGTTATCCTTTCAAGTTAGGACATCTATGACAGGGTTCGGTGATGGTTCCCCTGCAGATTCACATGCGCTGCGGAATTTATTCAGACACTGCTCACTTTTTTGAATCTTTTAAATAAAAATCTTATTTTGGCAATTGAAGTTATATTTTCTTCTTCAAATTCAAAATCTTCATCATCACTGTCAATTAATTGAAGTTTGTCTTCTGAAACCCTCTTTTCCTCCAGAGATAATAAAGATCTTGTGCTGCAAAGTTCAGTTTATGGACCATGCATCTGAAATGCTGATCAGTGCTATCAAAACTTGGTACCATCTTTCCGAGTTCCTCCATGAATTTAGTATTTGCGGAGGCGTTATGTACGGTAACTCCTTGCAGATTGCTCTCAAGTTCAAAGGATTTTAGGGTATTCATAAATGTTCAGCAAAATCACTTCCTGTGTGGTTACCACTGGATGGAACGAAGTCAATAACAATAGATTGTTACTCGCACTTCTCGTCCATGAAATGAGTCGTGATTCCGCTGGACGATTTTCCAGCTATGGTTGCCCAGCCATCGATAATGAAAGGCAGATTGGAATTATTTTGTTTTGACAACTGCAACACCGCATTCTGCATCCTATTATAACGGTCAAGTACCATCTGCCGCAACTTTTTTCTCTTAAGAGAATTTAACGGATTTAACGGTGGGATTCATCGTCTTGAAACGTTTTGAGTATCATCATAATAAAAAAATCGGAAAGGGGGATATTTCTGCGACGTCCAGTAAACTACTGCATTTCCGATTTCATTATTTCCATCGTAATTCTGAAAGTAAAACAAACATTCTCTCTTATTTCACTTTTTTTCGGTAATTAGATAGTGTTGCACTCTAAGTGTGCTTTCGTAGTGAGAGAGATTCGTAGTGAGGGACATTTCGTAAAGAGGCACTTGAGAAACATGGAAATTGATTGAAATCGACAGGATGGCTGAAAATGGACGATTTAGACTTAATAAATGCGTTTATCGCTTCAATAAGGAAGGATCATGTACAAAAGAGATAGCATGCGACATACCTGCATCTTTACAGCGATTCGCTAAAACTAGTTTTTCACCAATCCAATGTAGCAGTGTAAAAGTGGACAGTCTGAAAACAGATTATTTCGCGAGATACCCTGCCCCTTTCAGAATGGACTGATTGCAGCTGAAATGGAGTACCTCCTAGGTGTTTGCGGGAAAAGTAGGATGAATGGAGTTAGAATGTATGGCTGATGAATAAATGCTCCAGTGTCGGACTCTTTGATTGAATGGAATTTATTTTGGCATAATTAAAGCCAATGAAAACAATTAAATATAAAGAAAACCCAATTACAGTTACTCTTTTTTCTCGTATCATCCTTGACAAAATTTGACGACATTATGCTAAATATTCTCACTAACCTAGGAAGAGGAAACATCATGCAGGAAGAGGTACATCGTGATTTCAATAGTCATCCATTCTTTCGCCAAGGTGATGTGCGATGCGCAATCCGAAATTGCGACATCTTTTTTTCTTAGCAGGCAAGCTTTAACTAGAATTGCAAGTGCCGATGGGCGATACTTTACACCAAATACCAGTATAATCCATAATAATTTTGTCGTAGAAGTGAACACTAAAAATTACTGCTTTAGAAAATACTACATTTTTTGCTGGATAAGTTTTCCAAGGTAACCATAGTAGGTAAAAAGGATAAGTAGTAAGCAAATAACACGCCCTTACTTGTCTTCAGAAGTCACGCTCTTACCATTAGAAGTACATAGTAGTATCGGAAAAAAATATGTTTCAATATTTATCTAATTTCTCACTAAGTTATCATTGAATTATATTGCAAATTTTAATACTTTAGGAAAACGTGACATTTACTTCGTATTAGCAGAAGGACGCAGTTTTAGACGGATGACGTTACATCAAATGCTAATCAATCACATTATACCTATATTTTGAGACTTTCTTGAGAGATAGTCTTGTGGAAGTGGTATCGTCTCGTCTTGTCTAAAGGTGGTCTCATCTCGAGTCTCGTCTCGTTTTCGGGAAAGTCTCGAGTCTCGCGGCAACACTACCTTTCATCGAAATAAATGGTGGTTAAATCTTACGTCATACATATGTTATTGCTTGTAACGTCTCCTTAACTCGCAGCTCCTATACGTTACCTTTAGAAAATACTCTGTAAGTACATATTAGATGACGCACAAAGCTCGGAATACGTTGGCTACCCTGCGCCGTCTCGGGTGACGGTGAGATATTTCCTTAGCGCGTCACAATGACAAGTCGGCGTTGCATGGCACTGAGTGGCACCACGATTAAGAAATGGCGACGTATTCACTTCAGGCGCCGTCGCGGACGATGCGTCCGTGGCAGCTCGTAGAAGCGGCATCGAGTCATATTTAGGGGTGAAAAGAAGAGGTTCAGGAAGAGAAAGAGTGAAGAGAAAATTGACCAAATGAGTGGAGTGAAGATGGCCGCGAGACGATTTGAGTGAGAATGCAGTCAGTCAATTTTACGAGGATAATACATTGATAATTTTTGTGATTTTCCTGTCATATCCTCGTGCAAATCATGAGATAAGATATTTCCTTAATGATGGGTGCCGATAAATTATGAAATCGGCAAGTGAGAAATGTTTCCACATTTACCACGCCAAGCACTTTTCAACATATTCACTGGAAGCAATTAATTTCACTGGAAATTTAAACTTCATAACGAATTAATGTAAATAATATATAATCAAAATTTAATACAGCAAATATCGCGAAATTGTAAGACCCTGGATTCGTGTTAATGTGATGGCAAAAATATGGGCTTCATGGCATTGATTTTTGGGAATGAGGTCCAACGGTGTGGGAGATTTCTCAATGGAACCCCGATCCTCACCAGCTCTCGAGGCAAAAACTATGTACAATCGCGTTTGGATACCGATTAAAAATGAAAAATCCTGTCGATATGAATTCAGATAACATAAAAATTGACTTATTTATTTTTAGTTTTTTTTTGTTAATTTTGCGTACAACAACTGTAATTGAAAATTTATACAATTCACCAACGATTATTTATCGCGATAAGAAAAAAGTGTCGATTTTTGCCTTTTTCAAAAGGACTGCTCGTTTTAACGCTTATAAAGAAGTAACTTCACTATCTACCGCTATGAAAGTTTTACACAGTGTTGACACAACATGTCTGATTATAATTCTTTAATTTCAGCTCTTTCAAATCGTACTTGAATAGTTGCTATTAATTTTATGAAATAACTTTTTCTTGGTGACCCGGAGTGTCAGTACTCCGTATATACCTCCTATTGGTGGGTCGCGGGCAACGGTATGCGGGCTCTCAAGGTCGTCCTTTCCGAAGGGATCGTAGCTTGAGTAGAATAGTGAAAGCGGGCCTAGGGTATTACTATGCTTTGGTTTCTCTTGTGGCATACTGGCGAAAATGTGCCAAAACTTACCGGTAGAGCGCCGTAACCGTTAGCAAGGAAAGTTGCATGTGGTGCGGGTACTGCAAAGGCTGGTAAACTAGCATACTCTATTACAACTTACTCCTAAGAGTCGCTAACTAGTCTCGGGTGGCCGAAGCCACGATGGGCGGCGGAAGCTGAATAAGGTTGGCCCATCAGGATACGGACATAGCGATACGAACTGGTCTATCGGTACTTGGAATGTGAGAGGAGTATATGGAAAGGAACATGAGTTATTGAATGAAATGAATGTGAGACGAATGGATGTTTTGTGTGTATGTGAAACTAAGCGCTAGAGGCGAGATGGTGTTACTGTATATCAGGGTCGATTTATTCGATATGTTGCAAATCGATATATCGACTCGAAGAGGCGAATAATCGAGATATCGAACGATCTTGAATGTATATGGCTGTGGTAAGGAGTTGACGATAATGTACACGGCATTTAAGGTGTAGTGATTTAATGAGAGAGCTAAGTTACTAGTAAGGAAGTACGAGTTAGTATTCCCTAGATTGCTCTGAGTTCGAATGGAAGTAGGTATTAGGAGAGTTGTGATTGTGGCGTGCTTAGCACCAGTGGATGGAGAGAGTGACAGTGTGAAAGATGAGTTTGGAAAAACTGAGAGAGTTTTTGAATGAATGTGACCCTACTGAGAGAATAATTGTACTACATGACATGAACGCCTGGGTTGGTGTGGGACGGGATGCATTTGAGAGAGTGGTTGGGCCATTTGGTGACCCTCGAGTGAATGATAATGGTGAAAACTTGGTGTGTGCTTGGAAAAAGGATTGTTTGTGTAGAATACATGGTTTAAATACAAGAAAAGACATATGTTTACTTGGCAAAGGGGTGATTGTAAAAGCATGATTGATTCCGTCGTGCATGATGAGAGATTGAGGAAGTTAGTGTGGGACACGAGAGAAATGAGGGCTGCTTAATGTGGAACAGACCACTATTTGGTACTCTCCATGGTGAATCTGGGCAGAAAGTGGATGCCAAGGAAAAATGTTGCGCGTGAGCAGTTGAGAGTAAAAGTGGAGAGGTTGCTAGACAGTGAGGTAGGAATACAGAATGGTTGAGGTTGCTCTTTCCTTGAAGCAGAGAGAATAGGACGAGTATATCTGAAACGAGAACGTGAATGATGCGTGGGAGTGTATAAAAGGAGCGATTGAATAATGTGCTGAAAGGATATGTGGTAAAGGAGTGGTAGGAAGAATGAAAGGTGATGCTTGGTGGAATGAAGAAGTGAAAATTGCAGTCAGGGAAAAGAAAGAGGCGTACAAGAATATGATTGCTGCCAAATCTGAGGAAGAGCATACTAAAGCATGTGAGATTTAAAGAAAGAAAAAATGAATGCAAAATCGTTGTGAAAGAGAGAATGCGTGCGGATGAAGCTAGCAAGATGCAGGGCAATTTTGAAGGCAATAAAAAGCTATTTTGTAGGTGGGTAAAAAGGGCTAAGATTGGTGAAGGCAGGGGAATGAATGTGGTAAAGAACAAAAGGGGAGAGAACGTGTGGGATGAGAGCAATATCAGGGACTGCTGGAGGGAGTATTATGAAGAATTATACAGTAATGTTGCAGGCGCTGAGGATGAGCCTTGTGAAGTAGTATGAGAGAATGTGAAGATGGAAAAGGAGATCAGTGAGAATGAGGTCATAACGACATTGAGAGTATTGAAAAATGGGAAGGCTGCAGGCGTAGATGGGATATCCAGTGAAATGTTGAAGTGTCGGTGTAATTTATTAATTTATCGGCTGTGTGAACTATATAATTTATGCTTACAGACTTCTGGTGTTCCAGTGGATTGGAAGAATGCAGACAACGTTCCATTGTCCAAAAAGAAGGGAGGAAAGACCGAATATAATAATTATCGGGCCATTAGTTTATTGAGCATTCCGGTAAAAGTGTTCAGAAAAATTTCAATCGAAAGTGTGAGGAATATTACTTCTGACAGAATGTGGGGTGTGCAGTGTAGGTCTATGCCTAGAGGAGGATGTAGTGACCTGTTTTTCTCGCTTCAGCAAGTGGTAGAAAAATGTATGGGCGTCTGGAAGAAACTATTGTGCGTTTGTTAATTTAGAGAAGGCATATTACAGGGTAAATAGAAAGAAGTTGTGGAAGGTTTTGAAGGAATATGGAGAGAATGGGCAGTTATTGTAATAAAACTGGGCGTAAAGCAAGGATGTGTAATGTCACCATGGCTGTTTAATGTATTTATGGATGAATGTGTTAGAGATGCATGTAGTGAAAACGACTGTGTTTTAATTGGAAACTTATACGTGCGAGTTCTACTATATGCGGATGAAGCTCTTTTGATCTCAGAGAGCCAACAGGGATTACAAAAGCTCCTAGATAAGTTATGTGAATCAACAGAGAGAATGGAATTGAGGGTAAATGCGTGGATGACTAAAGTAGTAGTTTTTGATAAGGAGAAGGGGGAGAGTGACTGTATGATGAGGGCGAGTGGTAAAGTGATTGAACAAGTGGATGATTTTGTGTACTTAGATAAGATGTTTTCGAAAGATGGATGGATAGATGAGGAGATACAGAGACGTGCGAATGCTGGAAGGAAAGTGCTAGGTAGCATGTGGAGCATATCAAGGAATGAGTGTCTGTTTAAGGAAGCAAAAATCGCCATGTACAAAAATGTACTTCTCCCCACTTTGTTGTATGGTAGTAAAGCATGGGTATGTCAGGATAGACATACGAGGAGACTAAGCGCCGTATATATGAGTTAATTGAGGAGTGTTTGCGGCAAAAGTAGGATGGATAGGGTCAGGAATGAGTAAATAATTAATGAATGTGGATTAGATGCTCCAGTAATGGACATATATGAAATGAGTGCGCTTCGTTGGTTTGGCCATGTTGAGAGAACGGATGAGAGTCGAATAGCGAAACAGATATATATCAGAGTGGAGTGAAAGGAAATGAATGGTGCGAGAGGTAGAGGAAGGCCGAGAAAGTTGTGGTTGAATGTGGTTGAGGAAATTCTTAGGAGGAGGAATATTAGGAGTCTTAAAAACAGGAGGGCGTGTATGAAGCAGTGTATGGGGGTAAATGAGGCAAAAGAGGTGTGCAAGGATAGGTCAGTATGGAGGAAATTATTGAAGCAGAGTTAGGTGTACAAATATGTATTTATGAGTGAAACTTTGTGACTCTGCCTACCCTGTGAAGGGAACGGCGTGATCGGTATGTATGTATGTGTGCATGTAACTTTTCCTTACGGATGGATACCTACCTATTAATCGTCTCAAAAACACGTCCTTGGTCTTATTGTAAAGCTCTTTGCAGCATAATTTCCATCAATCGCCATCTTTTACTCAAATAACGTAATGGATTACTAACGAATTAATAAACGGTGGGTTTGCGCTGCGTTGAGGTGCCTGTGTTCACTGATCGCGTCGTGGAATTCGGTGCGGCGTTGTTCCTAATGGAGTCGCCGGCGTTTCCCATGTACCCGTCCATCCATCCCTTGACTCTCGAGTCATCAAACGGTGAGCACTCCGTTCGGTTCTCCGCTCGTTGTATGGGACATTAAACAGTGTTTTTCCCAGGAGCCATTCGTTTAGAACTAGTGAACGCCGACGCCGGGTTTCTCTCCACCCCTCCTTTATTCCCGAAACAACTCCTACCATAGTAACCTACATAATTTTCCTCATTTGCTGTTTGTCGCAAGTCCGATTTGAATAAAGGAATTTTCAATTTACACCAATTTTCTTTAGTTCAACTGTTAGTTGAACTGAGACATCGACTCTTTTTTCCTCTGCTGGCGACGTCATCGAGTCAACAGCGCTGCTAATCTGCTTCTATATTCTCCAAACGAATCGTACTAAACTCAAAATAGATGGCGTAAATGGCCTCCGTTGTCGATCGTCTCTATAATAAACAAACAAAACCAAACCTCTCACAACTCCTTCTCCTTAGAGTCACTGAGCGGACCGCCCAGCATGAATCATTACCAATGCCGTCCTCGTCTTGTGTAGAGCATCGTGGTGTTTCTCATCCTCTGCGAATTTTCAAAACCTTAATTGGGGCAGCCCCACTCAACCCTCAATGGAAAAGACTACGCTGGAATTCTCCTCCACTCTTGTCCATGAGCGCTCGCAGACTTCAGTGTGAGTGTCAACCACAACGTTTGGGGCAAAAATATAACGGCCTCTCGGCGTTTCATTACTGGTATAGTCACTTGATCAAATATCACGACAAACTTCTCTAGCGATAACGCAGGCTGCTAGTGCTTTATTCTAGAGATGGGCCAAGTTGATCATTTTAGTGATTCAATCATTTTGATTTGAGTCACTTAAAAAGATTCAATCAACTGATTCAATCATTTGATTCATTATGACTCGTAAGTCAGATTGATTAGATGAATCGTACGAGACTCACGTGAATCGAAAGACTCGGATGAATCAAGATTGAAGAGACTCATACACTCGAATGATGTTAATTGATGCCATCAATCTATTTAAACAATCTGAATGATTGATTGCGAATAATTACTATCATACTTAGAAATTTGGGAAGGCTGATTGATTTCCATATTCCACAAATTTTGGATCCGCATTTAATTGGAGATTTCCAAGGCACCATAGTCACGAGAATGTCGAAAGTGGCAAAACTATCACAGAGTCTGAATTCGAGAAAAATAACTTCAAACTATGTATATGAAAGTTAAATCACTAGCTCGGACTACACAAATTAATGCATATGATTGTATTCTGATCATCTGTATTGAATTCCATTCAATTACGGACCACCAACTGAGCAGATAATTAAAATTCTTATCAAGTTTACCGACTGAAACGATGCGCTAATTTTGTAACAAGGGTTACATTTCATCGTTTTTAAAATGTGTGCCTTGTCTCAAATTATACTATACAAACATAAACTCACTGAAAAAAATGTTAATGTCTCAAGGCCCATGAAATTATCTCCTTGAAATTTCATGACTACACTAAACGGATAATATGCATGTGAAACGAATATGTTTATCCACTTAAAATCACCTTCAATCTCACGGTAGGGGGAAACACAAAATGATTGAATGATCGAATCATTTTCCCGAAATGAACCATGAGTCATTCGATTCACTTGGTGGTTTGATCATTTTGAACGAATCGATCGTGAACGACCCATCACTACTTTATTCTCTTCATTGATACACTAAGTCCACGTAACTCGACTCATTTTCAGGTGACTGAGCGTTGATCATATTTTATCAAAGATTCTCTAGATATTCTCAACACGGACAAGGAATATTTGAAAAAAATATTGCGCACGCAGTATTTGAAAGCAATGCTGGAAATAAAACTCCTTCCTGCAAAAGGCCTAAAATTGCTTTTTAAATGGTATTTTTACCGACGCCACGTGAGTTTCAAGATGATATCGAAAATGTACATGTCTCTAAGCGAACATTCTACTGCTTGAAATAGAAAGCTCGAAGTCTTGAAATCATTAAGGCTACAACCACTAATTAATACTTACAACTACTACCGCTAAAAAGGTGCAAAAGACTATAAGGCTCTTTATTTATAACAAAGGAGCCATTGGAGTACATTCGAATTGAATCACCTGAGATGTAAATTGCGATTGAGGGGACTGTGGATAAAATAGAGCATGACAGCCTTTCCCACCCCAATTATGTTTCCATCAGATAAGACCTATGGACAGGCTTGAGGCTCCGTAGTGCGACCACGACATTATCCGCAACATTTTGCCCCTCGATGACTCCTCACCAGACGAGGCTTGACGCAATTGCGTAAAACTTTGTGTTCGCTCAACGACACTCGACTGTTGGAAGTCGCGGTGACGGAGCGTGATGAGTTCGGAGTTATCAGAGCGGCGCCCTCAGAGGAGAAATCCCACGGTCTTAATATCGCCCGGCTGGACTTCATTATCAGTCTCGTCCACAGATTCCATCCCTGCGATGTTTGTCCCTCGTTTTTCCCGCTTTTGATCGCAAACCCGCCATCAATCCGGCCGCGACGGAGAGCACTCTCCGCTCCGTCGCCCAAGGGAGCGACAGGTAGGGGCGGGGGGGGGGGTGGAATGGGGAGGTTTCGATGTAGGGTTGCCATGGCACCAAAGGGTGCATCGGGGGCATGCGGGTCACACACCCGCGAGATGGTGGGTGAGGCGCCGGCATTTAAGCCCGCGATTATTACACGACGGGCGCTTACCTGTCAACAGAGGTGGCACTGACAACTCGCGGGCCAATCGACGACGGGCGGTTGTCATTGAGGATGGCGAAATTGTACACACACATCGTTGAGGCGACATCTCAAATGCTTCTGAAGCATTATGATGGATGGATCGCTGTAGACCAGACCATAATGCTCATACTTGATTCCTACATACGAATGCGCCTATGAAGGCCATTATATGACTTCAATGGTCGACAAAACTGTTGCAAAACCTTGGGGCATGGAAGCTTGTAAGGAAGACAAGTTGTGAATTTAAACAGCAATATTCGATATGCGTACTCTATGGCTAAAAGAAACCCTAATTTCATTTGTATTGATAAATATTTAATATCTATCTCCGAGTTTAAAACGCTTTTGAAATATTTTTTGAGATAGAAACATTGATAAAAAATCTCTCTTACTACTATCATCATTAACAATTTGCCATTATTTTCGAAATGAAACTGATTCCAAAAACAAGCGAACGATGGCCACAGTCTCAGTAAGTAAGGTTATGTTGGAACTTAAGAATGTATGAAAAACAGGGTGTCCACTCAGTCGGGAAATCCAGAAAATGCAGGAAAAAGCCGGGAAGCAGAAGCTATCGGAAAAAATCCCGGAAAAACCCGGGAATTTCCTCGAGTACCAGGAAAGATATTAACTCAATTATCTTTAAAGGAATCGAAGCATCGATGCCGACATTTTCTAATTTCTCAGTTCGGAACTATATCCATAAACCTTGCTGTAATTATTACAATGTACCTCTCGGCGATTGCATAGTAATACGGAAGGCTGCTTTAATTAATTGTTTGGGTATTGGAGACTGTTTAGTCATACTTCGTATACATTAGCAGGTACAAATGCATCTCTTTTTAAAACGATGTTCCCAGATAGCGAGATTTCTGCGAAAATGGAAATCAGTCGCACTAAAGTAGGGTATCTCATCACGCACGGCCTAGCTCCTTAATTCTTCAGTGGGATTTTTTAAAATTTGGAGAGTTGCTCTAAACTTGTTATCGGCTTTGATGGAACCTTAAATAACATTTCGCAGTGACATCAAATGGACATTGATGCCATATAATGGAATGAAAATAAACAGGAAGTCCAAGCTAAGTAGGGTGGGTCAGCTTTCTTGTTGTCTACATGTGCAAAGGATTTATCGGATACGTGAAAGTTTGTTATGATAGTCTCGTTAGTGTTACTGACCTCTTGCAACAACTTGGATGGGAATCTCTTGCAGACCGTCGATCGAAAATTCGACTCAATCTTTTGTGTAAATTCAAAATGAATGTATTTTCTGACTAAGTTATCAATATCTTACGAACTCCAACATTCTACAACGACGGTAGATCAGATAATGAGGGTAAAATAAGGGAAATAGATTGTAGAACAGAAACGTTTAAAATTTTTTCCCGCTATCACTAAGAACCATAATGGCTCTGTTAAGACTATGAAGTAGGTTAGTTGACAGATAGTGTAGCTGATTAATTCACACGCACCCTAATGTATGTTTCTAAGTCTGCCGAGTAGTACTAACACCATGTTTTGCATGTTCCATGTATGAATCTTTAGTCACGTTTACGTAGTTACATTATGGATCATTTTAGTGGTTTCTGTAGCATTTGCAGTACACCGGTAGTTTGGTGTTTGTTGGTGAAAGTAATTTTCTCCATTGTAAAGAAGTCGACAGTTTCTGGAGAGATATTGTGGAACTGCATATTAAAATGAAAAACGCTAGATATTGTAAACATTGAGGATATATCTGACAACCTAAAAGTACTTTTTACAGGCTGTTTGTCATTGCAGTATAAGTAAGTTTTATCTTGTTACTCAATCAGGTATTTTTTCTGCAAACGCTTGTTAAGTTAAATTGTTTTTCTCAACTGGAAAGTTATAAGCGTAAATAATATTTAATATTTTTGCTGATCTGTTTGTTATCTTAGGTTTAACATTTTTTATTAAAACTGATATTTGAATTCACGTTTAGAGTTCTTATCACCTTGAATTATTATTATTAGTATATACCAAAGCTGGTTGTTTATTTCCATTTCAATTTTAATTTATACTCAAACGCTTTATCTGATTATTAATGTTGTAAAAATTCAAACTAACCACCGTTTATGCTTAGTGTAAAAGGATTTTTTCAATTAGTTAACAAAAGACAGCGATTATTTAACAAAAAATTACACATTATACTTTGTACGAATTTTATTTATGTAACTGAGTGGCCACTCTGATGGATAAAGAACAGGCCTAGTTGGTTTTATGGAAGGGACTCCTGGAAAATGCACGGGTGCAACTGCTGCAATGCAAGACAAAAAATAAAGTAAAGATAAATATTGAATAGACATGTCAATCAAAGCGACCTTGAATTCAAAAAATTCTAAGGAGTCAGTAAATATGCGCAATTTCACAAAAACTCGTTTCTGTGAAATTGGGCACAATTGCATACTCCCTAGAATCTTCTGAAATCAAGGTCGCTTTGATTGGCATGTCTATTAAATATTTGTCCCTAAGCCTTAAACGTCTTGCACAGTCAGAATTTAATATTTTTTAACTAGTTAATGGTTGCGATATATTTTATAGGGTTTTAAACGTGTTTCATATCTAAGTGTATTCTCCGATGAGGCACCAAAAGAACGCATTTAAACGACTGAAAAGACAATTGTAATCTTTAAAAATAAATAGGACGTCGCGCCGGTGATCGATTTCCATCGACTCTGAAGTGGGGGAATATGTGGGCAAGCGAACCGAACGGCGCCGCCAACTTCATCCATCCTCCCACCTTCCGATCCCGGCATTGCCCTCCGATTAGCGGATTGTCGTTAATACGCCGAGCAATTGACCCTCCGTGATCACCCCCTGGATCAATATCGAGCGTCCGGTTCCCTCTCGGCCCTTGAAATAATTTGCCCCCGCTCTCACACGGCCCTGCCCAGCCGCCACACGGCCCTCACGTTGGGCCCCCATATAAGTAGGTATATACACCGCATCCCAGCCTACGTGTCTGTGAGTTTATCGCGGGCGCCGTTGAAACAGATCGCGGGGATTAGGCAAACGTTTTCGTATGTGCGAATGTGTGTTTACGCTCGCGAGAGGCGAGAGAGAGAGAGTGTTTCTCGCGTCCATGTGTCCCCTTTGGCCTCCGTGTGCGTGCGAGTGTTTCAGTGGCGGGACACACACACTCGTAACGAGGACAACGGCCGAAATTTTTTCCGTTTTAAAAAAGCCGCGCCGGTAGGACGAGGAGGGCAAAGCCGCCCTCTGGCACGGGGCCAAACAATAAACACCCATCCTCCTCTATGATTCCCCCACTCACTCTCGATCGCTTCGAGAGTGTTTTGCGACCCAATTGGGGGGGAGTAAATGGGGGTAGGTGGAGGATAGGAAACAGGGCGATTAGGGGTGGGGATAATTGAGAGAGGGGGAGGGGGGAAAGGTGGAAATAAACGGTGAAGCGACCGATGCTTTCATATCAGGGTCAGGAAAAATTGAAAAACGAAAGCGGGGGAAGGGAGCACAGGATGAGTGCATTCGACCGTTTTCCCGCCACCCAGCAGCTTGCGTCGGAAGTTAAATAACGAAACAAGAGAGAAACGACGGGCGCCCTTTCTCCCTCCCCCATCGTACGATAATTGGGCAGGGAGCATTATATATATAGGGTGGGTGGGGACGAGGAAGGCCACGAACCGCGAAATGACGAACGGCGGGCGCATATCTACTCGCAGCTTCCCATGTTTCCACGAAAATTTATTTAGCTCTTCGATGAATTTAGATTCATACAGGAAGAGGAGCACAAATATTAACAGACTTAAAATGAGCCAACTCAAATAACGTGAAGTGAAAAAAGGCAACACATTTGTACAGCGTGAAACAGAACAGATATACGCGCTCTATTCAAAAAGCAAACAGTTGTGACATCGCTTGTCTAATAGAAAGAAAAAAATCAGGGAGATGGAAAAGGAATGGTACTGATGACGACAAAGCATTTTTTGTACATTTGGAGCAAAGTTAATTTTATTTTAAGGGAGGAAAAAGGGATATTTGACTCGAAAAATACTATTAGCGTAATTTGTGATCAAGGGTTCTCGGGTATTGTGCAAAGGAAGAGACTCCGAGCGTCTTCCGACGACGTTTCGAAGGACGATTCGTTCATCATCATCAGGGTTCTCCTCCCTTCCCTCCACCTGCCATTACGTCATTTGCTGTGGAAACATATTATTAGCGAGTTTTTGTTTCGAACGACGCAGTCGTGCCTTAGTGAAGAAGACAATGTCCAAAAGTAGATATCATAACCGGCGCGAAAGTGAACTTTGGGAAGTTAATATAAACCGCAAGGAAGAGGAATATTTAACGGCAACTATGATCTACCTCAAAGACATGGAGAATACATTTATAGCACAATTACGTATACTTAGGAACAATAAGGTGAAGCCAAAATTACAGGGAACACTCCTCAACCGAAGAAGAAGAAAATACATTACATGAATATATAGAACTTATTGTCTAACTGACTAAGATACTAACATTAAAGGCGACCCTACAGGAGCCAACAACCTACGTGCAAAATTTACTCATGGGCCTAAGAAACATTTTTCTCGGATTGAAGCAACATTTTGTAAATAAAAAGACAACCTTACCCGTCAAAATAATCCAATTAAAGAGGCACGCAGTTGATAAAATGGCTCACACCTATTCACGAGACAATTTCCAAGGACGGAAGTTTATCGCGCAAAGCTCGGAAGTTCTGAATAAGATTTTTTCAGAATGAGGACTCACCTTAATTATTTGACGGCCCAAACACGATAACACCAAGACTTGTAAAGCTGGCAGCATCACGCCTTGGGAAATTCACATGGTCAGTGGGGAGTTTTTCCACTTACTTGGCGGAGTATGACCAAGACAGGAGTATTAGACAATATATTTTTTTCCGGGAAAATTATCTCGCTCGAGGCTTAAAAAAGCGTTATTTCGAGACAGATTTTCTAAACACAGTCTCTCTGGGTGATTGAAAAGTTTTTTTTTCTCGAATTTTGCAATACCTCATCATAGTACATTGTACTACAAAATTCCATCGCTTGAATGAGCTTTAAATATTCTTGCAGCGGACCAAGCAATTTAAAAAGTATGCTCTGATATTTTTAGATGAAATTTACACGATGATTTCTGACCCGAACAAAAAATAATCTGCGTACTTTTACGGTAATTTATTTACGCTCGTAACATACTTGTTTGCATTATAAACAAATTCAATGGTTTCTATCCGCCATATTAGGTACTTTCTGAAACCAAACAAGTCCCTTTATCAGTAAGGTAAACTACAACAAGGGATGTCTTTTCAAAATGTAGACCACAATTTTCAAAGATAGTAATAGACAGCTGCGAAAGAATCGTTTAAGTATGGAGGCGACAGAGTAAATATGTATTTTATCTCTGGTCGTAATTTCTATCTCAGCGTAATATCTTGCATAGAAACGGCCATCGCGAATTCCTTTGAAAGAGTATTAAATTTTGAAATTCGAAAAGGCACTTTATTTCACTAGATAAGTCCATTTTACTTTTTTTATCTCATGCAAGCATTGCACGGAAGAATATGCTTTGGAGTGAAATTGATGAATAACATTTTGGTTAAGTGCCTCTCCATCAAACTGCTCTATTTGGATTTCATTGTAATGACGTTTTTTATGGTTATTTTCGGGAGGAATAACTGCGGGAAAACAACTACTTCTTATCTCGTTCACCATAAAATGGCGTTTTTTTAAACACCCTCGAATGGTGGGCCGGTTGAATACTCTCGGCTGTAGCAGTATCCGGGAGAGAACATTTGAGCACGACGGGGGGGGGGGAAGGGGGAAAGGGGGGGCGGCAATTTCCGTGTATTAAAATATAAATATGGAACGTAAGCAAACAAGTTACGACGGGGAGTAATAACCGCGGGCAGCAGGCATTTCAGAAGAGCTTAAGGAAGATTCGATTTCCCGAAGAGGGCGAAGGGGAAGAGATTTTGGAGCGGCCCCGAGCGGCGTCCGCACCCGGCGCGGCGTGGATGCGGGCGGGCGGAATGGGAAGCGGCGGCGGCGGCGAATACGGGAGTTGGTATTCGGGAGCATCGGCGTGGGCCATCGGTACCAACAGTTCGACTGGTGCCACTGTTGTCATTTCCTATATTCACCTCTCGATAGCCGACCGAGTTAAATGAGGAGAAGCAACCTGCTGCGATATCAATCATGCTGTCGTGCCGATGCGTGTCGTGACAAAATACAACTCGAATTGTTTTCATACTTAAAGGTGTTTTTTATTATAATGAGGAAATATTAGCCACGAGTCGACCTTGGTGTCTGGTGGTAGCCAGGTATAAACATCTAAAAAGGTAGTTAAATTTAACATATGCATGTTAAAATAGGCAGATGCGTTTCAGATAAACAGTTGACTCCAATTTCAGTATTTTCTTGATGTAAGCAACGTGATTAGGGAATGGATCGATGACACTTATGGTTGGGTTATTCCGCGCTCTCCCCCGCCTCCGTTCGAAAGATGGAAACTTCACGCCCTTCTGTTCGCCTCTCTACATGGGGGGGGGGTCAATGTTTCATGGGGAGTTCCACATAGGGAAGTAATCCTGACGTATCCACCGAGGCAGCTTCCTCAACGCACGCTTCCAACAGGGCTTGGCCTACAGTCGTCATACATATATTATTCCTGCTCCCTCTTGTGGATTTCCAAATCCTAAATTCTCGACCATTGCATTTACACTCGCTTATTCGGTGGAAGCGTCCCACCGCGAATCTTTCTTCCCCACTTTCTACTTGGTACCTTATCTTTGATTTTTATCAGCTTCGAAAGACGTGGGTCCAAGACCGCTGCCCCTCCAATCTAGCACTGGACGAACTGATGTTTTGCATGCAAACTTTTTTGTATCGCAATTACTTAAGCAAAATCATTTATTACTATCATAGCCAAATCATTTATTTTCACCCTGAGCAAATCTATATACAACGACGTAATATTTCCTTAGAAACATAATAAAGAAATAGAAAACACACTACACACAAACCTTTTGTTCAAACGCAAACGTAGAAAACACAGAATTCCCCGCTAAAAGGTTCTTCCGTGACCTTCTAGTCCCTCACGGGTCCGAATAAGACCCTGGCTACTCGAGGGTCTCGCGGACGAACCCGGATTGGCACACCGGGGAAGGAGTGTGGGGAAGCGAGGTGGGGGAATGGGGGGCGAAGTTCCCACTACGGAGAGCCCTCTTGTGGTGGCGGGAAGGGCCCAGGGGAGCTCTCCCACTCCTCCCTCGGCGTGACTGGTTCCTAGGGGGGGTGTGGAGTGCACCCGGAGGTCAGGGGGTGAGGCGTGGGTGCGCTGCTGATCGGCCGCTCCGGAGTTACGGGAGGGCTGAGGAGAGTCGGTGGTGCTTCCCGGAGGGTGCGGCAGGCTTCCAGTGCCGCGGTCCACGGCACCCGCTCCCGGCGGTATGCCCGTCTCCTTTGAGGCATCCGATTGGATTGGGATTGGATATTTGGAGAGGCGACCGACGGCTAAGGTCATTTGCGCCACAGGGGACAGGTATATGGAGGAAGAGTGGGTAGAAACCCGGCGTCGGCATTAGCCTACTCTTAACGAAAGACGCCAAGGGGACCACGGTTAAACGTCTCATTCGACAGACGGAGTACTGTACTTGAAGTGCCCTCCACAAGACACTCAAGTAGGGATCAGGTACCCTCTGAAAAACATCCGCCTCTGCAGGGATTTGAACTCTGGCCGCCCGTGTGGTAGGCGAGTACTCTAGCCACCACACCAACCCGATCTTGAGGTATCCGAACCGTGGGACGTGGGAAAGGAGCCCTCGTCGGCTGGGTCCGTGCCAAGGATGGGTGCAGAGGTGCGGGACAGGATGCAAGAGGAGAGTGGACTCGGGCATTGTCGCAGTGACGGTTGCTGGCGGCAAGCGGGCTCCGCTGGCGAAGTGGACGGCTGTGGAGCGTGGGCTCTCGGAGAGGGCGTCGGCAGCTGTGGGCAGGACAGTCGGAGGATGGGTGTCTCCTCCACCCTCCGACTGTCTTTCGCCGAAGAGCACCCTTCTCATTATGTAGTCCCTCCGGTAGACGGAGCAGAGGTCTCTCGCGTCTCCAGCGAATTAGTGGAGTTCCGTTTTTGAAAATGTTCGTTAAAGTTCCTCGAGGAGGGGTGCCAGGAAGGGAAGCGTTGACACTCTGAAGTAATGAAGGGGGAGGTGCGCTGGTTGTTTCAATTGTTTCTTCCTTCTCGAAGGGACGACGGTGAGCGGAATAGGAAAAGATGGCGGAATGAGATGAGTCGTCGAACGCCGAGAGTCGATGGAATGGTCGGGTGTCCGACATACACACCGCGGGCGGTGTCCAGAGTGACTGCCGTTGACTAATTTGCGAGCGTGAGCGGTAAAAAGGTCAGTGTCCCTCGTTCTCTCCTTCCTCCGCCTTTTTGCGACACGGCGAGGCGAGAGCTTTTTTCCGTTGTACATTAATATAGGTCATCCAACCATTCATGGAAAGAACATGTTTCGACACATTCGATGTATCCCAGAAGTATTTATGTTTAAAAGCGATTTTCAGTATTTACTTTTCTGCTTTTTCAAAAAGTACAAATCTTTGGGAAGAATAGCACATCACTTCTTGGGACAACAAGAACAAATGAATCAAATGAACCTTCACCCATACCAGTGACATTAAATTCAGTATAACAGAGGAGAAAATGCAGACGAGTGCTTCGACTTTTCAACTTTTTTTCTTTCTTTCTTTCTTTCGCGACTTTCAACGTTTTTAAGTATGAGACGTCTGTCAATAATCGCAAGAACAAAGGACTCTGACGTCATTATTTCAGACACAAATACATGTAAAACGGTCAGATGAAGCTCATGTAAAAATGGATTTATAAGTAAGAGAAATAACGTTGATTAAAGTTTACGAGCGACACGCGCTGAACCGCACAAATGGATTAAGACCTTAGGTTAATTGACGATATACAAGCTTTGACATTAAGAGGACGATAAAAACCCATATTTGGTGCTGGAGAAATGATAACAAAACCCATAAAGTCAAATCATAGACTTCTATTCCTTCTATAGACACTCCCTAGCGCTCAGAGTGGTGAATGATTGCGTGACTTCACTCGAGAGGCGCCGTGTGCAAAATTCGTGCACTCTGCTCAGAAAGAAGCACGATTCCTGAAGCAATCGTTTCTCATGGATCGACATATGCTCGAAGGGAGGGTTTCATCCATTGAGATTGATGGAGACGGTATGACACCATCTAACTGATAACTGACGACCGAGATATCCACCAAAGCTGCTTTTTCCTGCTCCTTCATGGCTTGCCTTTGGAATTGCATGGATGAATGGTATTTGTAGCGAGCATGAGGAAGAATACCATTATATACCTTATATGAAACTATTTAAGGGAAGTAGTTCCGGAAACATACGTTAGTTATTGGGAGATATTGGTGCCTATTGATATATGTTAGTTCCCTGGGAATACGGATCAATATTAATAAGCATAAACTCGTCCGAAAGTGCATTGTCAAAATCCAAGGTACTTAGGAGTGACCCTTACACAGGAGTTGTCTTGGGGGAAGTATACACGTGAACTTTTCGGACAGTCAAGTCGTAAATTAGGATTTATTAAAAGAATACTAGGACAATGTGACGATACAGTGAAGGAGCGATGTTACTTTTCCCTCTTGAGGCCTCACTTGGAGTACGCCGATAGTATATGGGACCCTTACAAAGTAGGGCTGGTATCAGATATATAGATCGAATACAGCGGAGGGTAGCTGGATTTGTTTAAAATTGTTAATGAATAAAAATGGTAGTGTTACTAAATTGTTGAGGGAATTAGAGTGGAAACCTCTATTGGATCGAAGGGAAAAATATGGATTAAATATTTTATTAAAGTTTCATGTGAACAATTTCTTGCCAGACATTCAAAATATTTTGCTAGAGCCTAACTATTATGATAGAAACGATCACAGGAATAAGATTTAGGAAGTAGACTGCAGAGGCGAGAGATTTAAAATTTCATTTTTTCCACGTACAATAAGGGACCATTATAATTTCGATAGATCATTTCTAGGATACTGAATAGGTGAAATAGTTTTTTCTGTAGTGCTAAATATCTTAACATGATTATTAGCCACTAACCACACATGTAATCTCCGGCATGATATACTCTAACATGATTTAGTACCTTGTAGTGCTATTTATTTATCGCATTAATAATACTAACCAGTAGTTATATCTTGAGTAGCTTGTTGCATGGTATCATGTTCTTCCACGTATCACTCTCCTGGTTTGTGGTCTGACTGCTTCTGGCTTGCGCCTGGCATTCGGGGGAAAGTGCGCGGTTCTAATTTAAACTGGGATGAGTGCTGCATGCCTGGTGTGAAATCACCCCGTGCCACACACCCTAGTGGTGGCTTGCAGGGTATTTCGTAGATGTGGATGTAATTTAAATAAATAAGAGAAATAAAATTAAAGTTCTCTTTTAATAAGTAAATGAATTCTTATTTCAAGTTATTGGTGGAAACTATCCTGAAATTGGAAAATTAGTGCTTTGGCCCGTAAGCACTATTGTAACTCTGGGGAACAAATATGGCGGATCAAGTTCTAGCTTCAAGCATTGACTAGCATAGCCATCGCCCTCTCACTCTACGCCAAAGGTTTTAATTTTCCATCCGAAAGTGAGATGGCATGATTCCTCTTCTGACTTCGCCCGATGACGCGTCGCGCGCGCGAATGAGGAAAGGAATTGAATAGATGCGAGAGAGAGAGAGAGAGATTTTGGACGGAAGAAGAAGAGAGAGAGAGAGAGAAAGAGAGGAAGTTCGTTACCGAAGGGAAGTTTCTTGTGTGTGTGTGTGTCTCTCTCGTGGGGGGAGAGACGTAAGGGAAGTGTTCTCGTTCGTGTCTCGGGAGAGGAAATGTCGGCGATGGAATGGCGAAGAGGGCGCGACGACACGACACGAAGTGTAGAGAGCAAAATTCGCTGTCGAACTTCTTCTTTTTTGGAAAGCATTTCTGAGAATGAGTGTTCGAGGGAGTGTGTGGGTCGGGAGTGGTGGGGCGCGGGGTGTGGAGTGGGCTCGCTTCCTGGATACCTGGGGATGTGGGACGGGAGAGAGAGAGACGGAAGAGGGGCGAAGAGTGGAGGAGAGAGAGAGAGATGAAGAGAAAAAACGAAATACATTTGTATAGCGTGAAACAAAACAGCTAACCGCGCTCCATTCAAAAAGCAAAGAGTTGTGATATTGCTTGTCAAATGGAAAGAAAAACCAGGGAGATGGAAAAGAAGTGGTACTGATAACGACAAAGCATTTGCTATACATTTGGGGCAAATGTAATTTTATTTTAAGGAAGGAAAATGGGATATGAAAAATAGTATTAGCATATTTTGTGATCAAGGGTTCTCGGGTATTGTGCGGAGGAAGGGGCTCCGAACATCTTCCCTCGCTCGTGTCTCGCACCCCTTTCACACCATTCAATTTTCCTTGGACGAGAAACATTGAGCATCAAACGTTGAACGTCCAACCGTGTCAAAGGCGATTCGAGACGGAAGTTTAAGAAAGTTTGATCGAGAATAATTAAGGGGCCTAGCAAACGGTGAATGGCGCCAGGGACGAGTTTCAAATATTGGAACCGGATTAAAATCGTGACTGCAACAAAATAGTGAAGATTAAGATCAAATTTTCTATCGCATTCCCCGGGAGGTCATCTTGAGACCAGCGGTCGAGTCGTTCCTCTTGAGGGGCAGGCAGAATCCGTCAAAAAGCATTCACGAAGGCATGTCCGCTGCCGCGGCGTTTCAGTGACGCCACGTGCATTCGAGAAACCTTAATCAACGATTCCTGAATGCAATTTAATACAGAATTTGATGATGTGAGCCGGGATTTACTACTCTCTCCTCGCATCCCTAGTAAGAGTATTTTTCTAGGAAAAGTTCCTGGTGTTGCACGCTAAAAAATATTGGTTTAAAGACTTTATGTAGAGAGGAGGGTAGGAGACCTTACTACTCTACATCTAGGAAATACCGTGCAAGCCATCACTAGGATATGTTTGATTCAACCCCAGGTATGCAGCACTCATCCCAGCTGAAATCCAAACCGCGCACGTTTCCCCGGAATGCCAGGCGCAGGCCAAACGCAGTCAGGACAACAGTGCGTGGTCAGACCAGAAACTAGGAGAGTGATACGTAGAAGAACATGCTACCATGCCATACACTACTCAAGATACAACTGCTGGTTAGTACAATTAATGCGACAGATAAATAGCACTATAAGGTATTAAATAATGCAAGAGTATAGGTATCATGTCGGAGATTTCATGCGAGGTCATTTTCCATAGTGCTCGTCAATTGCCGTAGCATACAAACCCAAGATCGCTGGTTTTCGCCATCTCATCTTAAGCACGGACGCTGGTTTAGTGATAGGAACAGAATACTGGAAATCGTCCATAAAGTCAAAATTGTGAATGAAATTAGAGACCATAAATCTGTAAGTGCTAAATTTCATACAAAAAGTGACTAAAAGGGTAGCCACAAAAGGAAAGTGTACTTATACCCCAGGGCGGATTTCGATTGCTAAAAACAGGAAGTGTCGACCTATTAAATAAGTTTAGTATTGAAAGCCAAAGCCAAACAACAAACGACGTATGGCATACTTTTCGCAGCATCACACGAATACTCATTAATGACACAATACCATTTAATCTGAAAAGAGTCGATACAGATCCTAGGTGGAATAAAGCGGACGTACGGAAATCTCTCAAGCAATAGCGAATCTTGCACAAGAAAATGAGAAACGCCCATCAGAATCCACCCGGTGTGGAACTAAAGAAAGTGCGCCATAAATATAAGAGATATAAAATAACAGCAAAAGCTGCATTAAGATTCAAGAGTAAAATATTAGGTCAATTTGTGGAAAATAACCTCAAGGCTTTTTGGTCTTACGTAAAGGAGGTTAAAGAGAATACATCTACAGTAATATCACTGAGAAACGTTCAAGGAGAGTGAGTTAGCGACACATTAGAACAAGCAAACTTCCTTAACACTTTATTTCAAAGTGTCTACACTTCATGCTCTCAGAATAACGCCGCTACATTTCCTTGCTTATACCAATGCAGTATATAAATATTTCTTGTCGCAGCATATAAAGTCACCTGAAACCCACTAACCCCAAGAAATCAGCTGGTTTCGATGAAATTCCCGCTCAATTCTATAAAGAATTGAGCGGGAAGCGTAAAAAATAGCACCGTAGTTGACAGTAATACACGATAAATCTCTAGCAGAACATCGTGTCCCTTACGATTGGAAAATCGCGAACATTACTCCTATCCTTAAGAGCGGCCATAAGAAAGATCCTAGTAACTATAGCCCAATCTCCCTCACGTCCATCTCATGCAAAGTATTAGATATAATATTGTCTCCAGCTCAATTATAAGGTATTTAGATAGTCAGAACTTGTAAATTGAAAACCAGAATAGATTTCGAAAAGGCAGGTCCTGCGAAATCCAGCTAGCCCTTTTTCTTCAAGCAGTTCTTTCGTCTGGAGAAAGACTCACCCAGGTAGACGCATGTTTTTTTATTTCAAAGAAGCTTTCGGTAAAGTTTCGCACTCAAAATTACTTGTTAGGCTAAAAGTCCACGGAATACAATATGATATAACATACTGGATCACAAACTTCTTAAATAACGTCGAGCAGAGAGTACTTCTAGATGGCGTTAGTTCAGATAAAGTTAAAGTCACATCCGGCGTACCCCTGGGAAGTGTCATTGGCCCCTTATAATTCCTATTTTGTATTAATTATATCAACATCGTCTTTACGAGCAGAATTCACCTTTTTGCGGACGAAGCACTATTGTACAGGGGTATTTACACTGAGTCCGACAGAAATGCGATGAGGGAAGTCCTAGATGTTATAAACGAAGGGTGCGACACTTGGCACTTAGAATTAAATTTTAAAAAGTGCGTTGTTAGTAACATTTTGGAGAAAGAGTAGCTTCACCAACGAGACGTACACAATTAATCAAGCCGAACTAATAAATGTAGAGTCAGTTAAGTACTTAGGAGTGACCCTTACTGAGGACTTGTCTTGGGGGAAGTATACGCGTGAACTTTTCGGACAGTCAAGTAGTAAATTAGGATTTATTAAAAGAATACTAGGACAATGTGACGAGACAATAAAGGAGCGATGTTACTTTTCCCTCTTGAGGCCTCACTTGGAGTACGCCGATAGAATATGGGACCCTTACAAAGTAGGGCTAGTTTCAGATATTGGTCGAATACAGCGGAGGGTAGCTAGATTTGTTAAAAATTGTTACGATAAACATAGCAGTGTTACTCAATTATTGAGGGCATTAGGGTGGGAATCTCTGTCCGATGAAAAGTAATAATGTAGGTTAAATCTTTTACGAAAGGTCGATGTGAACAATTTCTTGCCGGACGTTCAAAATATTTTGCTAGAGCCTAACTATTATGATAGAAACGATCACAGGAATAAGATCAAGGAAATAGACTGCAGAAGCGAGAGATTTATAATGTCATTTTTTCCACATACAATAAGGGACCATTATAATTTCGATAGATCATTTCTAGGATACTGACTAGGTAAAATAGTTTTTTTCAGTAGTGCTAAATATCTTAACACCATTATTAGTAACTAACCTCGCATGTAATTTCCGGCATGAAATACTCTTGTATGTTTTACCACCTTGTACTGCTATTAATCTGTCGCATTAATAATACTAAACAGTAGTTTTATCTTGAGTAGTGTACTGAATGGTAGCATGTTCTTCTACGTATCACTCTCCTGGTTTGTGGTCTGACTGCGTACCGTTGCCCTTACTGATCTTAGCCTGCCCCTGGCATTCGGGGGAACGTGCGCGGTCCTGATTTAAACTGGGATGAGTGCTGTATGCCTGGTGTGAAATCACCCCTTGGCACACACCCTTGTGTTGGTTTGCAAGGTATTTTGTAGAAGTAGATGTAAATGAACGCTGGTCTGTGCCAGGCACTTTTGTGGGAATAACACTTTGGCCGATGATTTCGGACATCATGGGGAATACCCCTCGTGCTCACGCCAATGTCCTTGCTTCCATCTCATTTCACTAATTGCAGCGGAGCCACCTTGTCCTCAGGGATTGTTCTTTCTTGATTTTTCACTAAGTAAATGGCTGTCGTAACTGGCGACTGAAAATCTGGAAAAAGGGCCATTAGGAAGGACGCCATTTAGCAAGTGTAAGGGAGAAAAATTAATCAGCCGATAAGATAAATGGTTTTGTTGATTAGTTTGACTGTCTTGTTAGGACTCGTATATTTGCGTAATGCCGTTGTTGCAGGTAATTAAACGGTAATTTAATTTCAGAAAACCCATTAGTTTGATCAATCTTTCAAAGATTCCTTCATTCAATTGGCCTTTCGGTGATATCACCTTTGGATCTGAAATTGGACTTGCTATCCATAGGCCCACAATCGTGAGGGCATTAATAGTCCAGCATTGCCGCCCCATCCACATTTCTACGGCACTGGATGAGCATGAAGAGGTACCCGATTGCTCGTGAGTACCACGCACAATTATGACTCTCACCTCTGGTAACATCGTCCCTCCTCCTCTCAGTACTACGCCCAAAAGGGCTCTCTACTCGAGTAAAATGTTCCTCTCGTCATCGCGTAAAAATGCATCCGCGCAGTTGTATATACTCTCGCGCCACAATAGACCTAAATTAGGACGATACTTAAGCTTGACGCATATACGTCGGAACTGCCGAGGGATCAATATCACCCTGGAGTGCAAGTGTCATCTCGGATTGGATTGGGTTGGATATTAGGGGAGGGGACCGACGGCTAAGGTCATTTGCGCCACAGGGGATAGGTAAGGGAGGAAGGGTGGATAGAAACCCGGCGTCGGCATTAGCCTGCTCTTAACGAAATGTGCCAAGGGGACCATGGTTTAACGTCTCATCCGGCAGACGGAGTACTGTACTTGAAGTGCCCTCCACAAGACACTCAAGTAGGGATCGGGTTTCCCCTGAAAAACATCGGCCACCACAGGGATTTGAACCCTGGCCGCCCGTGTGGTAGGCGAGTACTCTAGCCACCACCACGCCAGCCCGATCCCCTTTCTTCTCGGACCTTCACCTTTTCGGCAAATGATCAATGGTCATTAATATCATCGGTTGTTTGTTATAATGGACTGAATGTGGCTGCAGCTGGAAGCAATGAGTCATTGAATGTACAGTTTCATAACTTTTCAAGTAATTCGAAAAAAAAGGTTCTTGGACCATGCATTACTTATTTAGGTGCATCAGTTTATGAGGTGGAAATAATCACACGTGTAGTCACTGATGCATGGATTATATTCTAAAATTTTAATCATCATTAAAGCATTGGTTTGACTTGGTTTTACTGGTTTCTTCACCCCCCGGCACACACCCTCGTGGTGGCTCGCAGCGTATTAGGTAGATGTTACGTAGATGTACGGTGCGGAATCCGAATATTTGCAAATATCACCCGCAAACACGTTTTTTTACTCGGCATGGTATATACATAGACATTTGCTACCGACCATTTTAATTATGCGAAGCGTATCACTTCGTGTTTTTGGAAAAGTATGAGTCTATGTATTCGAATTATTGCGAAATATGTCTTGTACGAAGTGCGAAATATGACTGTGTGTTTAAATAGCATTTAACTGTATAGATAATATATGGTAATAAACTGTCAAGATAATATATAACTGTGAAATAGCATTGCAAATAGCAAAAACTGTCGATAGCGTTTTTTTTCTCGATATACGTATATATCACTAATACGTAAACATACGTTAAGTTTCACGCAAATCTGAACGTAACCAAGTATCGATTCTTAACCATCTTAAGATACTCTGAGTGGAATATCATTTCACCCAGAAATCAATGAATTCGGTCTCATTTTTGGGAAAAATATCTTACTCTTCCAAAGATCCCAAAATAAGAGCCCCTTTACAGAACTACTATCCGAGATTTTTGAAAATAAACCCAGTCCTTTTACATGGGAAATGGTAGTTTACGCACTCTAGTGAGACCTTATTTTAAAAAAATGAGGCATTTCTATCACCTACATCCTGTCAACAAATTTACAGGGTGTAGTTTGTATGTTTCCTAGACTATTTTTGAAAATAAATCGTATATATTTTTTTTTTGCTTGCCGGACGATTCTGTTGGCCCGTATGTCCCGGGAATCCCGATAGGCTGCCGAGCCTGTCGCCAGGTTTTCCAGGGACCGGACCAATAGAATTTGACATACATCCATTCCCTGGGTGGTGAAAAACCCACCCAGGCGGGACTCGAACCCGCGACCCTCGGGTTGGCAGGCGAGGACTTGACCCCGCCGCCACCGGGGCCGTCGAGTAATTTTTTAATTTTTGTTTTTATTTTCATTATCACCGCTGTAATTTTTTCGCAAAAAACCTTCCATTGCGAATGAGTTTAGAACGCACCTTGTGAAAAAATGAGTCGAATCAAAGACTCGTGTGGATATTTTAATTTGATTATCTGGAATTTTAGCCAGCTTAAGTATACAATTGCACAATAATTAATACAATATTTAATTTATGATTCTTTCAGCTGCTAAAATTGAAAGTGTCCGAATATGGTCTCCATTATGACGAGGGGGGAACTATCTCGCTCGAACTACTTTTTAGCGAATGAAATGGGTGGAGCTCTACGGCCTTAGAATGGCAATAGATAAAAGTAACACCAAACGATAGGACAAGACTTTACGGCCATCTGATGATGTTATTTTTATCTCTTGTACCTTAAGTGAGAGTTGTCACGAGATAAAACAGCGAAAGGTCATAGATTTTGGAGTAATTTTACGCGCGGTAAAAATTTCACCCCGACTTCTCAATTTTTTTCGCGGGAATGTAAAACTCGCACATTTCCAATAAAAACACCGTCTTTTTCACTACATGCATCTCTGACACATTTATCCATAAATAAATTAAACAGCCATGGTGACATTGCGCATCCTTGCTTTGCGCCCTGTTTTATTTCAAACCAATCACTCAGAACCCCGTTAAATCTCACACTCGCCTTACTATTACAATAAACAACATATAATACGCTAAGGACATTCATCCGTGCGTTTCAAACTAACCACAATCTACAAACATTTCGTTTTATACACGTGACACCTTGGTTCCGAGCTCGGGGTCGAGTCGGGCGGTTCCGACACATGGGGGCGGCAGCATCCCATCCACCCGCCCTAGCTTCGTCTCCAAATTCCTCTCGGCAAGGGCTCGTCGGCTGGGGGGAGGGTGGGGGTGGATGGAGTGGAGGAGGAGGTGGTGTGGTGTATGGAAGAGCAGGAGGAGGAGGGGGTGGGGATGAAGGGGTAGGTGGGGGTGAGTGAGTTCGGGACGCGCAGCAGCAACAATGGGGCGAGGCCAGCAGCAAACCATCGGGAAATTTCATCGTCGCACATTCGGCGTCGGGATGAATGGTCCCACCGACGGCGGCGGAGGCCGGGAGGGAAAACTGCGCTCCTCATGTGCCGGGGGAGCGGTGGGGTGAGGGTGTGGAGGGGGAGGGGGAGAGAGAGGAGAGAGAGGGAGGGAGGGAGGGGGGGGCGGGAGTTGGAAGTAAAAGGAGTTTCTGTGGCAATGAGATGCCGTGAGGGGGCGGTATTGGAGACGGGGGGGGAGGGGGAGAGACGGAACACAATGGACATCTGAAATCGATATAGACCGCGGGGGGGGGGGGGAGGAGAGAGAGGTGGCGTAGGGGGTGGAGGAGGGGGAGTGCACATTATGTGTGTGTATGTATGTGTATGTATGTGTGTGAGGCAGTTTCGAGAGAGAGGATCTCCACACGAGGGAAGCAAGACGCGCGCGAATGGCCTCCTCACCGGACGAGAACCAATGTTTGCTGCGATATCACCCGAAGTACTTCCGCGCGTTAGCAACGCTAAAGATATTTCCAGAGGGAAAGAGTTGAAGGTAGTCCGAGCGAGATGGATCCCTAGTCATAATTGAGACCATATTTGAATTATACGTTTTAATTTCACCACCTGTAGAACACATCAATTAAATATTGCATTATTAATGGTGACATAATATTGTATTATATGACAGAAATTGTAAGTAATAAAATGAAAATACCTAAATAAGTCTCTAACTTGACTCATTTTTTTCACGCGGTGCGTTTGAAACTACTTCAAAACGGAAGGTTTATTGTGATCCCGAAGAACCTACTGCGGTGACAATATGATTGAATTCCAAAAATAGTTGAGAAAACATACAATCTACACACTGTTAGTTTTTTTACGACATCTAAGTGTTAGAAATACCTCATTTTGTAAAAAATGTCTCTTCGGAGTGCACACACGTACCATTCCCCAAATAAAAGGGCTGGTATTTTTTGGCAAATATCACCGAAAGTAATGTGGTAAGGGGTAGAACTTTTGGTGTCATTGGATAGGTGAGATATCTTTCTTTAAAATTAGACCAAATTCATTGATTTCTAAGTAAAATGATATTTTGCTCAAACTACCTTAAATGCGGTTGGAATAAGTTTTTATTTATGTACTTCAAAATATATTCGTTGAGCGTTTAGCTTTAGAGTGTCGGAACATAGGCCGACCGAAAGGAAGGGAATGAAGAAGAGAGGCAGTGTGTGGGCGGATTAGTGGGAAGTCAATGTCAAGCCGAGATACAGGGGTGGGAGATACGATTGAGGGGGTGGGAGGGGTGGAAGTAGAATAGACGGGGAAGGAGGAGTGGCTTCGGAATATCAAAAGTGAATGAATGGAATGCGCACGATCATGCGTGATCTGTTTATAATGAAACAATGAGCAAAAGCGAAACTTACCAACTGATATTTAGCTTTTGGATGGTTCTTATGTTGTAAAAGCGGAAACGATGATGAGTTTACATGCAGTGGGGCAAGCGTAATTTATGGATATTTGAAGAAAGAAACGTGGAAGAAATAGCGAGTGGAAAGACAGGGTAAGACTTCAAAGCAAAAAGGGGGATCATTTTAGATATGACGGCGAGAATTTAATAGCTCATGAGAGGAGGGCATCTGTAAACAGAGAGGAATGCCAACGAAAAAAATTATCAAAAAGAGGCCGGACTACAGGAAAGAGAGTCAGTTATTCGATAATAAATTGAATCCCAAGAAAGCAGTTGTGAAGAGACTTAAGTGCTTTGGTTGGTGAAAAATGCCTGATTAACCTTCAAAACAGAGTTTTAAAAAATTTTGGAGAGATTTTTGACATTTTTTTAGATACTTCCAGAGGCTTGAAGATGAAGACGAGCTCACCATAAATATATGTACTTACTTCCAAAATCTACAAAATGAATTTGAAAAGCGTGGCGTACGTCGTGCATAGTAAAGTCGCGTGGGCATCAGGAAAATCATAAGATTAATCCTTGCTTTCCATTTGCGCCGTCATAATATACTTATTCCATTGGTAATATGCCCCTTTATTATTCTTAAGTGAAGGTATATCACATTTTAGTATATTGGTCAACAACTGCCTTTTATATCGGTGATTTCAATGTGAGATGGTGACGAAAATTATGTCGTAGAAACATTATTCGCAAACATAAGCTGCAGTCATTTCATAGCGGAAGAAATTATTATGCAAATAGAAAATGCCTTTGGTTATGTAAACTATCTGGAACAAATTAACCCAGAATGATTTTCTAATTGAATTAAAATTGAGCTCAATGCAGACATTTTCTGCCCTCGCTGGTTAACTTTCGGTTGAGCAACAAGAGGAGGAGGGAATATTCATTTTGCGAGAATCGTCGATGGATATATTTTTTCCCCAGAAAAAATGTTGAAAATATGGATTTTATTCCATTTTATGGCCTAAACATTGAAGGTTAAGTTTATGATCTGGAGAACGGCGCCATATAATAGCGCTGATTGGAAGGAAGTAATTGATGATCATCGAAATTGTGAATTTAGATTGAAACGAGGATTTTGAGAGGCTAAAACTTGAAGTGTTACGTTCAGATGTTAAGAGTAATAAACGCGGGATTGTTGGAAAGTGATTTAAGTCGCTCGATGAGGATTCGAAGCACAAGATGGGATGGGGATGGGTGGGTGGGTGGGCGGGTGGAGAGGAGAACAAAGATGGCGCACATCCGCAGCTCAATTGGGTGTCACGGCGGAACAGGGCGATCACATGCCATGCGATTAATCTGGGCAGGGGTGCGATGCGACGGGGGACAGATGCGTTTAAAGAGCAGCCTCGCATAAGAGGACGAATCCTCTTACGGCTTATGGGTGGACGCAATTATGTATTGGACGACGCATAGCTACCCGGTAAGCCATGATCTACATCTCAATGTATAAGTTCAGTTAAGCTATAAGCTTCCGCACGATCACCGCAAAATAAAAATGTGTCTTCAATATTATTAAAACTTAATCATGAATAGCACAAATATTTTGCTTACTGACCTCTGTTTTATGATCCAGTGAAAGCGCCACAGACTGGTTACCGATTAAAAGTTGTGACCAACTCGAAGAAGTATTGATTAACTGAAACACCAACATTTACTATAGAACGCAGGTAGTTACCGCAGTAAAAATACGGTGAGTATTGCGTAAAGTATTGAATAAATTTGATAATCGATATTAATAAATGATAAACATTTTTAAAAATTTTTCCTACGAGAAACAAAAATATTACGACACATTAACGCTAAACAAAAATTTCTCGATTATTACCTATGAATACATAATATAAAAAGACAACGGAATAGATCGCGACGCGTAACCAAGAACAACAACACAGTAAGTGAAAATATATTCCTCGAGAAGCGGTTCCTTTCTTTTTCCAAAAAACTTCTGAAAAACTCAGCACATTTGAGGGAAGAGGGTATTTACATCAAGCCTACTCGAAAAGATATAATTGATTCCACTGCAACGAATGGAGTCGGTCTCCCTAAAAATGCTTCAACGAACAAGCGTAAAAAGCCGGAAGTGGCCATCGCTGGACGGTGTAGATGGAGCGGATTGTCCTAGATTCCCAATGCTGGACCACACTTTTTTAGAATCTGCCGCCCTCCCCTGAATTATACTCTTTCCTTCCGCTTTGAATTCCGAGAAATGCTCATAAAATATCATTCAAAACATTGTCATTAATGAAGCACACACTCCAGTAAATTGAAAAATGTATGACGTGATGAGTAGTTTCGTGAGAAACCTATTAAACAATTACTCATCACCCGTTGAAAATAATTTTCCAAACTCCTCGTCATCCACTGCTTCCTTTCTACACCCTCCACACTTTTACTTTCGATCGGTATGAAAGATCATTATGGCTGCATTGAGACTTTGAAGTAGGTTAGTTGACTGGTAGTGCAGATGATTAGTTCATATTCCCCCTAATGCATGTTTCTAAATCTGCCGAGTAGTGCTAACACCACTTTTGGAATGTTCCCTGCATGACTCTTGTGTCACATTTACATAGCTACATTATAGATTATTTTAGTAGTTTCTTTAGCATTTGTAGCATACCCATTATGTGGTGCATGTTGGTGAAAGTAAATTTCTTCACTGTAGTTCATGTTTATGTTCACGCCCTGCCAAACACCCTTTTGGTGGCTAGTAGGGTCATAAGTAGATGTAGATGAACTGGTTAATATAAACCAATGCTGTGCGGTAATGAATCACCTCAAATTGAGGGATAATACACCCGTGAGGAGAAATACACCCATAAAGTGAATTTAGTGTTATTTTATAGTTTTTGGTAGCTTTTAGGCAGAACGAAGTTTCGTACATCATCGCGTAGCTTTTCAGCGCCTTCTCACGTCATCTCTCGTCTTTTGCTTTGCCTTTTGTGCTCGAGGCCGCGAGGCGGCGCATTGTTCCTCCGATCCATTATTCCCTCCTCTTCGTCGCTTACGATCGCCAACGAACGCACGGGACGCGACGACCAAAGGTACCTGGACATGGACAACGGCCAGAGAATCATTCGGGCTCTGTGTCACGAAGCTCGGGAGTTATATGCAATCACCCAAAAATGCGCCCCAATGAGTGAAAACTTCCGCAAAGAAATTTGCCACCCCGACGACTATAAAAAATGGTTTCGTCTTAAAAGTGAAATTAAAGGCAGTTTTCTCCAAATCCTGGACACTCACGGAACAAAAAGCGCTCCATCTGACGTCAGCAACAAAATGCTGCCGTTGGCCGCCATTTTTGTCGCCGATTAAACTTGAAAATTCACCGAAGTTTTTCCAACCAAAATTCAACGAAGAATGGGAGACTCTCCGGAGGGAAAATATTGCTGTTCTATCTAATGAAAAAGCCATATAAATGAAATGTTTTTATGAAGCAAATATTCCCGCTAAATGAATTTAAAAAGATGCATTTACCGCCTTGATATTTTAATTATTAGCTACTTACTGCAAAAATTGAAAATGTTTGAAATATTCAGCAGAAAAAATCTTTCATCTGCGATGGGATTCGATCTCTGACCCATCGATTCCGCGCCGTGTGATCTAACCAATACTCGCACGTCCTCTTCCTCTGCGAAACTCGAAATTTAAAGTGAGATTACGGTCATTTCATTGAAATGGTGCTGCACTCTGAGGATCTGAAGGAGTGCTCATGTTATACACGTGGGTGGAATGATTGAGATGATCTGTGTGCATTTGGTTTTGGTTTTCGATTGCGAACGCCATCAATCAGCGGAAGCAAAGACATTGAACATCGGTCGAAAAGAGTCGATTTCCAGTTTTGGTTTTGACTCAGTCGCGGAGGAAACTCCCAAAAATATTCACCAAAACTTTTGGAGCGGTCTTTACATTTCAGGACCAACTTATTATCCGCTCGATCGCCACTTTTCAACGAAAAAAAGGAGAGTTTTACGGAGTGTGTTCCATTTTGGCTGGCCATAATATAAACGTGGTCTCCGTCGAGTTTCTTGTTACTTCGGCCAATGAACATGACCTGAAGTGCACGCGGACGCGCAGTTTGCGTGCATCCACGACAGATTCAGTACGTGGACCGTTTTGAGGAATGCCTCGATGGCTTTGCTGATAATAAGCTTGTTTGATTTTAGCGATTTGATAGCTACGCTGCTCCTACGTCACGCGGCAACAGACGCTACTGACGACACGATAACGTACGCTCTGCAACTGTTTTGTGCCCGTTAATTTGCACGTGATGTGAACTCTCTTTTAAATGCAAAGTATCTGGCGAGCTAGTTTCATGAGCGTGGCATCTGGACCGTAGTACATACCGAAATGGGAAATCTAAGTGTTTTCTCCCCTTAAGATGATGCCCAAAAAAT
This sequence comes from Ceriagrion tenellum, assembly GCA_963169105.1. NCBI lineage: Eukaryota > Metazoa > Arthropoda > Insecta > Odonata > Coenagrionidae > Ceriagrion > Ceriagrion tenellum. The sequence continues at coordinate 4,912,673 of OY720639.1, read as the reverse complement.
GACATGCAGAGTCACCCACAGCATCGTAGCCCGCGGGGGGGCTGCACGCACCGGATCATTCTGGCTGACTACAAAAGAGCACTGCATCGCGTTTGAGCGAAAAATCATTTTAATTAGAAATCAATGAATGTGGTCTCTTTTGAAAGAAAAACATCTCACCTATCCCATGACATCAAAAATTTTACCCCTTACCACTTGACTTTCGGAGATATTTGCTAAAATATACCAGCCCTTTTACATGGGAAATGGTACGTGCATGCACTCCAGACAGGTATTATTTAGAAAATGAGGTATTTCTAACACTTAGATATCGTCAAAATACTAAGTGTGTATTTTGTATGTTTTCTCAACTATATTTGAAAATTAATCATATTGTCATCGTAGTTAATTCCTCGGGATCACAATAAACCTTCCGTTTCAAATTTCAAACGCACCGCGCGAAAGAAATGAGTCAAGTTAAAGACTTATTTAGATATTTTCATTTAATTACTAACAATTCCTGTCATATAAAACTGTATTATTGCACCATTAATAATGCAATATTTAATTCATGTGTTCTATAGATGGTGAAATTAAAACGTATAATTCGAATATGGTCTCTATCATGACTAGGGAATTATCTCGCTTGGAGTACCTGATGCCTAAAAAATGACATACAGAGTCACCTACAGCATCGTAGCCCGCTGGGTAACACGCACCGGATCTTTCTGGCTGACCACAAATGACCACTGCATCGCGTGACCTACTCGAGGCCAAACTCGACGACATTCATCACTAATTTATGTTCCATAAACTGTTTTGAAGGGTACATATAGTCCCCAATCTCAACTTTCTAGTGCACTCACTCGTACGTAAATGGCTCACATCTGCCTCTCCTTGGCCTGAGTCTTCCAAAATTCCAATTCTCTTCCCGGTTTGTCAAGCTGTCTCCTCTCGATCGCCATATTCAACCTGCCCCCACTTTTCATCAAGCCTTCCATCAAACTTTTCCACCTCCTTCGAATTATCACCACCAGACTCTTCTGAAAACTACATCCGCGTCGACAGCCAAATCAATAGCGTAAACTCATCTTACGACACAGCTTGTTCGAAACACAAGATTAAAAAAGGGAGGGGAATCGGGTACATTATCTCGGAGGTCAATTTTGTTGACTTCCATGTCATTTTTTATGCATTGTAAAAGTGCCGTAAACCCCAACATGGCCACCGTATTGGGTCGATTGCGCTCCGATTGCGGGTTGGGCAAAGTGAAGCCTGTGTGAGTGAAAATGTGTCCCCGATCACGCGGTGAAGTTGGCCAGGGCCCGCGGGGAGCAACGGCGTGCTATAAGGATGCAGGGAAACTGTAGAGTTTTCGGGGCATTCCGCCAGGGGTCCGTTCGACTCCATTTCGGATCGTATGGGAGAAATTTCTCGCTCCGTTTAAACCCCATTTCACCCCGAAGAACTCTCTCGCTCACCGCCGACGACCGATCGCGAGGCCACTTGCTAACAGATGGCAGCACCAGAGCGACTCGGGAAGGAGAAACCCATTATCATTCAGCAGAGAGGGAGGGAGGAGAAGGAGAGAAAGATTTGGGATTCTGTTCCGAAGGGGGGCGGGCATGGATGCATGTGCTGCCCCCACTCCTTCGGACCCACCCCTACCCCCACCCCACGGCGAATAAGCGAAGGGCATTTGTATTCGTCCCGTGCTCCGTTGCCCCCCGTTGCCCCACCCCCCCTCCCCCCCATCTGCTGCTACTGTCGGCAAGTGACGTGGTTAAATATGGCAGTGACCCGCCAAGGGTTTCCTCTCGTGGGGGAGTGTGTGTGGGGGACGAGAGGGAGAGGGGGAAGAGGAGATGGGGGTTGACCGAGACGGAGAGGGAGAAGAGAAATAAGGGAAGAAATGACAACAACAGGAAGTGCCGAGGCCCAAATCTACCTTTCCTCTCAAAACCCAAACGTGAAGCAGAGAAGAGAAGAAATCGGTTCGAGATTGTTCGAAACAATTTGTGAGCTTTGATTCACTCCAAACCGAGATTATATCCGTCCAAATCTAAAGGGCATCTCTTTTACTCTGGGCAGTGACTGTAATACCAATCATGATTGAGTGAATGGGGTGTGAGTGGCAAGGTCTCTCCGATAGTGTAACGAGCGAGTGAGGAGCAATCGAATCTAAAGAGGTTGGATGATAGGAGTCGTATGAATTAGACAACGCGAATCAACGACTGCACGTGTAAAGGAAGAAAAGGCGAGAAAGAGAGTGAGAGTTGGGAAGAATTAACAGAACTAGTTACCCAGGTTAAAACAACCATTGATGAAACTCTGCTACTGTCGGCCACCACGTCACCCTAATCGGCTGGCCTATTTATATTCCGCAAGATTAAATGCTTGATGACAATTTTCTGGGTAAATTTAATATAAATAACAATGAGTATATACAGTTTTTTAAAACTCGAATATCGTTTTATCGCGACTTAATGACCTTTTGCGACCCTGGGATGGGAATCGCTTCCTGACCATAGATTAAAACTTTGACAATCTATTGTGAAGATTCAAAATCAATTAGTTTCTGACGACTTTCTTAATATGATACGAACTCCAAGATACTACTGAAGGTCAGCTTATTAGAACGACATCAGGAAAATAGACGGCAGAACTAACAGGTTTATAATGTTGTTTTTCCCGCAATCGATAAGAGATTAAAATGGCAAGCAATGACACTTTGAAGCAAGATAATCGACAGGTTGTGTCCCTTAATTAATAGATTCGTTAATTGGATCCCTAATGCTAGTTGTAAATCTCCCACGTACTACTAACGTCACGTTTCGCATGATCCCTGAGTGACTAACATCTCGTTTATGTAGCTGCAATTTCCATCAATACACAACAATTTCAGGGGCATAGGTAGCACACCTATCTACATCTACGAAATACCCTGCAAGCCATCACTAGGGAATGTGGCACGGTTTGATTCCACACCAGGCATGCAGTAATCATCCCCGTTTAAATCAGAACCGCGCACGTTCCCCCGAATGCCAGGCGCAGGCTAAGATCGGTAAGGGCAACGGTACGCAGTCAGACCACAAACCAGGAGATTGATACGTAGAAGAGCATGCTACCGTGGAGTACACTACTCAAGATAAAACTACTGTTTAGTATTATTAATGCGACAGATTAATAGCAGTACAAGGTGGTAAAACATACAAGAGTATTTCATGCCGGAAATTACATGCGAGGTTAGTTACTAATAATGGTGTTATGATATTTAGCCCTATTGTGGGTCAGAGTTTACTAGAACTAATCGACCGCAACTACTATGGCCCCTTATTGTACGGGAATGTTAAATACAACGGCTCTGCAGTCTATTTCATTAATCTTATTCCTGTGATCGTTCCTACCATAGTAGTTTGGCTCTAGCAAAATATGTTGAACGTCCGGCAAAATGTATACTGCACCAAACCTTCCTATTTTATCATATTATATACAAAATATTTAACCTATATTATTACTTTCGATCGGATAGAGAATACCACCCTGATTCACGCAACAATTTAGTAACACCACTATGTTTATCATATCAGTTTTTAACAAATCTAGCTGCCCTTTGCTGTATTCAATCTATAACTGAAACTAGTTCTACTTCGTAAAGGCCCCACGTACTAGCGGCGTACTCCAAGTGAGGTCTCACGAGAGAATAATGACATAAATCCTATACTTTCTCGTCACATTGCCCTAGTATTCTTTTAATAAATCCTAATTTACGATTTGTCTGTCCGCAAATTTCACGTATACCTATACTTCCCACACGACATGTCCTGAGTAAGTATCACACCTAATTACTTAGCTGAGTCTACATTTATTAGTTGGGTGTGTGGCAGGGGGTAATTCCACACCAGGCATACATGAATTATACGACAGAGCACCGAAACTACATTGAAACCAGCGTACCACACATGTAACGCGCCCATTAAAATATACCAACCAAGAAACATTCTATCGTCAATCGTTCCAACATGCAAGGGGTTTATGTGTATCTGTTTATGGAAGGAGGCGTATTCATATGTCCAAGAGATTCTCACTAAACCTAATTAGGGAAATTTTAAAAATCAACTACACTCATATTTAGAATTAACAATGCAACCTAAATAGCTAATTCTAAGGGAGACACTATTATCAAATAAAGTCGTGATAGATATTCTGGCGAACTCGTTATGCAACCAGGTGAAATCGCGAGCCTCTCATTCTCACCGATGATAACCCATCCTTCATAACGGTCTGAGCCTCTCGAGTTCGGTCTCCACCTCCTTCAAGACACTTCCCGTCCGAGGAAGGTCTCCCTCCGTCCCTATCGGCGACATTCCTATGTCCCTCTAACCCGAAAACACTCCGACCCAAAAAAAGTATCATCTTCGAACTAGCATTCGTCCCACGAGGGATTCCAACTGTAAGCTCACGGCCTTGTTCACCATCCGTCACGCGGGAGGCACTGAGCCTCTGCTCTAAGGCCGAATAGATGGCTTTTTCAGGGAACTATCCATTACAGTGCATGACGGCCGGCATTTAAAGGTATGAATACAGAACTGTAATTAAATATCCAGTAATTCAGATTAATACGAATCAAAGTTGAATCCTAACACTTTCGGGAAGGCATGCCAGAGGCTTTGACCATCTCTGGTGTAGACTCGGAAAGAGGGCTGTAAAACACTTTGGGAGAAAGGAAAGGCGGAAGAAAGGGACAGAAGATTGAGCGAAGGGGCAACGTGTGATGGAGAGGTGGCAACAGGTAGCCAAGGGAACGAGGACTCACGAGAGAGGGGAAATGCGAGGCAAAAAAATTAAAGATGAATAACACATTCCCTTCGAGCCTGAAATAGGACGGCGCCAACACGCTCGAGGGTGCAACAAATCTGAGAGAACGGAAAGCTCTCACGAATTGTATTCCGAATGGGGGGATAGGAACACCACCGCAATACGGCGTCCTCCACACACCCATCCACTTCCCTTCAAATCGAGTCCACGCACACTGGAGTCAACCGCTCGTTCTCGTAACGCTACCTCCGCCGTCGCCACGATTCAGACACCGAGATTATACGTGAACACACGCTGGGCCTCCATATCCATCAAAGCTGCTGCGACTACTCATTGCACAGTTTCATCGCCACGGCGCTGACTTCTTAGGGATGGAAGTACAATGAAAATGACTCTTAAAGACAACCTTTCGAAATACCGAGCCCATTGCTTCAATGGCTCTGCGTACTTCTCCAACACCATCATACACTGAGGTCAGTTTATTCGGGTTTTTCCCGCGTTGATTCATAGTAACGGACAACATTTTCGCTAACGCCACAGCAAGTGCCATCAAGTCCTGAATGAGCTGCAGAGATTCTTGATCCTTTATATATACCAAACGCTTGAGATTATCAGGCGCACCTTGATTGGCCGGCTGGACCTTTGAATTCAAATTTTGGGAAAGACGTTTGAACGTAGATGAGAGAGGATGAAATGAATGAGCGATGATGTCTTCCCTGTTGAAATTTTCAGTTTTGAGCTATTTCAATCGCCTCTCGTATTAGCCGAGGGAAATATTTATTTTATATGGCGATCATCTTAAATTTTTCAAAGTTGATGACGTGCCCGGGTTCTGACCAGGCATGCTCTGCCACCGCGGAATGGCGAATTTTTTTCTTTTCGGCCGCCCTTTGGTGTTCCTCTATTCTACATTTTAGGGATCTCGATGTTTGGCCGATGTATGATTTTCCGAAGCTACACGTTACCTCGTACTCTCCGTCGTAAATGTCAGACGGGTGTCGATCTTTTTCGGTTCGAAGGAGATCAGTGGTCTTCGTATCGCCTTTGAATCTCGTCAAGACGTCGTGAAAAATATTTCAACAGGCAAGACGGTTATCCTCTCTCCTCAACGTTCAAACGTCTTTTCCAACAATTGAATTCAAAGGTCCAGCCGGCCAATCAGCGTGTGCCAGACAAGCTCAGGCGTTAGGTATATATAAAAGAACAAGAATCTCTGCAGCTCATTCAGGATTTTACGACGCTAGCTGTTACGTTAGCGAAAATGTTGTCCGTTTATATGAATCAACGTGGTAAAAACCCGAATAAACGGACCTCAATAAATCATCGCGGAAGCCTCAGTACGAACTATCATATACTGTCATTAACCCATTCAATGCGAATGTCATTCATGAATGGCTTCCTCTCCTAGTCGCTCGCGCGGGTGTCATTCATCAATGACACGGCCTTCAGTCTTTTCAAGTGCGGTATAACGAAACTACGCACAGCTCCTTCGGTTGGCGGTCGCTTGTCCACGCTTTAGTTTGTTCCTAGCTTCTGTCTAGTGTGCTCCGTTTCTGTTCACGCCAATTTTTCTTTTTTTTCTGAGGAATTTTGCATTATTGCGTGTATTTATCGAGACTTTTGGTGAACAAGTTTTTATTTGGAAGTGTTTTAGTCTGTTCATTTAAGAATAGATGTATACTTGCAGTTCTTTTTCTATTGTTCCAATTAGGTGAAGATTTTTTTGTTGCTTTGTTGATTTATTGCGATTTCCATTACATTTTTCGAGTGCATTTCCTGCACACGTAGGATTCTGCTTCAATTCTTCTTGGAGAACACTGAGCTTCTTTAATCAATAATTTAGTTTTCATTTCAATAATGGTAAGTCCGAACTTATATATTTTAATATCGGTTTTCTTTTCTTCTTCACTTAAGTGATTCATAAACCTACCTTTCATTGCTATATATCATTTCAGTCATAACACTCTTTCTAATATTTGGGTCGCTTCTACAGGATTTAATTTTTATAAAAATTAAAATGAAGAAAAGAGTGATTCCAGCCACTGCCAAGGGGGCAAATACTTTAACTTCGTCGAGTACTGGCAAGTATTTCCACGATTTAAAAATCAGATGTGATTTATTAAGGTTTTGACGTTTTCAAGGTTCATAAAAATGTCAAAAATGTTTTTATAATGGGGTGGCAGTTGTAAGACTTTTTTAATACATGGAGACATTATTTCCAGAGAGGAACGGTTAAAGACACGCAAACCCGCGTGATGAGAATGCCGCTGGCCCTTCCGGACATCCAGGTATCTATATTTATTTTTATTCTACTTGCATAAATACCCCGCTGATAAATTAAAGTAATGAGTAAAGTATTATTTATTTTATTTCAGGTATACACAAATTTTTTATTTAGCAAATCATTATCCGAAGGCAAGGTGCCCCAAGACTGGAAAATAGCCAACGTCACTCCGATATTCAAAAAAGGAAATAAAAGTGACCCAGGAAATAACCGTTATCTATATCGCTAACATCACTTTTATGCAAGATCCTCGAACACATTTTCGTTAGTAATATTATGACGTTAATGGATAACCGTAACTTCTTACATAGCAGTCAGCGCGGCTTCCCTAAGGGCAGGTCCTTATGCTTAAGGGCAGGCATGATATCCTAAAATCAGGTAAATCGATTAAGCAAGTCGACGCAATATTCCTTGATTTCAAGAAGGCATTATACAAGGTTCCTTACAAGAAACTCATATGAATTACAATCATGCGGTGTTAATAGAAAAATATTGAATTGGATAAGGGACTTTCTGTGTGATCGAAAACAAAAAGTAGTTATTGATGGTTTTAGCTCTGATATGTTCGAAGTCACATCCCATGTTCCTCAGGGAAGTGTGATTGGCCCTCTTTTATTCATTGTTTATATTTATGACCTAAGTTCTAGAGTTAACAGTAAATTAAGATTATTTGCAGACGATACAGGTACCGTGAAATGAGCGAAGACGCGGACTTTGAAACTCTGTCATGGGACCTAAACAACGTACATTCGTGGTGCCAGAAGTGGGGGTTAGAATTAAATAGCAACAAATGCACCACACTTCACTTCCTGCGAAAGTCATCACAAAAATGCCATATCTATACTGTGGGTGGAGTAAACATAAAATCTTCAGATACAGTAAAATATCTTCGAATTACCTTAACTTCTGATATATCGTGGGGATTACACATTCAGAACATATGTGGCGCAGCATTAAAGAAACTAGGTATTGTTAAACGTATAATAGGAAGGTCCTCGGATGAAAAAGTCAAAGAGAGATCCTACTTCGCTCTACATAAGCCACATCTCGAATAGGCCGCGAGCATTTGGGACCCTGGTCAAATAGATTTAACCAAAAAAATTGATAAAATACAAAGGAAAGCAGCGCGCTTCGTTAAAAACTGCTACGAGCGTACATATAGTGTCTCACAACTTTGAGAGGGATTAAGGTGGGAGCCCCTAGAGACTCTGTGGCTACACGCTAGACTAAGTTTGCTTGATAAATTCAGAACTGATATTTTTCGGAGCGACATAGAGAAAATATCATGACTCCTCACCACATCTCTACGTCTGACAGATGCGATAAAATAAGATTGATACACTGCCGAACAGATAGGTACAAGAACTCATTATTTCCGCGAACAATAAGCGACCGCAATAAAAATTGAGCTCCACTAAATACACTCTAATAATACATGTCACCAATTTATCTCCAAAAACTTACACATTTACACGGCTGGTGACCTACCACCCCCTGCCACACGCCCATGCGGTGGCTCGCAGGGAATTATGTAGATGTAGATGTAGGTGTGCAGCTACAAAACGCTTCTGGAGAAGCCTTAGAGAGGAAGAACTATCTTCGTTCGCCTTGATGGTTCCTTTGGAAAAAGAAATGTCCAGTGAAGACTATTTCGCTGCTGAAGAAAGTGATATTGAGAATGAGAGTGAAACGGACAGCGATGGAGAGTCCTTTACACTTGCGGCCATGACATTGGCTACTAGAATCAGCTAATACACTCGCTGGCATGGCGGGTACCGCTAATTCCTGTGTCTTCTGGACCCCAGAGCCCCCACAAAAAAAGGCAACCTTTCCTTTCTTGGGATCCCCTGGGCACAATGGAAGACCTGTTGCGACCGATAGGGATAGTTTCTCCGTAGTTTTTTTGGAAAGTATTTACAGCCAAACTCTACAGGAAACTGAGAAAAATGTAGAGGATATATTCCTTCCTTCACCAAGGGGGAGGATTACGGATTGGAAGCCACTTAGTAGGTAGGAATTTTATATTTGGCTTTTTGAGTATTACTGAAAAAAATTACACGAGTAAATACAGATTTGCGTCAAAAAAAACAGTTTAAACATGCCAGGTGACTGCGGCAGACATCTTGAAAATGGGTTTATTGGCTTGGGAAGAAGTAGCGGGGAAATTTAATCGGCGGAAAAAGCTTAAACGACGGTGGATAAACGCTTTCCTTAGATTTATCCGGAGGATGAGCCATCCGTTGATAAAATCGCGTTACCCGGAGATGGATAAACCGGCCCTTAGCCCACCGATTGTTAATTTACGCAGGCACTGAGGACAACGAAGTAGGCGGACGATGGCGGACATGGCGATACTGGTTAAAAATCTTTAGGAAAATTTTGAGTAAGGGAACTGAAGAGTTGAGTAACACTGCTATGTTTATCATATCAATTTTTAACTAATCTAGCTGCCCTTCGCTGTATTCGATCTATATCTGAAATCAGTTCTATTTCCCACACACAGGCTCTTTACCTTACCTCACTGGCTCTTTACCTTGACTCGCCGGCTCTTACCCGTTACCCACTGGCTTTTCCCCGTGCCTCACTGGCTCTTCCCGTCACCCACTGGCTCCTTTGACTCTTGATATATGTCTTTGACTCCGCCTTCCGTTAGTTACAATACACCTGTTGTTTGGTACGTTAAAGGAGCCACCATCATTTCCACTTATTGCTCGAGGTGTAAACCACGGAAGCGCGGGAATTCGGTTCACTTGGATTGAATATTTGAGGAGGCGACCGACAGCTAAGGTCAATTGCGCCATAGGTGATAGGTAAGGAAGGAGGAGTGGGTAGAAACCCGGCGTCGGCATTAGTCTGCTCTTAACGAAAGGCGCCAAGGAGACCACGGTTTATCGTCTCATCCGACAGACGGAGTACTGTCCATGAAGTGCCCTCTACAAGGCACTCAAGTAGAGATCTGGTTTCCTCTGAAAAACATCCTCCTCTCCAGGGATTCGAACCCTGGCCACCCGTACGTGACGCCAGTATGTAAGGTATTTGAACACATAATTGTAAGCTCCATTATGAGTCATTTGGATAGGGAGGAATTATTAACAAATAACCAACACGGATTTCGAAAGGGTAGATCTTGCGTAACCCAATTGGCCCTCTTCGTTCATGACATCTTGCTCTAGGGTGAAAATAATGTTCAAGTTGACGCGATATTCCTCGATTTTTAGAAAGCTTTCGACAAAGTACCTCACGTTAAGTTACTCTCAAAACTAGAAGTATATGGAATAGATAAAAACATTATTAGTTGGATTATTCAGTTCTTACATGGGCGGGAACAAAGGGTTGTCATAGACGGTATCATGTCAAACACAGTTAGCGTCACATCGGGTGTTCCTCAGGGAAGTGTCATTGGTCCACTTTTATTTCTTTTGTACATAAATGATATTAGCAACGTCGTTAAAAGTAAGCTTAGACTCTTCGCAGACGACGCGGTTGTGTATAGGGATATTAACAATTCCGAAGATAGCGACTCGTTAACAATCGACCTACTTGCTACTCATGCTTGGTGCGAAAAGTGGCAGATGGAACTAAACATAAAAAAGTGCGTAGCAGTCAGCTTTTGGAAAAAGAAAAATTGGCCAGGTGGGGCTTACAGAATTAATAGTACGGAAATTATTCACGCCGATTCTGCTAAGTACTTAGGTGTCACAATTACTCACGACATATCTTGGGGAAAATTAAAAAAATTAAATCGACCCTCTCGATCAAGCCTACTTCAAAATGTTCGCTTCTAGTAGGCATTATCTTACTATTAACACTGTACTCTCCATCGGTGCATCATGGATCCAAGAACGGGTTTCTAGGAGAAGGAAGTCCAATTGATTGTGAGTGCCATTTGTTTCTTCCGATGCGAAGCAGAAAAAAGTTCGAATTAGCGTTATCCCGTGTACCAAACTGTGTCTGACTGCCTTGGAATCAGCTTGATATCTGTAAAAAGAATCGCCGCCAGGGAAAAGGATTGTGCCAAAAAGAACTCTGGACAATTCTACCGCAAAGAAGAGGCTTCGCGTAATGCTGATGGGAATTGATTGCAGAAGGTTTCGTCGATTATGTTCCGAAATAATGCGTAGCTCACACCAGATACATGTATGTGCATGTGTTTCGGTTATAGTTTTCATGACAGTGAAGCGCACAGCTAAAGGTATATTGGAATTAACTCACCGCGAGATGTCTTGAAGGGACACACGCTTTGTATAGACACGCTCTTTTACCGTACGTGAGTGGACATTAAAATGAACCGCGCTACTGGCGAGTAAGTTGCAACCACGCGGCTCTTTATCCCTCACTCCACCGCAGCAGAGCTACCGGCACGATATACGAAACATGTCGATAAATAACAAACAAAATTGGCTATTCCAATGATATTGACTCTACATGATCTAAGTACCCGTATTACTCACATTATAGGGCACACAACAGTCTCAATCAATTTTCAATTGAGCCATAAGTTTCGAAGTTAGCAGAGGTTTGCGTTGTCTACAATAACTTGTTCAATTTTAGAGATATAAACAATTTGTTTTCTGCAAACAGTTAGAAATAAATTTGGCTTTTTTATATAAAAACTGCAAGTTAGTGAAACGAAAATTACGGGTGTCCCAAGCGCTGAAAGTTGGTCAACTGGATTTTACGTGCAAAAAACTGGTACTTTTTTGAGAAACAATTAAGTTCAGGAAATACTAACGGGCGGAGGATTTTTTAAAGTACATAATCTAACGTAGAAATAAACATGCTCTCCTATAAATTTTACTGCATTGAAATGGGTGTTCTCATTTGGACGATAGAGCATCTAAAACTCAGGTATCTTGCTTTTTTTTACAGACAGTAGCCACCACTTCGGTTCACTTTATCATACGAACGGTTGTGGTGCGCGATAAAACTTGTGTAAGTTATTGGATACATCTACATCTACGTCATACCCTGCAAGCCACCCAAAGGGTGTATGGCAGGGGGTGCTTTCGCACCAGGCATGCATGAATGATATGGTAGAACACCGACATTACATTAAAAACCCGCGTACCACACATGCAAAGCGCCAATTACAAATCTAATACCCAAGAAACATTCTATCTCCAATCGTTCTAACATGCAAGGGATACAAAGACTACTACTACAGATTCAAAATATCATGCATAAATAAGAACATCATTATTTACATCATGCATAAATAAGAAAGAGGAGAATATAATGAGAAAGATTAACTGCCTGCCTATTGTCAATACTCGAACTATTCATGACGACGATCACAGCTGTTATGGTCCCGAATGGTACGCGGAAAAAAATGACATTTTATACCTATCGGTTCTACAATCTAGCTCTCTAATTTTATTGGCGCGATCTAATCTGCCGTAGTACGAAGGGGTTAATAGTATGTTTTTTACGTCGTCAGTAAAATGATTTTCCTGAAATTTATTTAGGAGGTTAAGCCTATAATTTAATCTATGCTGTGATAGCGATTCCCATCCTAATTCTTCTAACAGTCCAGACACACTAGCCAACTTATCGTAGCATCGTTTCACAAACCTAGCTCCTCTTCGCTGTACGCGATTAACTCTGATATCAAGCCCGTTTCGTATGGATCCCATACACTAACAGCATATTCCAGATGAGGCCTAACGATTGAAAAATAACAACGTTCTTTCACTTTCTCATCACATTTTCCGAGTACTCTCTTGATAAAGCCTAGCTTCCTATATGCTTGACCGCATATTTCCCTAATATGTTTTCCCCAAGATAGGTCGTGACTAATTGTGACTCCTAAGTACTTAACAGACTCGGCGTGAATAATTTCTGTATTTTTAATTCTGTATGCCCTAAATGGCCAATTTTTCTTTTTCCAAAAGCTGACTGCTACGCACTTTTTTATGTTTAGTTCCATCTGCCACTTTTCGCACCAAGCATGAATAGCAAGTAGGTCGATTGTTAACGAGTCGCTATCTTCGGAATCGTTAATATCCCTATACACAACCGCGTCGTCTGCGAAGAGTCTAAGCTTACTTTTAACGACGTTACTAATATCATTTATGTACAAAAGAAATAAAAGTGGACCAATGACACTTCCCTGAGGAACACCCGATGTAACGCTAACTGTGTTTGACATGATACCGTCTATGACAACCCTTTGTTCCCTCCCATGTAAGAACTGATTAATCCAACTAATAATGTCTTTATCTATCCCATATGCTTCTAGTTTTGATAGTAACTTAACGTGAGGTACCTTATCGAATGCTTTCTTAAATCGAGGAATATCGCGTCAACTTGAACATTATTTTCACCCGAGAGCAAGATGTCATGAACGAAGAGGGCCAATTGGGTTTCGCAAGATCTACCCTTTCGAAATCCGTGTTGGTTATTTATTAATAATTCCTCTCTATCCAAATGACTCATAATGGAGCTTACAATTATGTGTTCAAATACCTTACACGAATTGGATGTGAGAGAAATAGGCCTGTAGTTACTAGGGTCTTCCCTGTCGCCGCTTTTGAATATAGGTTGACATTTGCTACTCTCCAGTCCTTAGGCACTACGTGATCTACTAAAGATTTGGTAAATATTAATTCTAAATAAGGCGCTATGTCTGATGCCAATATTTTATATCCACGAGCAGGTATTTGCTCTGGACCGGTGGATTTGTTGGGGTTGATGTTTTTTAGCTGATGTTCTATGCCGCGACAATTTATAATAATTTCAGGCATAAATGTTTGGGAACGAACAGGCTGCGGATCGAAAAGATGTGGTGTACAAGTATTGAAAATGCTTTTGAAGAATGAGTTTAACGAATTGGCTTTTTGTAGACTGTTGGTTATCTTTTCCCCTTTGATATTCTTAAGCGTGTGTACTGTTGATTTATTTCCTTGAGTGTTACAATGGTCACTGGTTAATATTTTCGCATTAAAAAAAATCATATAATTTGTAATTATTTTTTATATTCGTAGATCATAGGAGAATTCGTTTAGGTAATATACGATTATTTTTCTATACGTCTTTGGTAAGTATTTCCCGAGGTAATGCTTCGAACTCAGTGTAGCGGTAACTAATCGAGTACAAAATTTTGAATAATCTTTCACACGTCGTTCTATTCCTTCATTGTGTGTGAAAGAGATGTTCATCTTCGCCATAATATGCAAAACATAGAAAAAGAAGAATACCGATTATTTTCGCAATTTGTTTCACACTTAGTCATTAATCTCTAGAATCACTGTTTAATTATATCCAGCGTAATGAGATACCCGGCATGGAAAACATAAGGGTATACTTGGGGAGTGAACGGAAACCTTAAAGCTATTTGTGCAGCTTATCTTGCAGCTATCTGCACATGTACATATTTCGTGAATGAAGCTTTTAAGAAGAGATTTTATATTACTCCAGGGATTTAAACTCGGAGGTGGAACGCGTTCGGACGGCATCTAGTGTCGACATACGGCTTTCCATTTGCAGCATTGTTGCGCGGACCAACCGTGGGCACCATGTTTGGATTGACAGCCTGAACAGGAGGATGTGGGAATTCTATGAAGGCATAGGAGCAGGATTCGTAGATCTTCGACCGGTGCTCGGATCGTGCCGGGCTCCCCTCAACCGTTCTAATGTGCATTACTCCGCCCAGGCGTCAGAACGGGTAGCTCGTGGGATGTTCGAGCATTGTAGGTATTTTTAGTCTAGAGGTAGCTGGTCATTCAGTGGGATTCGAAAGTATAGACCCGATAACAGCCTCCGAGTACATCCGTGTAACGTAGACCTTCATTGCCGAAAAAACTTAGGGGAAGCACAAATAAATAAATGTTACTTACATAGCGCAAATAATTCCAACACGCGCTCTCAAGATAACTGCGTTAACTTCTAAGTACATCATGCGGCTTCAACGGTAACACAGCTTCTAAGGTAATGCAGCTTAGTAATTTCCGCAATGATCATTGAATCAAAAAGTTCCTTGATGGGCGACCAGTCATTAAATGAATCAGAAAATTTCGGAAAATCTACTCTGGGAAGATAAGCGACTTGAGTCCCATTTCCCCTTTCTCCCGGCTGAGAGGCATGAGACGCTACTTTCGGTGCCGAAGTCTATAGCAGTTTGTTTAAATGTTCTCTGAATTCTCATTTCCGAGTCAAATACGCTTCTTCGGCTTCTAATTCCAAACAGCCGCTCGCGGAGTAATCGGCAGTGAAGTCGACCTTCTTCGCTCTAATCACATTGCTATGCTCGAGATTTAACTATTTACAGCATTCATCGAGATTATTTGGCCGCATTTCGCAAGCGACTCTTGTCATCTTTGCTTGTCCCTCTTTTTTGAAGTCTCTAAAGGAGTTAACGATTTTCCTCGCGAACTTATCTTGTTCCCTCTATTTTTATTTATTTTTTAAAATTCTCCATCTCTATTGCCAACGCTAACTTAAGTAAATTACCAATCAATATGTTAAGCAATTGGAAAAAATAGGCAAACAGGAGTCGTCAGAGCAATTTCACCCCACGACGTCTGTTGAATGGCATTCACGCGGTTGTATTGCGTCGATAATGAATAGTTCGGAATCAGACATTTAGCAAGAACCCAAATTCATCCCCTGAAACAAAGTAGTAGCACATTTTCTGCACTTTTTAGCTTGTACCCAAGCATGTAATTATCGTCACTATCAATAGGTAGCTCGGCCATCAAAACCGTGGTTGCTACGCGATCAATGCAAGCGAGCGACAGTTAGCAAGTGAAATTATGTTCCAATTCAGCCATCGTCTTCAATTGACCACAAAAGTAATGCAGTTCAAAGGTTACTTATCTTTTTGATGTTAAGCACGGCAGAATGTTAAGGAATAATCAGTCTTCAGACAATCTCGTTCCCGCAGTACAAATCTCGTCTCTTCTTCCTCACTTTAAGTCTTCGTATATCTTCAATTTTCTGGAAGCACTCCGACAATTCGCTGAAACCACTTATTGCGATATACAGAACGAATCCGACCCCTAGGACCATTTCTGATTTATGTACCGTATGAAAAAGAGACTTCATTCTGCAAAACGCTGAGCAATCTATCACTCGCCCGGGACGTCCCGTCTCCCGCAACAGCCGTTAAAGCACGCAAACGAATGAATGGTTGTCCTTGGCACGTTCACCGTCACTGGGTAGCCAGCGCCACCACGACGAACCACCTTACAGAATACCCTGAAACTTTCAAAATATCCCTAACGCAGTGAATACCTACAAGCAAGACATGTGTATGTTTGAATATAACTGATGCGATTGCATTTGGTGCGATTGGATGAGGTCAATAATGCACAGATAGATGCGATCAAGTTATTGATTAGCCAAATGATTTCAATGATTTTATTTTGCATCTGTGCAATTTTGTGGTGTAAAATTACGCACGGCAAAAAAATAAATTCATATTTAACATGTCATTAAGGGTTTCTTTTTACAGTTTCACACAGTCAATGTTTATAGAAGATATGTCGGTATTTTGACGACAATGCAATAAAATGGGAAAATGAGTATTACGATAAGGACTTAGTAAAAGGACTATTACACTAAATTTCCCGATATTGCCCATCGTGGCTCCGGCCACCCGAGACTAGTTAGCGACTCTTATGAGTAAGTTGTAATAGAGTATGCTAGGTTACCAGCCTTTGCAGTACCCGCACCACGTGCAACTTTCCATGCTAACGGTTACGGCGCTTCTACCGGTAAGTTTTGGCACATTTTCGCCAGTATGCCACAAGAGAAACCAAAGCATAGTAATACCCTAGGTCCAATTTCACTATTCTACTCAAGCTACGATCCCTTCGGAAAGGACGACCTTGAGAGCCAGCACACCGTTGCCCGCGACCCACCACTATGCGGTGTACTGACACACAATAGTGAAAGTAGGCAATGGATGCCAAAACAATCAATGTTTTTAAATCTTTATCCCAAAATCTTTTCGAATAATTACAACGCCGAAAAACTGCATAACATTCCAGCGTAACTTACCCAGCAGTATTTTGAATCCCGATTTGAATTTTTTAAATTTGAAAAATGCACTTGGCCTCACTTGGTATTAAACACGACACCTGGAGCGGTGTTGTCATCCAGTGCAATCGGCCAGGGAAACTTCTACCCACGGCATTGCTGATTTCAGTTCCCCGAATGACTTCTCCACTCCTCAGCGAAGGTTGGAGATATAGAATGTTGGAGAGTATTCGCTTGAATTAATAACAATGCTGATGCTATGCTGCTGATTGACTTCAATTGTCGCGCAATAAATTCATGACCGATGCATTCGTGAGCCGGTGGGTTTACGTTTCGTTGAGCATTTTCTCATTCGTTGCAAAGCACACACCAAATAATTACAAGTGGGCAGTGTTCATGAATTGATGGGCGCCGATAAGAGCAAATTATCGTAATTAGATTTCCCATTCGTTGCTCGATGACATCGCATCTAACTGAGCAGCAGATCAAAATTGCCAAATTTAGTTTCTTGATGATCACCAATAGTCGACGGGGTCGAGAATTGATTTAAGGCTAACTACTGAATTTTAACGTTAGTTTAGCTCATAAAAACCGATAGGACAAAATAAAACATCCAATTATTTATTTTGGCTGATCACTGCATAATAATCTCTCATGCAGTGATCAGTTGAGCAGTATATCATTAGCCATTCGCCCATACAAAGCGCACAAGGATCACATCAATTCCATCTGATTGAGTCCAAGTTGACTGTTTACAATTGCGACTCGGGTTTTTAAACGATAATTAGATTCCTTAATAACTCATTCTTAAAGAATAAGTAAATTTGGCGTTATTGGACGATTGGCCGCAAGTCAGCGAAACGCGATGTACCAGTAAATTTCTGAGCAAAGGTACAAGATACATTCTTTAAGTAAAGGTTCTATGAACTTCCAAAAAGTGAATCCGGGATACGCAATAGGATACGCTGATTTATTTTATTTCATCTTACTGATGGCAGAGGAAACAATGCAGGTCTACAAAATTATATCTAACCATTGAATCTATGAGAATCAATGAAGTACGTGATGTTACTAAGGTCTCGATTTGTCACCGGGTGATGAGATAAAACCATCGAAACATCAGACAGAATATATAAAATGGATATTTTTGAGGGACTACAGGATAGTCTCATCCCAATTTTTATAGAAATTCCACCAACGTAAACCTGAGGCCGTTACCTTCATAAATTATTAGGCGCTCGATTGCAATGTTAAAGATAACTCAGTGTTTAGCATTAACAAAATCATTTTCAAATTCATTCAACGACAAACAGAGTTCAATTCGAGAATCATTTTTTTATTTATCGGAAACTGTCTGCAAATTGTAATTCATAGTTTTCGATAATTAAGAGAAGTTATTTATTCTAACAATGCAATGTTTTTCAGTTGCCCTACAAATCTTTTCAAATCATTTTAAACAGATGAAAATATCCTCAAATTAATCCCTAATTTGAAAATCAGGAAGGAGGAGATTATGCTAAGTTCAGTGACACGCCACCAGCCGGGTGAGTTGTGTGCAACAATGAAAGGACAAAAAACAGAGGGTGCCCGCGGGGAGGCCCCTGCTGACTCGGGAATGACCCACTTCCCCCGATCCGAGTGACACAGGATTTGCTGGGAAATAAATGCCACGTTTTGCGTCTCCGGCTGCTCCTCTTCCGGTGAACCCAAGAGATCAAATGCCTCGGGGAGGGGGGGGGGGGTTGTTTGGGGGTGGGGTGGAAAGCGAGGGAGGGAAAGTGGGGAAGACAGGGCAGACGTCGGGCGCGCGCTCCGTGTCCTCGAACCGAAGCGGTCGAAACGTCGACAACTGACAACGTCGGATATCGCAGCGAGTGGACCCAGTGGAATTATGTCAGTGGCCCTCTGGCGGAACAAACGGGAACTTGACTGTGTAGACAGCTTTTCGCAGAAGAGGCTGTCGATTGGTGACAAAAACAGAGTGACGTATCTTATCTATATACAAAGAAGATCGGCGGGGATACGCTCGCTGGCATTTTTGCGATGTGATTTTAGTGTAGCCAGAGGTTGTACTGTCGATGGAAACATATTAAACACCTTAATTTTACTCGTTCAGCCAATGTAAGTAATAATAATGGAAAATATGTAATACTAACAATAATAATCCAGGCAAAGCGATTTTGTTAAATGCAATCATTGGAAATTGCACTATAGTGTATTTCAACTTAAAAAATAAAGAATAATGTAATTCAGTGCCTGTAAATTTGTAATATGACGTGACCCAAGAAACTGAATTTACACTGCTCTTGCAAACTGATATAAATTGCATGATATTAAAATTGTGTATGACATTGACTTATAATGTTTCCATGAACAGCCACAGAGAATATGGTAAAAATGCTACTTTTATTTACGATTTATGGAAGAAATAAAACATATCTCAGTGAATTGGTGATATCACATGATGAAAAAAGTAAATAAAGGTAAAATTGTACAACATCACTGATAAAATTAAACACATGGCCCTAAGCTTTCAAAGGTTACAAACTTAATCCTCATCATCAGGCCTGTGGCTGGGATAATTTATTTATTACGGGTAAGTGTACCAGTTATCTTTTATTAAATACTTGTCATTTTATTTTTTCAGACTTGAGAAACAATTAAAACAAAATATGATGCTTTTAATTATTGCATAGATATGGGTATTTTCATGGCCAAACCCACAAAAGTATTTAACCTCGATTGAGAACGAATGCTGCTTATTTTTATGTGAGAGGCGAGAATTTTAGAAAGATAAGAACCAGCACAAAACGGATAATCCGCCACTTGGAGCAATGCGCAAATGTGAAAGACTATAACTGAGGAGAGGAGTGACTATGGGCTGATGATGATTAGGGGGATGATGGTGGGCAAGAGAAATTCACGGATAAATACATCGAAAGTTTATTCCTCATCGGTGTGAAATTTCCGCACAGCGAGGTGGCATATAAGTTTCAGGTTTAGAGGTGAATGAAGAATTAACTCCTAACGGAAATAATTAGAAAATAAGGAAGGACACGGCAGAGCATCAACGGGAACACTAAACTAGCGAGAAAGACAAGATGGACAGGATGCGACACCAGAAAAATTGGATTCACAAGGCACATCATGATCAGTTTCAGCAGTCACGAATCTAAAGGAATGCTTGACTCCATCTTTCCACTCCACTCAAGCCTGATCCGTCGATCTGACGACCCTTATGGAAAATAGGTGTACAGCCATGCATTCCATTCTTGGTGTCCCTCAGTACCTCATCCCATCTATTTCTTCTCCTTATATTGTTTTCTAGAGACAATGAGGCCCTAAAAGGCGTCCAATACGTTTTATATCTACTATCACTAAACAGTTTTCATCGAGAATCTTTCCTTATCTCCTAGGACCTATTCACTGGTGATTCTCATCAATACCGATCGATCTGAAAATAATGTCCAAGTTGACGCGATATTCCTCGATTTTAAGAAAGCTTTCGATAAGGTACCTCACGTTAAGTTGCTCTCAAAACTAGAAGCATATGGAATAGATAAAAACATTATTAGTTGGATTAATCAATTCTTACATGGGCGGGAACAAAGGGTTGTCATAGACGGTATCATGTCAAACACAGTTAGCGTTACATCGGGTGTTCCTCAGGGAAGTGTAATTGGTCCACTTTTATTTCTCTTGTACATTAATGATATTAGTAACGTCGTTAAAAGTAAGCTTAGACTCTTCGCAGACGACGCGGTTGTGTATAGGGATATTAACAATTCCGAAGATAGCGACTCGTTAACAATCGACCTACTTGCTATTCATGCTTGGTGCGAAAAGTGGCAGATGGAACTAAACATAAAAAAGTGCGTAGCAGTCAGCTTTTGGAAAAAGAAAAATTGGCCATTTAGGGCATACAGAATTAAAAATACAGAAATTATTCACGCCGAGTCTGTTAAGTACTTAGGAGTCACAATTAGTCACGACCTATCTTGGGGAAAACATATTAGGGAAATATGCGGTCAAGCATATAGGAAGCTAGGCTTTATCAAGAGAGTACTCGGAAAATGTGATGAGAAAGTGAAAGAGCGTTGTTATTTTTCAATCGTTAGGCCTCATCTGGAATATGCTGTTAGTGTATGGGATCCATACGAAACGGGGTAGATATCAGAGTTAGATCGCGTCCAGCGAAGAGGAGCTAGGTTTGTGAAACGATGCTACGATAAGTTGGCTAGTGTGTCTGGACTGTTAGAAGAATTAGGATGGGAATCGCTATCACAGCATAGATTAAATTATAGGCTTAAACTCCTAAATAAATTTCAGGAAAATCATTTTACTGACGACGTAAAAAACATACTATTAACCCATTCGTACTACGGCAGATTAGATCGCGCCAATAAAATTAGAGAGCTAGATTGTAGAACCGATAGGTATAAAATGTCATTTTTTTCCGCGTACCATTCGGGACCATAACAGCTGTGATCGTCGTCATGAATAGTTCGAATTGTGACAATAGGAAGACAGTAAATCTTTCTCATAATATTCTCCTCTTTCTTATTTATGCATGATGTAAATAATGATGTTCTTATTTATGCATGATATTTTGAATCTGTAGTAGTAGTCTTTGTATCCCTTGCATGTTAGAACGATTGGAGATAGAATGTTTCTTGGGTATTAGATTTGTAATTGGCGCTTTGCATGTGTGGTACGCGGGTTTTAATGTAATGTCGGTGTTCTACCATATCATTCATGCATGCCTGGTGCGAAAGCACCCCCTGCCACACACCCTTTGGGTGGCTTGCAGGGTATGACGTAGATGTAGATGTAGATGTAGATCTGTATCGTTCAAGCAATGTCAGCACATTTCCATCGCTTGAAATCTCCTCCGCTCAGCGTCTGTAATTATTTGGAGAAATGTGATGCCAGACGGAATGAAAGGGATGACCCTTATTGGAAGGTCAAGGCACGAACAAGTAAGCAAACTTCCTCAATATGGATGTATGAAGGAAAACTCACCGAGGGGATTAATTTGAAGGCCATGAGAAGTGGAAGAGATAGGATTCACGGATGAATCATGCGCCGGTGACGTGTACATTTTCAGCGCCGCATTCCATTGCGTATTTCCTCTTTTGCGATGATTTGAGCGAGTTAATCATTTCACCTATCATTTCAAAGAAGTTGATTTCACGTTAAAGGTGAATCCTTTCAAAGATAACAATACATTTCCCTCATTTCGAGATAGTTTGCAAAAAATACCAGTCGTTTCACAATGGGTAAATGGTCCGCATATGCCATCCAGAGAGTCTATATTTTAAAAAATGAGTATTTTATAACACTGAAATATCATCACAACATTTAACAGAGTTTAAAAGTTTTCTCCTCGATATGAAAAAATAAATCACACAGTTTTTACATTACAATACATACATACAATTCTTCAGAATAACAAAATAAACATTTATTTAATTACCTAGAATTCCAGTCATATATAATGGTTTATAAATGCAACATTAATAGTAAATTGTTTACTTCATGCTAGCAACAGCTGCTGAAATTTGAACGGCAAATTCAAACACATTATGACGATTATGACGAAGGGGAAAAATCTCGCCCTGACTACTTACGTTAAGTCAAAGGTGAACCGAGAGGCGATCGTTGGTCACGGAGTGTTCGAGGGTGACTTGAATCGCTTCACAGGAGCTCTAAGTTCGGTGAAGATCGGTGTCCGGAACCCCTTCCGTGGCACACCGGCCGACAGTCGACCGATGGTCCCACTGGCTCTGATTCGGAAGATGAGAATTTTAAACTACTACGAGGAACAGTCTCTCTACATCTCATTAAAGAAAAACCGTCTAACCTTTATCTTCTTAATAGTACAAACATTATGAATGGTCTTCACTCCAAGTACAATTTTAAGAATATCTGTGCATGTGTATTTACAATTACATTTTGTCATCTACAATACATAGTATTGCATACTCGTGTATTACATAATCACTACAGTATGGAATATCGATGGGACTTGTTTAAATAACATGTCACAAGAGTATCAGTATGCAATTCCATAGTCATATTTCAACATCATATTCCAATACCACTCAAATATTAAATCTCCAGCCAGCGATTAACCAGAAAACAGTTGGCGATCAAAATGAACAGCCATATAAATTGAAAGTGAGCATACGAGTCCACCGCTTGCTGGAGTGGAGCAATAGAAACAATCCCAGTTTATCTGGATCTGGATTCTTATCCTGAAAGCGGTAAATATTTTCCTGCGAAATTAATTCCCTCCCTTCTGGAGTACTTGGACGTTAACGAAATATTATAACTACCCTGGATTGTCAGTCAGCCATGGGGAGCTATTGCAAAGTACACTCATTTCGATACTCCTTTTGTATGCAACTCTCATGCCCGGTGACTGTGGGCAGTTATCTGAAGCAATTAGAAAGATTTATACACCGAAATATATTTATGAATTGGTTAAATTTATCATTTGCGGTGTTTTATTTAAAGTTTTCGGAGAGACTATGTCGGGATCGTCTTCATCCTACCCTCAAATCCCAATTATAATCCCCCCGTTATAGTGCCGCTCACCAATTAATTGGTCCCTTAATGACACAAATAGCCTGTACTGCCACTGGTCGCTTATCCAAATGACCAATCAATCAACTGTATGAATAAAGCATTGCGACTTCCAACCATGCAAATGAAACCTTAGAATTTTAAAGAGAAGGAAAAGAACGGGAGAGGCATGGAAATTGTGAATTTCTGCCGCGGCATACCCTTTAGATAAATAATCCCAGTGAAAAATAAAGCTAAATTCTGAGAGTCGAACGTCAGGAATCTGCTTCCCTTTCATGAATATCTTTCACGCATTCCCATACTTTGAACGCCTTCTTCACTTCTGTCACTTTGGTTCGATTGCTTCATTCGCGACTTCGAAGACTCTTAACATTCCTTCTCTCGAAATGCTCTTTCCCCACTCCCACGCCCGTGTTGCCCGCCCTCGCATCTTCCTTGCTCTGCCCATTCACACCATTACATCAATTTTCATAATAACAATCTACTATTCCTCTTTACTCTATATTACGGAGGGAACCCTCCTAAAAAAATCTGTATAATTTCCTCATAAATACTTTATAGAATTTCTTAAAAAGTTCTGTAGATATTCCTTAAAGCATTGAAACGCCATTTTACGGAAATCCCTGCGACGTTCTGCGGAATACATTAGGATGTTCTACAGAATTCCTTAGGACGTTCTGTGGAATTCCCTACGACTCTCCATATAGGTCCTTAGAAAAGGAACTGGGTCAACGGAAACCTCATATATTTCCGTGGAGTTGCTTAAGTTCTACAGAACAGCTTGTAAGGAGTTGTTTTGTTCTGCAGAAAATAACTCTACAGAACATATGTTCTGTAGAGTCAGGTTCTCATGTTCCGTACAGAACCTTAGAAAAGGAAATAGTTCTGAAGAAAATGAGTCTGTAGAATTTCTGTAGAATTCCTTACGTTCTACAAAACAGCTTCTAAGGAATTTTTAGCAGGGAACAAATCAAAT
Organism: Ceriagrion tenellum; assembly: GCA_963169105.1. NCBI lineage: Eukaryota > Metazoa > Arthropoda > Insecta > Odonata > Coenagrionidae > Ceriagrion > Ceriagrion tenellum. The sequence continues at coordinate 4,888,050 of OY720639.1, read as the reverse complement.
AATTTTCCTCCTTTCATTCATTTCCAATGCCGAAGAATCCATTTCACATATTTTGGTCGCATGCAACATTCCCAACCCATTCCTTCCATATAAACGCCGCCAACAATTGTCAAGTGCCCCATGCCAACTGCATTTTACCAGCTCTCGTGTTTATCTCCGAATGCCCTGGGTTTTATGAGCACGCGGTGGGAGGTAGGGGAGGGGGGAGGAAAGGGGAGGGGATGAAAATGGAGGTGAAATAACCTCCGAGGGAGGAGAGGGAGGAGGAGGTGAAACAATTGCGACTCGCGCCTCGCGTCCACGTCGAGCGAGGCAAATGGAGTCAGGGCCTCGTGTATCCGCCCCTCGTACCCTTTCACGCCTTCACCCTCGCCGGTGGCATTAATATTTGATTTCATTAACGGCAGCGGCTCCAAGGGTGGGGAGGGGCACGTATTTACGACGATCCCCTTTGGGCGATAAGTGGGAGAAGGGAGGGAAGGATTTATGTCACGGAGGAGGCGGGGGCGAGTGGGAGGGGGGGGGGAGAGTTAAAGAGGGGATTGGAATAGTTAACCTGCGCATTACGAATACGAGACGCAACCTGCGCATTACGAATAACTCTTTCGGTAATATTACGAATAAATTCGGCCGGAATAAATGAGTTTAAACAGGAATCTGCTAAAGTGGATTATTCAGTTCTTCAGATTTGATCCTTTATTTTATATGTCTGTGGCAATAGTGATAAATTGAATTTTTTGGAATACTTTATGATTGTTTCAGATTTCAAAATGTGTAGGCATGGAGTTTTAGATGACTTTATTCCAGAAAAATTATCCCCACTTTGTACCACCCTTCTCCATTTATATACACAAATTCTGACACTATTGTTTTTACGCTTCCCTTGGGGAATGCCGCCCTTGTATGACCACCCTCATCCTCTCGCCATCCTCTTGAAGAGATACCTTTCCTCTCAGCCTCTCCCCAACACTTATGCGTCGTCTCCTGTAGTTGACTTTGCATTATGAGCTCTGGTGGTGATGCAAGACAAATCGAAAACGATCAATCCTAATGTAATTCAAGTAGGGAAAATTACAAAGTCATTACTCTTTCACCAGTACAGTCAGTTCACATACGGCTCAAACTCTTGGGGAATTAACCGAGACCACGTCTACACATAAAAATGTCATTCCAACCATGTACTTTGATGTACAAAAGTTAAAAATCTTCCCTTCGTTAGACGTTTAATACAGTTGATTGTAAATTATCGCTTACCCTAGTATACATCTGTGCCGTCCAGTGACATTGTTCCGCAGTGTCCGGGATGAGGGCAGAGTGAATGGGACGCAACCTCTTGGAACCTATTGGCGCAATGATTCACGCGCGGGCCAGCACCTGTAAGAAGTGAAATCAATACGCTAAAAGGGTTTAATGTTATGTATTCACATGCAGTGGATCTAAAGTAATGTAATTAATTTGCATAAAGTTGTTCTCCTAAAACAAGTGGGCATCTAGAGCCAGCTGACCTTTGAGCCCAGACGCACTACTGGTAGTTCGCACTGCTATGAAACTAAAACATCAGTACATATTTTCTCCACATATCGATCATTTTTAGCGCACAAAGAACATTTTTTCGCGTTCTTAGACAGCTAAGCGTTGCCTTTGTCCAAATTTTGACTTTTTTTCGACCCGGATGTCAAATATATGCGCTTTTCAGGGTCTTATTGCGAAGATGCATCCGCCGAGAAACCATTCCGTTTACCGTTCTCGCCACGTGAGCCACCGTTCGCTCGAGCACTCTCTTGCGAGTCTTCGCTGGCCATAATCTGAAGCCCACGAATATCCGGAGAACAAACTGCCACCTCCCCATCCCCCGAGCTGCTGCTTCTAACCTCTCCCCCCACCACCCCTTCTAATCACCCTCTCCCATCGGGAAAGAACCTCCGAAGACGACTCGGTGCGGTCAACTGAACTGTCCACAGGAGGGTGGCGCACTTTCAACCCCCCCTCCCCCTCAAATGGACGATCAACACTTCCAACAGCTCACCATCCCATCGACAAGTGCTAGTTCTAGTAGACGCCATTACGCTTGGAATGAACGCCAAATGAGCGTACACTCTATCGCATTGTACTCTCCATTGTTTCTCTATTTATGCCAAATTGGTACGTCTCTAATATGCCAACAGTCGCGTGCCTTGTAATTTCAATGACAAATGGTAACTAATGGAAATACAATTGTATATGGAGTTGCTCACTTAAAAAATTACCTTAAAAAGACATTCATTAGAAAACGTATGTCCACATTTACTGCCTAAGTTTTTTAAATTTTTATATAAAAGACATAAAGAGTTATTCGGGTTCGTTTTTATCATTGTAGACTTCGCATGATAAGACGCAGGAATTGCAGGGTAAATCGGTGAAATATTAAAGAATTATTCAAAATAAGAAGAAAAAAGGAATAAAGCCAACTATTTACTTGATGAGTGAGTAGAGATGAGTCATTTTTTCTTAAAAAGCACGAATTATTCTAAGAACGCGAAATGGAAAAATTCACATGGAGGCGAGAAAATGACTTTTATTTTTAATCACTTGTTCGCACCAACCTTTTTTCTGCGGAACACGGAGACACACATTTAACTTAAAAAGTATCCTGAATTTAAATAACTGGCCACGCAGTTACTTCAACGGAGTTCCTCGCTAGTGGTGACACTACTGTGTTAAATTCACTCTGGAACAATCGAACAGATAGTAGTGAGACTCGTGAGATCGATAGTGGAAGACGACGCCTGGGTAGCTTAATTGGTTGGAACGGCGCGGGTTCAAGGGTTCTGGGTTCGAATCTTAGCTCAACACGAATAATTTTTGCCGCTGTGAATTTCACACAGTTAAGTGTCCTGAGTTCTACGCCCATTGGTTACACTTACATCAACGGATTAGTCAGCGCGCTGATGCAAGGGTGTGCGATCTGCGATGAATTGTCACCGAAAATCCAAACAATTATGTGTTGCAAGCGCTATAATATTCACAAGTAATTGAAGTATTGTGTTAATATAGCCGTTACAAAAAGGTCCGTACAATTAGATAGTCTTCACGCAGGTCACACTTGAGGAACATATAAGAGATTCGAGCCCCAATCCTCGCAGATTCTATACTTTGGCAATTCCAATTTATCAAAGGAAAGCAATTTTCATGATAAATATAACATAATCTATCGATTGAGTAATTAGTCTCTACTTACGTTAGTAGTTCGATGAACGGAAATAGTGTGCGTGACTAAAATCTAAACGCTGTACAGAAATAAACTGCGTTTAATTATACATCTCATTATTAGCCATTTCTGAATACTTGAATGGTGTATGCAAAATCCTTTGGTCAACTCTAGAGTTGGATCACCGTAGATGGAAGATATCGTGAGTAGAAAAGCCCAAGCTTAGCCTGCGTGCCACTTGGAGAAGATTCCATTAGGTGTCAACAAAAAACGCTGAGAAGTGAGGATGCACTACAATTCCACACAACATTTGGAGCGTTCTCCTGCGTCGTGCAAAATGCCAAAATCATAAGCACAAGCCACAGGTCAGGGAAAATAGTAATCGATGAAAATGGAAGATTAAAACATGAGACGAAGAATTAGAATTAGAATTGGAAGGAGAGCGACACTAATGAAGAAGATCTCCGTAGAGTTACAGATTAAATAAGTGCATTTAAAGACGTCAGAATATAGATAGGCTAACTCGTACATTTTTGGGAAATCGTTCACTCTGGACCAGTCCATTTTGGGACACGTTCCTTTTTACTCGTTCACCGTTCTATTTTTATTAATAATATTTTATTTTTATTTTAAATATGTACTTACCATTTAAAATATTAAGAAACTAGAAATCATTTGTATGCTGTAATAACCACGTTCTACAGTATTGGATATTTAACAACAAAAATCAATGTAGCAACTTTTAAATTATTATTCATAAAAAGGTTTGTTAATACACCATAAGGAAATAATTTCTGAAGCGAGAGGTGTGGGAGGAAAAAAGTATTTAATAAAATTCGATCATGGCGACATTGGGAAAAAATAGAATATAAAACGGAACGTAGATTGTCAAACCTAAGCCATATAGAAAATTTTAAAACTGAAAAATATGCTGTATGCAACTTGTGTAAACAGTAGCCTGACTGCTTTCGTTACTGTTTCCTATCCCAGAGGAAGTTTAGTCCTTCAAAGGACTAAATTCGATTGTTGGTTGCTTCACAACAGTTCCAGAAAAAAATGTTTGCACTCGTGACACAGGGCAAGAAGCATTCTATAAAAAGAGTGGGTTTGAGAAAACTCGGGAATGAAGGAATAAAAGGAGGAGCTGTTCAGGTAAATAAACTTTTAAACTTTTATTTGAATTTTAAGGCAGGCTAGTAATTGAAAAGTAAAAGAAAAATTAAAAAGGAGAAACATAATACAAGTCCAAACATATTTTGCTTACAAGCGTATTCTAAATATTCCTCAAATGACGTGGTATAGCTTATCAATGTGGAATCCTAAAAAATACAATAATGATTGTAATTCAATCCATGATGTGTTTGGCTCTGGCAAAGGCATGCATAAAAGTTCACAGGTGACTAAATCGACCTCAGCTGCAAGTGTGGCCGAATGTAATGAGCCGACTGACACCAATATGAAGATAAGTACTACTCATCAGTTTGGTTTATTTTCTACCAATACATGATGGCATGGTATGTATTCTATATACAAAAGTAAACAAGCCAGTAGTTACGCTTTTTTCCACCAGTAGTTATAAAATACTTACCAGCGCATTACTTTTTATCAAAATATTGACATTGCTTCCGAAAGTCAAAAATGATTAAATCAAAGAGATTCTAGAAAAATGTAGGCCAAATTCATGCCCAAAAATAGCGCTATGTAATACTAACTAGTTTTTATTAGTATGGGGAACTAAAATAAGATCAATGGTTTCAGCCTTAACTTTGTTAAACTTTTCCATAATATGCAGGAATAAAGAATATTTTGTAAGTTTTACGTAGAATATTTATTGGACAGTCCGATGTATATTCTACATAAAAATTATAAATCTTTTGTTAATTCCTGGACATAACTGAAATAAGTGTTTGAATACAAATAGATCGCCAGATTTTTGTATTCCACTTCTTAATAGTGATTTCAAATTTTGTTGTTTTTTTGTATTTTTTTAACCTCAGGATCAATGTGCAAACCTAAGACATATATTGATATTTTTAAAATTGATTTTCTCGAACATTGAGGGGAAATAAAATCTAAAATTTCCTTCTCCATCCGAGGATCGAGAAGAACGAGGGACCGAAATGAACGAAAGGACCGGTCGTTCCATAAAAGTCAGTCCTCGGTCCTTCCGTTCAATCCATCGACCCATTCTTTCGGATCCGTTCCTTTGCGAACAACCCGTCTTTACGACGAAGTTAAGGATTGGTTATTTGGGGAGGCGACCGACTGCTAAGGTCATTTGCGCCATAGGGGATAGGTGAGGGAAGAAGGGTGAATAGAAACCCGGCGTCGGCATTAGTCTGCTCTTAACGAAAGGCGCCAAGGGGACCACGGCTTAACGTCTAATCCGACAGACGGAGTACTCCACTTGAAGTGCCCTCCACAAGACACTCAAGTAGGGATCGAGTTTCCTCTGAGAAACATCCTCCTCTGCAGGGATTTGAACCCTGGCCATCCGTATGGTAAGCCAATACTCTAGCCACCACAACACCAACCCGATCCCCACGACGAAGTCAAGTTAAGACTTGTGTATAAATGAAACTCTAAGCTGTTAGGAGAATTAGCTGAGGTTAACAATTCTTCGGATCATTTGGACTGTTTATGGAGCAAGAAAACAATAAAATTGATGAGAAGTGCTCAGATACACCAATAAAATGGAGCACATTTCCTTCATTGATAAGCCACCACACTTACCACCACAAGTATTTCCTATATCACTTTAATCATCTGATAACTAAAGCCAATGATCAAAACGAATGTCCCTTGAGTGGTCAACCAACACATTTTATATGGCGTTGCGGCGTGGCCTACAATGCTTCATTTGTTAAAGCTGAATTCAAACGCAACCGAAGCTTTGAGTCTCTAAAATTTTCTTGTAAGTATGCCGATGGGAACTCTCCTCTCGCCACACATGGCTTTGTTATATTATCCGGACACCGAGATAACCAAGCGGCTTGGAATCACGCAAGTGAGGTTCACCCAATCTTTCAGCAGCAAACAAACCCTTCTTCACCCCCTGCCACACACCCTCGTGGTGGCTCGCAGGGTATTACGTAGATGTAGATGTAGATGTAGATGAAATGCCACACCTATCTATGTGACTGTTACTCCGACTATGAGTGAGGGTACCTTTTGTAACTGGAACATTTCACCGGCTTTTCTAGATGGCAACGCTCACGCTGCACCTCGATGCATGACTGAGTGTGCTCGGGGTTGTTTGGATATCAATTTAAGTGGACTCAAAATGCCCAACATCATGTATGAACCTTATAGTTTACGAAGCATAAATTGTAAAAAACGGCAAAATGTGCTTGCGCCCATAGCGCTATAACTTCCAACAAAACAAGTCAACTTACATCGTACCTGGAAAATAACTTCACACCCTAACTTCATAAAAAACGAACATTTCGAAAACAAATTTAGTAGGTTGACTTTATCACGGTCCAACATTTATTCATTAACCCAGATATTTTTTTAAGACAGACTTTGCAATAATGCCGAGCTTTGAAGGTCTGTCGTAATATGATTCAAGTCTCATTTGCATGGAAAGGCGTTTCATACCGAGATGAAAGATCACTTTAACTGGACACATATGGCCAGGGTCTCTTCCCGGTGCTCCCCTTGAGGAAATGACACCAATGCTTAACTTCCTTACGGCAGAAGAAATTTTGCTGTTACATAACTCTCAGTCAAAGGCTCAGATAGTACATTTTCTAGTCTACCACTAAATAAAGCGCGGTATAACTGTAAAAAGAGAGAAAAATTGAACGCAGCGTACATTGCACGTGGATAAAGCAGGATATCCCGCTAAATGAATCGCCTACGGCGTTTCCTTCACAGTATGCCTACTAAGATAAAATGATGTCCTATTCACTTGGCAACGAAAACAAAATACAACATCACATATTTTTTTTAGGTAAAACATGATGCTATCTGGATGCAAATACATTTATGGGTAACGCATAAGGAATGCAGAATTTTCTCTGTCATAATTAATCAAATAAAACGTTCAAGTAACATTTGTATTTATTAGCCACTATCCACGAGAAATTAAATGGCTATAAGAATGAAAGTTGAAAAAAAAGTGTTGAAATGAATTTATGGAAAAGGAAAAACTCCCTTCAGCATAGTAATTACGTACATAAAACCCAATTAGAATAAAAAATAGCTACCAAAGCGGAAAACCTCCAGAGGACTTTCAAAGGAGCTTAATAGTTGCGATACCGAAGAAGACAAGGACTGAGAGATTTGAGGAGCACCGAAACTTGAGTCTAGTTTCACATGCATCAAAAATACTCACACGAATAGTCGAAGTATGTAAAGGAAAATTGAAGACAACCTCTCGGAAAACCAGTTTGGATTTAGGAAGAACAGAAGTACCAGAGAGACCATACACTGCCTGAGAGTAATCGTGGAGAAAAGAATACGTGTGAACAAACCACTGTATGTTGCATTCATGGACATGGAGAAAGCCTTCGACAACGTTGAGTGGAACAAGATGTTCAGATAGCTGGAAAAACTTGGAATGGATGAAGAGGACAGAAGAATTATCTGTCAACTATACAGGAAGCAAGTCGTCACAATGCGAATGAGAGATGGAAGCCAGATAGAATCTAAAAATTAACGAAGGTATAAGACAAGGATGCAACCTCTCACCAACCCAGTTCAACATGTACTTGGAGGAGGCCATACGAGAAGCACAAGTGATTGAACTAAGCGGAATAAAGATGAACGGAGAAGAAATAAATAAGCTCCGTTTCGCAGATGATATCGCAGTCATAGCTGGAAATCGCGAGGATCTTCAAAGGTCACTAAACGTCATGGACCAAGTTTTCTAAGAATATGGCATGAAAATAAGAAAGACGTAAGAAGTAAATCCTAGTATGCGGAAGAGAGAAGCTGAATGCTGAAGTCACCCTAAGAGGAGAGAAATTAGAGCGAGTGCATTCCTTCACCTATCTCGGAAGTACCATCACGTGGGACGGAAGAAAAGTAACGGACATTAATCGGATGATAGTCCAAGCTAAGAAGGTGTTCATGGGAAAAAGACAACTGCTGTGCTCAAAGAGGATAGGACTACAAAACAGGAAACAGTATTTGAAAACATTCGTGTGGAGCGTAGCACTCTATGGATCGGAAGCATGGACCATTGGAACAACTGACCAGAACAGACTCGAAGTCTATGACACCTGGTGCTGGAGGAGGGTGCTGAAGATAAAATGGACGGTAAAAATAAAAAATGATGAAGTGTACCGAAGAGCAGAGGAGGTAAGGTCCATATAGAACTCCATACAGAAAAGATGAACTAGATGGATTGGACACACCCTGAGACACAATATGATTTGATGGACATAATTGAAGGCAAAATAGAGGGAAAAGTCCCCAGAGGAAGACCCAGGAATAATTTCATGGAGCAAATAAAGAGGAAAGTACATAGGAGGAGATACCCGGAGGTAAGGGTACTAGAATTACTAGGGAAGGGTAGAGGGCTGCAGTCAACCAATCTTAGGATTGAACGGCCAATGAATGACCCAAGTAGATACTGTAGAATCTGTAAAATACCTTGGAGTTAAACTAACTAAGGCTCTCTCGTGGAGCAAACATATTGGGGAAATAACTGGTCAGGGTGATCGTAAATTGGGATTTGTAAAAAGAGTACTTGGAAAGTGCGACGGTAAAGTCAGCTACATCTCCCTTCTTAGATTACCTGTGAAATCCTCTGCCAGTGTTTGGGATCCTCATGGAGTAGGCTTAAAAAAAGAGTTCTTTCATTCATATATGTTTTTGCTAATGCACCCACGATCCTTTTTGAGAAGGATCAATTACATGGAAGAATGCGCCAAAATGCCCGTGGGGCATTCTTACGTCCCTTGCGCACGTGTGAATACGGAATCCGTGGCGATGGCTGAGCCCTCATTTGGTAGAGCGAACCACTTAGCGGCCGGCCCGACGCGTGGGGTTGGAGGAGTGGAAGGAAGAGGGAGAGAGAATGGGGGGGTGGAGGGAGGAAAGGATTTTTTTGGAGTGGGAGAGGGGAAGGCGGGTGTAGTTAGGATGAGTGGAGAGGATATTTGTAATAACCTGGGAAGTTAGGGGAGGGATTTCGGATCATTAAGCGCTCACAAAAGGTGTTTTATCTCCAGGACATTAATGGCGTCCTCACTCATTGTTTCGAGGGAAAGTCGACGGTTGTATAATTACGCTCATGCCATTGTTTTTTAATCGGCGTATTTCGGGAACAACCAGCTCCATCAGTCTACATTCCTCTGCAGCTTCATTATCTCCTTCTTACGACTCATTTTCCATTACGAAATATTTTCACCGTCAGCGGTTGTCCATCGTTTAAATGAGTGCACGAAATTAACCATTTCTCCCACTGCCGGAGAAAGTGTGAAAGTGATCGCCCTTGGAAAGTTCCTGCCGGGAGATTGATGTCGGTTTATTGCTCTTACGCCCGCCCAGGAATGCTCCCGATGGACTCATTAACCGACATCAATTCACTTCCTGAAAACACTATGAGTACTGACAATAAAAGCTGCTATTACATTAGCCAAACTACTTGAGCCTTAAGCGGCCTATTATTGCCGAAACAATCAGTAGACACCTATAGATAATTCAAATCCATGGACGATATGACGGACCCATTTTACAAACACTTTCGTGGAGTTTTAGGGATAAATTTGCAAATTAAGTCGCAAATACCTCCGCTTAAAAGGATTAGCCGAAACAAATTTCAGATACGATAATTTGAAATTGTAATGTATTACTAATTTCAAACTTAAAACATGTTTGATCATTAGCACCTGCAGCTCTCGTCTAAAATGCTTTCAGTGAAATTCATTCCCCATGGATTACTGCACTAATTTTTCGTAATTGACGTAGCAATCAATGTGTACATAAAAAATCCGCCCTAAACATATTTTATTTGCTTACGAAGGAGAGACAGTATCTTGATTATTACGCGCGCACTGCGGTGTGAATGTCCCCATCAATCTCTCATTATATGATGTCGCATAATGCGATGCTACAATCGTAAGACGTTGTATACCCACTATAAGGGGAAGAAAAAGTCACTGGGGAGGACCTTTTTTCGACCTGTTTTTATAATTATCATACCTTGAGACGACTGCTAAGTAATTCTAAAGACAGTCAAGGCGTAAACTCTAAATGTGGCGTGTACAAACTTTCCTGTTCTGACTGTGAGTGAGCTTACAATGGTCAAACGGGGCGCAACTTCGAAACAAGACCCAAGGAACACCAGATGTGCCTAATACATTCCGACCGACGTTAATTCAGTGTACCTTGGGAGCGGGTTGGTGTGGTGGATAGAGTACTGGCTAACCACACGGACGGCCAGGGTTCAAATCCCTGCAGAGGAGGATGTTTATCAGAGGAACCCCGATCCCTTCTTGAGTGACTTGTGAAGGGCGCTTAAGTGCAGCACTCCATCTATCGGATGAGACGTTAAACCGTGGTCCCCTTGGCGCCTATCGTTAAGAGCAGGCTAATGCCGACGCCGGGTTTCTATCCATCCTTCCTCCCTTGCCTGTCCCCCATGGCGCAAATGACCTCAGCTGTCGGTCAACTCCCCAAATATTCAATCCAATCAGTGTACCTGATGATGGCCTAACTGCCGAAACCTGTTGTACCCATAATAAATCCGTGGAAGAAAAAAGTTTGGTTATTGGGGAGAGGGTTGAAGGATGGAGAAGGGAAAAGGGAATAAGCCACAGAATAACCAAAAATTACAGTGGCTGGACTCGCTTGCAAAGCCTGGAATTTGTTGACTCAAAGAGTGATCACACAAACCAATTCGGGAAGAGTCTCAGTGCACTCTCTTTGAGCCAGAAATCTCTTCATTCACCAGAGGGCGGTGCACCAATCAGACACACACACCCCTCCTGACCCGCACGGGAGGCGACGCTGCACTGTTTGTCCCTCAGTGCACAAGATCCTGCGCCGCCACATGGCAGAGGTCGGCGGATGGCGAGCGCTTACTATCCATACTAGTAAGAATGAAAAGATGTTAGTAAATTTGCACACTGTTTGATAAGCATCGACCATGGTTTTGACACTTTATGTCATTCTCAAGGTACAAAAAAACCTTTTTTTGTACCTTGAGAATCACATAAAGTAACCATGGTCGGTGTTTATTAAAACAGTGAAATCTACTATCATCTTTTCATTCTTACCCGTATGGATATTGAATATTTCCACCAAGTCACGCCTGAAACACTTTCATACGAGCGCTTACTAGATCAGGCTCCAACCGTGTGCTACGCACCATGATCTTTAGCACCATGAACAAGCAGAGGACTCATCTTTGCAGGATGAAATGAGCACCAAGGAAATTTTGTCGTTCGACTGGAGTCGACTGATTAGTTTTACTCCGGCCTTCTATTCAGTCCTGTCCTGCTGAAACAGCGCAAACGCCGAAACTGAAGACGAAAAGCAAAACGTGATGAGATACCGCTGCGGAGGGCAAAGCATTCAAAAATCAAACTTAAATGGGAATGATGGGAGGGTGAGAATAAGCCGAATGAGGATCGTGATTACGCAAATCGATTATCAAAACAAAATCTGGCGAATGTAACACATGGCATCCCTCCCTCGTCACATGATTGAAGGATTCCATTTTTCACCGATCTCGCCTGGTCAGCGCAGCGCAAGCATTAGTTTCTCCGAATTGGCCGTAATGTTGAGAAATGCACCCATTGCTATAAGACATCGTCTCTGGCTCTTCTTTGTGAATCGTTTCATTTTGACACAGTGGAAAAAATAGTCTTTGCAAATTCTACATACATTGCGCCAATGCGTTTTATTAATAAAACATCTGAAAACTCTCTTGATGCCTGCAAAATGGTCGTCCCCATTCATGAACTCGTTCAGTGCGGTATTACGTGATGTGACGTCAGGGCCACCGATACACGCTGTCCTCAGGAACAAATTACAAAAACATTCCATGTTTTCAATGGAAATCCCTGGTTGAGTCAGGGTAAAATGGGATGCCGAGTGATTAGAAAATGATTGAAACCTGGAATAAATAGATGAGTAAGACATTTGCTAGTGGAATGCTATTTCAGGCGCGGAGATCGCTCCAGAGATGACGCTCCAGGGAGGGAGATAGGGGTTAAGGGGGTGTATCGAGGGAGAGTGAGAGGGGGAGGGATGGAGAAGGGAAGCGGGTTCTTCATCGGTTCTTCAAGAACGGCCAGAATGGGAGAGAGTGAAGGGATCAAAAAAGACTTGCTCGCTCGACGCCATACTCTTGTTGAGAAAAAGCCTTCAAGTAGATTGCGCTCCGACATTCAGTCTATTCTGCTGGAGGAGAGAGATCTTTACGTCCATGGCAATTCAAAGAGGTACTTCTGGAAGGTGATTGATTACACGTGTATCACGAAAATATTTTTTGGCCTATTGCCGTTTCCTCGTCCCTAAATGTCACCCAGAATGTGAATGTCGCCCAGAATGTGAATGTATGATGTACTTCAACGAAAAGCTCCAGATTTGAGACAAGGATGTTCATTTCCGAAACAGTGAAGAGTGCAGGACCGCACAGTCGTCGCCGGAAAGGTCTATTTTTCCATTAGACCAACGAAACATGCTGATGTAACAGTGGTTCAGAAAGTCATGACGGCTGTCGTTCCTTGATGATTTGACATTATAGCGTAGTTATATTTCACGGATGTATTTCAAGATAATATTAACAAAATTGGTATGCCTTTATTGATTTATATTTTTACACAGCGAAGCGGTGTGAATACATTATTTGTTATCATACATTCGGTTGAATTACATGAAAACCCAAAACCCTGACCCTCAGAAATTTCACGGGTTGGAAATTTACAAAATATTATTTACTTAAGTTGATTAATACATAGATGGGAAATGAGGCTCGGAACGTGTTCACTCGTTTGGCATGAAATGCGGTGTCGCGCTACGAAGGGTATTGAGCACTCACCATTGAGCCAATAAAGAGGTTGGTCTATTATGCTAGGTGTGAAATAAACCTACTCGAAGTAACCATGTAAATAAACCTAGTCGAAGTCGATTGTGACCACAGAGGTGATCTCCAATAAATCACAAAGGTCAAATTGACTCAGTGGTTCATTCATTTCGTTCACTTGTTTATTTTAATTGAACGCATTTGATTATTTATTTATTGCATCACGTTGACTGATAACATCAGCCATCATCACATTAACGTCAGGAATGTCTGAATTATGTGCCGTGCCATCCATAGTGTACACCTTTTCTAAGAGGTGGTTTAATAAGTTGGCTTTATCGATAGCGTTGTTGACATCGCCGGCGTTTTAATCAAATAGTGACTCTACTTCGAAGGGTGGGGAGAGATAGAGAGAGAACAGAAACTAACCTGTTCTCAACAAATGCCAGACAAATGCATGGAGATCGATTTTTGAACATTTGAGCACCTTTTACTTGGAATCTCTTCATTCTCCAATGTACGGCTCCGGATAAAACTTCTTCACTGTAAATCTCACATATTCACGCGTATCTGCTCTGGGAGTGGCAGCGCTAAATTTTGCAATTCCAAATTATCAACAATGACTTTAAAAGCACTGAGAGAAATATGTAAAAGACAAACCTGTTTTGTCGATAGGTTGTGAAGTAGACTAAATTTTCTCCCTTGTACTTTTACCTTCATATATACCTACTACATATTACCAACAGCATTCCATGCATGTATAGCGGTCTAACTATAGTACCGCTGTACAGTTGTGCAGTTGGAAATGCATTAATTCTTATGTCTTACATCGGTAGCATGCGTGTAGCGGAACATATGTTCGTGAAATTTCGTCTCTTGACCACTTTGAATAGGATTTGTTAATGTATCAGTGGTCGCAGTTACATTGACTTTAATTTGGTAAGCTGTGATGCATAGCTGTGACAACTCACCCCCTACCATCCACCCTTGAGGTGGCTCGCAAGGCGTTGTGTACAATGTGTAGTCGGATATTAGGCCGGAAATGGGGTTGGGGCCAGGACAAATCTAGAGATGCAACTGTTTCAGACTGGTGAATTCCGGAATATCAACTCCCTGAATAAAGAAGTGACTGAAAGTCGATCTCCTTAGAATGAATAGACGATTACAATTCGAGGAAACGGAGGGTTCGGCGCTGCGCAGAAGCAAAGCGCTCATAATATGCTCACCTCATCCATGCCACTCTTGCCAGGCTAAAAAAACTGGCTCTTTCCAAATCATTAAGGGTTGAGGTACCGTGGCAACAGGCTGCACATTGGCTCGTTGTCAGAGGCGTAGTCAAGGTTCTGAGCGCACGGGGACCAAGTCACTTTTCGCGTCCCTCCCTTCCCAGCCTCCCTCCCCGCTACAAGGGGTGAGCCATGAAACAATTAACAGATATATATTTTGTTCCTAACTGGAGTAGATCCCAGCGAGAATTGTAAATTTGATTAAATGCACGAAAGATTGCTATGATTTCCCTAAAGTCTAAAAGTTATATTTCGCGATTTCCGATTCTTGGATTATTATATTTTAGAATTAAAAACTATATTAATCTGTACATTTGAAACCGTTTATTATCTTCGGATCATCTATTTGGAAATATTTCTATGGACAGAATTTTCAACGATTCGTACGTGTGTCGAAAACTTGATAGTACGAATATCCTATGATTCAGTTAATTGGAGTCAATCATAATTCCATGTCCACAACGTATGATCCCAGGTCGCCTAAAATCTCAAATACTATACACTTTGGCTACAACGAACCATAGCCTAACTGCTTGTTCGATAATACTCCATCCGACTAAATGTTATTTCTTCATCTGAGAAGCATGCCATACTTTAAAATTCATACCTTATGACAAGAGCTCCTTAATATTCCCTATTGTTTTGTTGATGGGCCATCATTCCGTGCCCATGTAATTCATACGCGTCTCGGCTTCAGCAATATTGGAAGGTCCTCAAGGATTCTTAAAAATCGCCTTTTTTGAGCAATTTTACGATTTTTTTTTAAATTTCAGGAATTCGATGTTCAAATAGAAATTGCTTGAAAAATAAGAATTTTCAATATTATTTTCTTTCGTCTGGCGTTCATATTGACTCCATACATCCTGTGTAAATGTAATTCAACAATAAAAGAGAAAAAAAAAACTTCAAGCGAATAAAGTGAACTTAATATGTGTACAGTAGACCCATGCTTTACGATGGGTTCTCTGAACTGCCTTACTGCTTGCTTGCCATTGCGCGTGAATTTCAAATATCAAAGTTCGACGATATTTTAAACCCATCGTTCATTACACGATACGCATTAAAATTTTTAACCCTTATTCGTAACAGGATTGCATGTTTTATGATAAAAACGTATTAATATTTATTGTTGCGCGAAAATCCCACGGCCGGTAAAAATATCATCCCGATATGTTATATAGTATCGCCGATATGTTATATAGTAGGTCTTCTATTAGTGTTAGTTAAGAGTGAGTTGTGTGAGTGAATCTCTTCACTGCTGTGATATCCAGGGTCGTGCACCGAGTGTGTCTGTCGAGAGTGCTTGCTGGTAGTGATAAGTAGAAGCCAAATTATTATCACATCTTCATTTTGTAGTTTGTTATCTCTGTTGTTTATCCTCACGTATATTTTCATACTATTGTACGTAAATTGTTATTGCATATCGTTAGTTTATGATTCTGGTGTTCGGGTAGTAAGAGAATCTTATTAGAATAGAACTTAATTATAACCTAACTCTTACTTAAGTACATATATTTTATTACTGAGTCTATAATATTCTTTTTATCATCGTTATTGAAAACTCTTTGTTTATTTTAGTTGTGAAGTTGTTTTAACTTTGGTAGTTTAGAACTTTTGTTTTGAACTTTTAGTTTTACGTCTAGTCTACTGATACTGAATAGTAAACTACATTTCTTTTCTTGTTGATTGATAGTTTTTTTTTCTAGTCGTTAAATAGTTTACTCTCCATCTCCCTTTTTTATATAGTATATATAACGTTATTAAAAAACCTTTACCTAAGACCGTTTGTAAAACCATCGACTGATATTCTAATTTATACATATAGCCAGTTAAAGCCTCTTTAATTACTACTTTTGCACTTATTTAATATAATATCATTTAGTTAGGTTGAATCCAAAAACACAGATCTTTCTCGCGTGCTTCGTCAGTGCTTCAACCCCTCATAGCTCACTTGCGTTACATCACCTGTCCTTCCTCCCCTATCTTTAGCGTCCTAAAAGTGAAAGTCAGTTACCTCCCGCTGTCAGCTCCCTAGCCACTCCCTGCAGGAAATTATCTGCTAGGCCTTTAGCGTAAATAAACAAAAAAGGTTTTTTGATTAGGATGTTTGGTGATCTTCACCCCCTGCCACACACCCTCGTGGTGGCTCGCAGGGTATTACGTAGATGTAGATGTAGGATGGCTTCCTTTAGGTCTGCTCTTAACCTCCTCAGGAGCTCACCCGATTGCGAGTCCTTAGGGGCTCGGATCGCTGGGCTTGAGAGGACGGTGGACGAGCTCCGTGCCATGGTGGAGCGGTTGGTGGCAAGTCCTGGAAGGTCGCGGGGGAATGGGGGGGGCCCAACACCCTCCAACGTGTCAAGGTCCGGGGAAGCTCGGGCACTGTCACGGGATGGAGGGTGGAGGAACTTCCCCAGACTTCTGTGCCTCCGGAGGAGTCTCCCTCCGTTGCTTCGGACGCATGGATTGTGGCCTCAAGGCGTAGCCATGGGGACACCCTCCGAAAACGGGGAACGGCAAGTGCAGAGGCTGAGCCGATCCCCGTCAGCAATAGGTTCGATGTGCTGGCGGAGGCTACGCCATAGGAACTAGCGCTGGGAGGTGGGTTGCCGAGAGAGAGTGACGAGGGAAGGGAGGGAATCTTAGTGATAGGTAGCTCGAATGTCCGGCGTATAGCGGCTCCACTGCGTGTAAAGGCCCGCAAGGAGAGAGGAGATGCACGGGTCACCTCCTGGTGTATACCGGGAGGAATGGTGCCACAGGCGAAGAAGGCGATGAAGGCGGCGGTCGGGGACAAGGGCTGCTCTAAGTTGGATGTGGTAGCCCATGTTGGGACCAATGACGCCGTGGATGTGGGATCAGAGGAGATTTTAGACTCTGTGAGAGATCTATGCTCCGAGTTCCGCCGTATTCCCTCGCCTGCTCTTGAAGGGTACGGACGTGTTCTCGGAGCGCTCCCTAATCCGGTTCCCGGCTGCCTACCTGCTCGCTGTGCACCTGCTGCTCAGTGCCTTGAAGCTGCAACCTTAGTGTAGTGATATATATATTAGCCGTAGCGAATTCTATTTCTCCTAGTTATATATTCCAAGTTATTCACGTATCGTATCGTTTTTCACTTATTCGGTCGTTATATAGTAGGTCTTCTGTTAGTGTTAGTTAAGAGTGAGTTGTGTGTGTGAGTGAATCTCTTCACAGCCGTGATATCCCGGTTCGTGCGCCGAGTGTGTCTGTCGAGAGTGCTTGCTGGTAGTGATAAGTAGAAGCCAAATTATTATCATATCTTCATTTTGTAGTTTGTTATCTCTGTTGTTTATCCTCACGTATATTTTCATACTATTGTACGTAAATTGTTATTGCATATCGTTAGTTTATGATTCTGGTGTTCGGGTAGTAAAAGAATCTTATTAGAATAGAACTTATTATAACCTAACTCTTACTTAAGTACATATATTTTATTACTGAGTCTATAATATTCTTTTTATCATCGTTATTGAAAACTCTTTGTTTATTTTAGTTGTGAAGTTGTTTTAACTTTAGTAGTTTAGAACTTTTGTTTTGAACTTTTAGTTTTACGTCTAGTCTACTGATACTGAATAGTTAACTACATTTCTTTTCTTGTTGATTGATAGTTTTTTTTTCTAGTCGTTAAATAGTTTACTCTCCATCTCCCTTTTTATATAGTATATATAACGTTATTAAAAAACCTTTACCTAAGACCGTTTGTAAAACCATCGACTGATATTCTAATTTATACATATAGCCAGTTAAAGCCTCTTTAATTACTACTTTTGCACTTATTTAATATAATATCATTTAGTTAGGTTGAATCCAAAAACACAGATCTTTCTCGCGTGCTTCGTCAGTGCTTCAACCCCTCATAGCTCACTTGCGTTACATCACCTGTCCTTCCTCCCCTATCTTTAGCGTCCTAAAAGTGAAAGTCAGTTACCTTTTGTGCTAGAGAGTTTGTGTTCTTATTTATCTCGTATTTTAGTTAGCTCTTTGCCAGGTGTGAGGTCTGTGTTAAAGTTATTTCGTAGAAGTATTGTTGTTATTTTGTCCATTGTGACCGAGCCTAGGATCGCTCAGTTCTTTTGAGTATAGCCATATTTTTGTAGTTAAGCTTTTTTCCTTGGGAGTTCATTGTGAGTAGTGCTAGGATGTCTTCGAATAGGTCACCTGTTGGGATGATCAAAAACGCCGGCGACTGTGCGGCTCTCCGAGCCCGCATCGCCGAGTTGGAGAGAATCCTGCGGGAACTCCAGTCTAAGGTTGAAAGAGTGGTATGCGTCCCGAAGGTGGATGAAAATTTGGGTCGCTCTTCGAAAGTTCGCCGCGCCCTACGGGCTGCACGAGTTCGCTCGATTGCTAACAGTGGCTGGACGATCGAGAGTTTGCCTGAAGGTCCGTCTTCCGATGAAGGGGCAGTACAACTCCGTAAACAGGAGGTCTGGAGGGTCGTGTCTCGGAGGAGTGGAGGTAAGGTCACTCTGAAGCGTGGTTCAGGAGATGCTTTGGCACCTCCCATTCCCGTTTCGAACAGGTACCAGTTGCTTTCGGATGGAAATTCCGAGGTGCCTGACGTGCCTACTCCTACTCCGAGACCGGCACCTAGGAAGAGTCGTCAGAGTGGGAAGGGGGGGATTGTAGTGATAGGTAGTAGTAACGTCCGCCGTGTTATGGTCCCTTTGCGGGAAAGGGCAGGCCATGAGGGTATAAGCCACCGTGTAACGTCATGGTGCATTCCAAGTGGCGGTGTTCCGCAGGTGACGCAGGCGGTTGGTGCGGCGGTCCGGGGCACGAAGTGCTCAAGTCTGCAGATTGTGGCCCATGTCGGCGTTAACGACGCCATGGACCGTGGATCCGAGGAGATCCTGCGTTCCTTCAGGGAACTGGACTCCGAAGTGAAGCGGGTAAGTCGCGACGAAGGGGTTGACATGACGCTTGCAATTTGTACTCTTGTCCCGAGGATCGATCGTGGACCCCTGGTTTGGAGCCGAGTGGAGGGCATAAACCAGAGGTTGCGTCGCTTCTGCACGGACATTGGAGCCTCCTTCGTCGACCTTCGGCCGGCAATCCGATCGTGTCGGACCCCTCTGAACCGTTCTGGTGTCCATTACACGGCCGAGGCAGCTAGCTGTGTAGCGAGTAGCATACTCGATCACTGTAGACCTTTTTTAGGATAGAGGGTAGGGCAGAGAGTAGGTCAGCTAATGGGTCGAATCAGGTACCATCGCGAACAATATTTAATAGAAAAAATACCCAAGAAAGTGTTAAGTCTAAAGAGAACAGTAAGAGGCCAGTTTCAAAAAATAGCAGTAATGTAACTTTGAATATACCTAAGAAAGCGAGTTGTAATGAGAATACACATTCCGGGAATACACTCACTGATAAATCCTTTTCTGTCGTGGTAGTAAATTGCCGTAGCTTAAGGAATAAAGTAGCTGACTTCTACCATCTAATTGAAACTACTGACGCAGACTTAATTATAGGGACGGAAAGTTGGTTGTGTAACGAAATCGCAGATAATGAAGTATTCCCAAAAAATTTCACAGTTTATAGAAAAGATAGAGTGGAAAGGACCGGGGGAGGAGTTTTTATTGCAGTGAAGGATTGTTATATTAGTAGGAGGGAGTCATTTTCCGACGACCAGGTAGAAAGCGTATGGTGCTCCATTCAAAATCCTAAAGCAAAAACAATCTATGTGTGCGCATATTACAGACCACCAGATACCCATATAACCTCAATATTAGAACTAGAAAGTCAACTCAGTAAATTAACCACTCAAAAAAACGACTGTCATATTATAATCGGTGGGGATTTCAATCTTCCGTCCATAGACTGGGACACGTACAGTTTTATCACTGGGGGGAAAGACAAAGACCTTTGTGAGTCACTCCTGTATACATTCACATCTCACTCACTACATCAATTAGTCACTGCTCCAACTAGAGGGAAAAATACACTTGATCTTTTAGCGACAAATATTCCACACATGGTTGTAAACATAGGTACGGATAAGGGAATAAGCGACCACAAGATAGTTAAAGCTAATTTTTCCGTGAGCATGATCAAGAAACATAATCCACAAAGAAAAATCTACTTATATAATAAGGCTGACTACGAAGGTATGAAACGAGAGTTCCAAAAGTCATTTACTAATTTTCAAAAAATAAGTATCAACAGTAATACTGAGGTTTTGTGGAATACTTTCCTCAACGTTACACGATCAGTAGTTAGCAAATACATACCAAGTAAATGGAAAAGAGCCAATACAGAGCCTAGGTGGTATAACGCGGAGGTTAGAAAAACATTAAAGCACCAAAGAACATGTCATGCTAGGTTAAAAAGGGCAAAAATTAACAAATCCTCCGAAGAACTATACACAGTCACCGAAAATTACAAAATATCTAAACTCTTAGCAAAAAAAGCGTGCCGAAGGGCGTTAGCTGATTTCAAAAGTAAATTACTGGGAGAACAATTGAACGATAATCCCAAGGCATTTTGGTCGTATGTTAGGGACACTCAAGGAAATAAATCAACAGTACACACGCTTAAGAATATCAAAGGGGAAAAGATAACCAACAGTCTACAAAAAGCCAATTCGTTAAACTCATTCTTCAAAAGCATTTTCAGTACTTATACACCACATCTTTTCGATCCGCAGCCAGTTCGTTCCCAAACATGTATGCCTGAAATTATTATAAATTGTCGCGGCATAGAACAGCAGCTAAAAAATATTAACCCCAACAAATCCCCCGGTCCAGAGCAAATACCTGCTCGTGGATATAAAATATTGGCATCAGACATAGCGCCTTATTTAGAATTAATATTTACCAAATCTTTAGTAGATCACGTAGTGCCTAAGGACTGGAGAGTAGCAAATGTCACACCTATATTCAAAAGCGGCGACAGGGAAGACCCTAGTAACTATAGGCCTATTTCTCTCACATCCATTTCCTGTAAGGTATTCGAACACATAATCGTAAGCTCCATTATGAGTCATTTAGATAGGGAGGAATTGTTAATAAATAACCAACACGGATTTCGAAAGGGTAGATCTTGCGAAACCCAATTGGCCATCTTCGTTCATGACATCTTGCTCTCGGGTGAAAATAATGTTCAAGTTGACGCGATATTCCTCGATTTAAGAAAGCATTCGAAAAGGTACCTCACGTTAAGTTACTATCAAAACTAGAAGCATATGGGATAGATAAAGACATTATTAGTTGGATTAATCAGTTCTTACATGGGAGGGAACAAAGGGTTGTCATAGACGGTATCGTGTCAAACACAGCGTCACATCGGGTGTTTCTCAGGGAAGTGTCATTGGTCCACTTTTATTTCTTTTGTACATAAATGATATTAGTAACGTCGTTAAAAGTAAGCTTAGACTCTTCGCAGACGACGCGGTTGTGTATAGGGATATTAACGATTCCGAAGATAGCGACTCGTTAACAATCGACCTACTTGCTATTCATGCTTGGTGCGAAAAGTGGCAGATGGAACTAAACATAAAAAAGTGCGTAGCAGTCAGCTTTTGGAAAAAGAAAAATTGGCCATTTAGGGCATACAGAATTAAAAATACAGAAATTATTCACGCCGAGTCTGTTAAGTACTTAGGAGTCACAATTAGTCACGACCTATCTTGGGGAAAACATATTAGGGAAATATGCGGTCAAGCATATAGGAAGCTAGGCTTTATCAAGAGAGTACTCGGAAAATGTGATGAGAAAGTGAAAGAGCGTTGTTATTTTTCAATCGTTAGGCCTCATCTGGAATATGCTGTTAGTGTATGGGATCCATACGAAACGGGGTTGATATCAGAGTTAGATCGCGTCCAGCGAAGAGGAGCTAGGTTTGTGAAACGATGCTACGATAAGTTGGCTAGTGTGTCTGGACTGTTAGAAGAATTAGGATGGGAATCGCTATCACAGCGTAGATTAAATTATAGGCTTAACCTCCTAAATAAATTTCAGGAAAATCATTTTACTGATGACGTAAAAAACATACTATTAACCCCTTCGTACTACGGCAGATTAGATCGCGCCAATAAAATTAGAGAGCTAGATTGTAGAACCGATAGGTATAAAATGTCATTTTTTCCGCGTACCATTCGGGACCATAACAGCTGTGATCGTCGTCATGAATAGTTCGAGTATTGACAATAGGCAGTCAGTTAATCTTTCTCATTATATTCTCCTCTTTCTTATTTATGCATGATGTAAATAATGATGTTCTTATTTATGCATGATATTTTGAATCTGTAGTAGTAGTCTTTGTATCCCTTGCATGTTAGAACGATTGGAGATAGAATGTTTCTTGGGTATTAGATTTGTAATTTGCGCTTTGCATGTGTGGTACGCGGGTTTTAATGTAATGTCGGTGTTCTACCATATCATTAATGCATGCCTGGTGCGAAAGCACCCCCTGCCACACACCCTTTGGGTGGCTTGCAGGGTATGACGTAGATGTAGATGTAGATGTATTCGCGGAGGGTCGAGTCGCAATATGAGGCTTACCATATGCAGCTTGGTACCTAGGACGGATCGGGGTTCGATGGTTTGGAGCCGAGTGGAAGGCATAAACCAAAGACTCCGTGAAGTCTGTGGGAGCGAGGGAGCGGAGTTCTTAGATCTCAGGCCGGTGCTGAATTCGTGTCGGGTGCCACTAAACCGCTCGGGTGTCCATTATACGTACGAGGCATCGCAGAAGGTAGCGTGCAGGATATTTGAGCATACCCAGCGAGTTTAGCATAGATGGTAGGCAAGAGAGTAGGTCAGTTAGTGGGGGCGAAATCAGTGCTTTTCCGGAAAGTCAGATAATAAAGAGTACACAAAACTTAGTGCCTAGGAAAATCTTAATAGATAACAATAAATTAGAAATATTTAGGGAAGAGAGTAGGTCAAATAGTGGGCCATTAAATAACATGCAACTCACCAGGATAGCAAAGAATAACAAGTTGACCAGACAACACAGTATAGGTTTATCGGGACGGAAGAAAGCACAGAAAAAGGAAAAACGTACAAATCAAAACAAAACCCATGAATTTCCAAACTGTAACTTTCCCAATAATTTAGAAAACACAAACCCCACAAATACAATAGGCAGACATATTAAAATAGAGGAATTTTCAGTAGTAGTAGTTAATTGTCGTAGTTTAAAAAGCAAGATACCTGAATTTCATCACCTTATAGAGAGTACTAATTCTGACATAATTATAGGAACCGAAAGTTGGTTAACAAGCGATATTGCTGATAGTGAAGTTTTTCCAGTAAATTTTAGGGTATACAGGAGAGATAGAGAGAGTCGACTGGGAGGGGGAGTATTTATCGCAGTTAAGAACACAATAGTCAGCAAAATAGAAGTGAATCCCCATAATATAATAGAAAGTGTATGGTGTTCCATTCAATGTGCTAATTCGAAAGTAATATATGTTTGTGCCTACTATAGACCACCCCATTCCGATGTACAGTCAGTATTAGAACTCGAGAAACAGATCAGGTCCATTAATTCCCATAGTAACGAACGACAGATAATTGTAGGTGGAGATTTCAATACACCATCGATAGATTGGAAAACATGCAGTCATAAGTCTGGAGGTAGGGACAAAGAAATCTGCGAGTCATTGCTTAACCTGTTCGCATCACACGCACTACATCAAATAGTAAATTTGCCTAATAGAGGGGAAAATGTTCTCGATTTACTTGCCACAAACATCCCTGAAAAAGTAATTAAAGTTGAAAATGTCGATGGAATAAGCGACCACAAGGTAAAATACGTAAA
This sequence comes from Ceriagrion tenellum, assembly GCA_963169105.1. Taxonomy (NCBI): domain Eukaryota; kingdom Metazoa; phylum Arthropoda; class Insecta; order Odonata; family Coenagrionidae; genus Ceriagrion; species Ceriagrion tenellum. Next base: position 4,863,806 of record OY720639.1, on the reverse strand, counting down.
ATTTTCCCTCAACACTGAAAAAAATTTTAAATTAAAAAGAAAGATTTACCTTTTTAGTAAAGCAGATTTTAACGGATTTAGGCTTGACTTAAAGACATCTTTTGAAAAATTCGAGAACATTACCAAAAATAGCGATACAGACAATACATGGAAAGAGTTCCTTCTAATTACACGGTCACTTGTCAACAGATATATACCTCATAAGTATAAGAGCGAGAATAGGGAACCAAGGTGGTACAACGCGGAGGTTAGAAAATGTTTAAAACGCCAACGAGTTAGCCATGCGAAACTAAGAAAAATGAAGAAAAATGTAGCTAATAGCGACCTAAAAAATACCATCGAGCATTATAAAATTTATAAATCAGCCGCAAAAACAGCCCTTAGAAAAGCGTTTAGCGAATTCAAGAGAAAAGTACTTGGAGAACAACTAGAGGGAAATACGAAAGCATTTTGGTCATATGTTAGGGAAGTACAGAGAACTAAAAAGTCAACGGTTAATTCCTTGAAAAACGATAGAGGCGAAATAGTAACTTCCAGTTTAGATAAGGCAAATTGTTTGAATTACTTTTTTCAGAGTGTTTTTAATCAACCTATGCATAGTTTCCGCGAAACCATACCAGACCGATTTCAACAACCAATGCCCACAATCGATATATCTTGTAGCGGAATCGTATCCTTACTAAGTAACATTAGCCCGAACAAGTCCTCAGGTCCTGATGAAATTCCAGCTCGTGTTTATAAAGAATTAGCTCTCGAAATGGCTCCGTATCTTAAAGTAATATTTAACAAATCCCTCGAAGAACACGCGGTTCCCAAAGACTGGAATGTAGCAAACGTGACCCCAATTTATAAAAGCGGAGATAGGGAACAGCCATGTAATTATAGACCAATATCATTAACGTCACTATCATGTAAAATTATAGAGCATATAATAGTTACATCAATAATGGGACACCTCGACAGCCAGGATTTATTAATAACAAACCAGCATGGGTTCAGAAAAGGACGGTCTTCCGAAACTCAATTAGGTCTTTTTGTTCACGATATTTTAGTTTCCGGAGAAGGTAACGTACAGGTAGACGCAGCGTTTCTTGACTTTAGAAAAGCTTTTGACAAGGTTCCTCACTGTAAGTTACTCGCGAAGTTAGCATCATACGGAATAGACAGTAATATAGTAGGCTGGATAGGATACTTCTTACATGAACTCGTTCAAAGGGTGGTATTAGATGGTGTCAGCTCAGGAGAAGTAAAAGTTACATCGGGTGTTCCCCAGGGAAGCGTGATAGGCCCAATTTTATTTCTTCTGTACGTAAACGACTTGAATAGTGTAGTAAAAAATAGCAAGCTCCGTCTTTTTGCCGATGATGCAGTAGTGTATAAGGAAATTAGAAATGAAGAGGACAGACAGTGTTTAGCTAAGGATTTAGATGCGATTGATGATTGGTGTGATAGATGGCAGCTAGAATTAAATTTGAAGAAATGCGCGATTATGAATTTTTGGAAAAAGAATGGCCTTCCCCGGAATAATTATAGCATCCAGGAAAACAAAATTTGTAACGTAGAATCAATTAAATACTTAGGCGTCACCATCAGTGAAGACATGTCATGGGGGAAACACATCAGGGAAATAACTAGTGTAGCAAACCGTAGATTAGGATTCGTAAAAAGGGTTCTAGGCAAATGCGATGAGAGAGTCCGAGAAAGAAGCTATTTTACACTTGTCAGGCCTCATTTAGAATATGCCGCTAGTATATGGGATCCCTACGAGGAAGGTATGATAAAAGAATTAGAGCGCGTGCAAAGGAGATCTGCTAGGTTTGTTAAATGTCGTTATGATAATTGTATTAGTGTTACGAGTTTAATAGAAGAACTAGGATGGGAATTGCTATCAGAACGCAGGTTAAAATTTAGGTTAAACCTTTTAAGTAAATTCGAAACCGATTTGTTCACAGATGACGTTAGATATATATTAAGAACCACTGCGTATTATGCTAGGTTTGACCATATTAACAAAATTAGAGAGATAGATTGTCGTACCGATAGATTTAAAATGTCATTTTTCCCGCGTACCATAAGAGAGAACAATAGGCAACGTAGCAAAAGGGATAGGTAGGTGAAACATAGTTAGAAATGTCTGTAGTGCATGATGCATGTAATAACTACCAATAATCCCTTCCTTATTATGTAGATTTTAACATGTACTATACCGTAGTAACTAATATTCTATTGTAATAACTACTGCAATTAATTGCAATAACTAATAATCTACTGTAGTAACTAATAAACTATGACCCTATTTTCTAGCATGTCTACATTATATATCCTACTTACATGGCAATAGTGCATGTTTGGTGATCTTCACCCCCTGCCACACACCCTCGTGGTGGCTCGCAGGGTATTACGTAGATGTAGATGTAGATGAATATGCTGATTCACTTGACGACGGAATTCACTCGGCGAACGGTCTCGTGGAAAGGATTAATACTGTAACTGTCTACCGTAAGTATTATCTTATGGGAATTTGCGGAGAGACAGAAAACATTTTTCATTTCACTATAATGACTTGAGTACATACCAGTCAAGCAGGACGAAATTTGGATGATGAGTAGAAATATAGCATTCTTTTATTAATTGATGTATTATATAATGAGCATAAGTTATAAGTTTCATAATTTGCTATTATTGGATATTAAATTTTTAATTGGTATGGAAAGATATCAAATTTCCTGGTGTAGAGACCGTGTAAATGACATTTGAATCTCCTGTTAGGTCGCATTCATTTAAGCGAATTTTCAACGACTTGTACACATACCAAAATCCTGATGGCGCGAAATTCTAGAGATTCAGTCAAGTGGATTCATTCATGATTTCAAGTCCGCAATGCAAAATTCCGAGTCGCCTATAACCCCATGTTGGATAACCTAAAGCAAAAAAATACCACCGTCTAACAGCTTGCTGGATAATCTCTCTGCCAAGAAAAGTCCATGTCTTTATCTAAGAGGCGCGCCATTTTTCAAATTGCTGCCCGAATGACTAAAGCTACTTTATTGTCCCCAATGGATACGGCCTTTATTTATTGTCTACCCTCTTATTCATTCCCAGAGGATGATAGCCTCTTTTGCTTTTTCGCAACGCTGACGGGTCATCATTGGGACGTTTCACCAAGTTCACGCTTTGTTTCGAGCATTTATTACGATTTATTTCTCCTAAATTTCACGAAATCCGAAGTAAAACAGAATTCGTCGAAAATAAAGAGATATTTGGTGCGTTTCCTTTCCTTTGGTGTTTGCATTGACTTTGTATAATCAGTACTTCTAATTAAATTTATCAAAAGAAATAGAACATTGCAAGCGAATAAAATCAACTCCAAACGTAGATTTCCTTATGGAATGGGAAATAGCGGACGGAAAGATAAAAAACTTCGCCTTACGTATTAATAATAGACATTTATTTAGGAAAAATGTTGTTTCAACAATACCGAAGTGCATTGAAGAGGGGAAAATTTCATTTTGATTGGCATTTGTAGCTATATAACAACGATTTGGCGCCTCCAGATCCTGCACCCGGGGACAGATGTCCCCCGTCTTTCCACACAATTCCCATTGCCCCATTCCCTCCCTGCCCCACAAAATAGCTGCACCACTGCTCGTCACTGGAAGTTTCCGCTCACTGTATAACCGACAGCCAACTGCACAGATTTTGGCGCCTGACGATATTCCGCCTCGTAAGTGTCTACGCATTTCGATATAATCACCAAATCTGTCAATCGTCCGAGTCAAGATTATTTCAAAGCTTCCTGTTTAAAGGGAAATAATTCCATTTCCTTTGGTATGTATATTTGTTGAAAATGCAACACCTTCATTTAAATAAGGATAAACGAAATGATTAAATTCATAACTCAATCGCTAATTAATGATGACAATGATAACTTGCTGTAATCAAGGGAAACTCTTAAGTTAGAACACATAAAAAAAACCAAACGCATTCAAAAAGCTTTCGCAAAACGCATTAAACACACAAAAACGCATTAAAAATAAATGTTTTTCTCCATCATAACTAAATTCAAGAATGAAGAAATTTCGGAAGATTAAAGCGTTATGCTGAGATTAGAAGTGTGGCGAAATATGTGTTAGTGGCTATTTGATACCCGCCGCAAAATAAAATTTCTTTGTCTCGATGAATGAAATATTTTTTTACATTTCCCCTCTCCCTCTCTCTCTCTGGAGAGACAACTGTATGTATCAATCGGTTGCTAGCAGCAGGTATGTAAAATCTAAAATCATATATTTTCATCTTTGAGGCTGAAAGCTGCGCACCTAAGGAATAAATTCAACATAATAAGGAACGAAGAGAGATAATTCTTTCATGTCAGTGTACAAATAGGGTAGTAACTGGGCAAAATAAAACCATGTGTATAAAGTTATGCCAAAGATAACTTTGTTCCGTTATCTTGTAATGCTTATCTGACGAAGAATTTGAAATACGGAGGAAAATTATCACTTTTAATCTCTAGTGCAAAAGGAGATGGGGATATTTACTACAATATACTTAAACTTCCAGATTTCCTCTAGCAAATGAGATATCCTGTGGTAAGTTGGTAGAACAAACTAAGAAACTGAAAACATCCAAGAGAAGTCTTCTATGGGACGAATCCACCAATATTATTAGTTAACTTAGACCCTTAATTGAGTTTTGAATTTTGTTTTAAAGCTAATTATTCCGTGAGCATGATCAAGAAACATAATCCACAAAGAAAAATCTACTTGTTTGATAAGGCTGACTACGAAGGTATGAAACGAGAGTTCCAAAAGTCATTTACTAATTTTCAAAAAATAAGTATCACGGTAATACTGAGGTTTTGTGGAATACTTTCCTCAATGTCACACGATTAATAGTCAGCAAATACATACCAAGTAAATGGAAAAGAGCCAATGCAGAGCCTAGGTGGTATAACGCGGAAGTTAGGAAAATATTAAAGCGCCAGAGAACATGTCATCCTTGGTTAAAAAGGACAAAAATAAACTAATCCTCCGAAGAACTATACACAGTTACTGAAAATTAAAAACTATCTAAACTCTAAGCAAAGAACGCTGCCGAAGGGCGTTAGCTGATTTCAAGGTAAAATACTGGTAGAACACTTAAACGATAATCCCAAGGCATTTTGGTCGTATGTTTGGGACACTCAAGGAAATAAATCAACAGTACACACGCTTAAGAATATCAAAGGGGAAAAGATAACCAACAGTCTACAAAAAGCCAATTCGTTAAACTCATTCTTCAAAAGCATTTTCAATACTTGTACACCACATCTTTTCGATCCGCAGCCTGTTCGTTCCCAAACATTTATGTCTGAAATTATTATAAATTGTCGCGGCATAGAACATCAGCTAAAAAACATCAACCCCAACAAATCCACCGGTCCAGAGCAAATACCTGCTCGTGGATATAAAATATTGGCATCAGACATAGCGCCTTATTTAGAATTAATATTTACCAAATCTTTAGTAGATCACGTAGTGCCTAAGGACTGGAGAGTAGCAAATGTCAACCTATATTCAAAAGCGGCGACAGGGAAGACCCTAGAAACTACAGGCCTACTTCTCTCACATCCAATTCGTGTAAGGTATTTGAACACATAATTGTAAGCTCCATTATGAGTCATTTGGATAGAGAGGAATTATTAATAAATAACCAACACGGATTTCGAAAGGGTAGATCTTGCGAAACCCAATTGGCCATCTTCGTTCATGACATCTTGCTCTCGGGTGAAAATAATGTTCAAGTTGACGCGATATTCCTCGATTTAAGAAAGCATTCGAAAAGGTACCTCACGTTAAGTTACTATCAAAACTAGAAGCATATGGGATAGATAAAGACATTATTAGTTGGATTAATCAGTTCTTACATGGGAGGGAACAAAGGGTTGTCATAGACGGTATCGTGTCAAACACAGCGTCACATCGGGTGTTTCTCAGGGAAGTGTCATTGGTCCACTTTTATTTCTTTTGTACATAAATGATATTAGTAACGTCGTTAAAAGTAAGCTTAGACTCTTCGCAGACGACGCGGTTGTGTATAGGGATATTAACGATTCCGAAGATAGCGACTCGTTAACAATCGACCTACTTGCTATTCATGCTTGGTGCGAAAAGTGGCAGATGGAACTAAACATAAAAAAGTGCGTAGCAGTCAGCTTTTGGAAAAAGAAAAATTGGCCATTTAGGGCATACAGAATTAAAAATACAGAAATTATTCACGCCGAGTCTGTTAAGTACTTAGGAGTCACAATTAGTCACGACCTATCTTGGGGAAAACATATTAGGGAAATATGCGGTCAAGCATATAGGAAGCTAGGCTTTATCAAGAGAGTACTCGGAAAATGTGATGAGAAAGTGAAAGAACGTTGTTATTTTTCAATCGTTAGGCCTCATCTGGAATATGCTGTTAGTGTATGGGATCCATACGAAACGGGGTTGATATCAGAGTTAGATCGCGTCCAGCGAAGAGGAGCTAGGTTTGTGAAACGACGCCACGATAAGTTGGCTAGTGTGTCTGGACTGTTAGAAGAATTAGGATGGGAATCGCTATCACAGCGTAGATTAAATTATAGGCTTAAACTCCTAAATAAATTTCAGGAAAATCATTTTACTGACGACGTAAAAAACATACTATTAACCCATTCGTACTACGGCAGATTAGATCGCGCCAATAAAATTAGAGAGCTAGATTGTAGAACCGATAGGTATAAAATGTCATTTTTTTCCGCGTACCATTCGGGACCATAACAGCTGTGATCGTCGTCATGAATAGTTCGAGTATTGACAATAGGCAGTCAGTTAATCTTTCTCATTATATTCTCCTCTTTCTTATTTATGCATGATGTAAATATTGATGTTCTTATTTATGCATGATATTTTGAATCTCTAGTAGTAGTCTTTGTATCACTTGCATATTGGAACGATTGACGATAAAATATTTCTTGGTTATTAGATTTTTAATTGGCGCTTTGCATGTGTGGTACGCTGGTTTCAATGTAATTTCGGTGTTCTACCGTATCATTCATGCATGCCTGGTGTGGAAGCACCCCCTGCCACACACCCTTTGGGTGGCTTGCAGGGTATGGCGTAAATGTAGATGTAATTAAAGAAGCCAAGTAACTTCGAGTTAAATTATTATTCAGGGCTAATCAACCTGTAAAAAAAATTACCCTTGGAAGTGCTGGAGACGGAAGTGAGCAGCCACATTGCGCCGACCACTGAAAACCACGCTCCATTAATCTGTTGGACGGACAATTGTAGGTTTCGTATTATTCACATCTCGTTTTGCACCAAGGGATATAAAAAAAGAGATGAAAAATGCTGAAATGGTTCAAGGATGACTCCTCTTGACCTCTTGTAGCAAGAGTCAGTAGATAAACAGAGTACGACTTGAGCTTGGGTTTAATAGAAGAAATAAGTCAGAGGCAAGTGTTCAGTAGAGAAGACGGAGGATTTCATATATCTAGACGATATGCCTGGTTTTGCACCAAATGAGTGTTGGCTTGTTTGAGTCGAGAGATATGATATGCACGTGAATATTTGTTCACCCCCAACGCTTCGCCAATCAGCCAGCAAATGTTTCCCTGCGCAGGCACTTTGCAAATAAAAGAATCTTCCAAAAATGCAGCCCAATGGAAAGAGATCGCATTTATATGAATCGCGCAAATAATAACGAAGCAATGGTATCGGAATGTATGATGATGAATAATCGCAATGAGTTGGATAGCTGTTTGAATCTTGGTGCCAGACTGATTCGGAAGATTAAAATAAGTCTAACACGTCAAAATTCTAAATCCTAACAAACTTGTGTTAAATATGAACAAATTTCATTATCGTAAGTTTCCAAGCTTACCCGGCAAACACTCACAATGCAGAGTTCTCTGTTTTCCAACCGGGTGTCGGCAGTTACGCCTGGGACTGAAAACACTTGGCGCTTACGCCATCCCGTCTGAATGTGGGAAGATATGAATCGGCGAAACTGGTCGCACCCACGGAAGACACGAGAGAGAACAAAAGGTGCATCATCATACTCTATTACACCGGGAAACCAGCAGTGGCGGAACACAGCCTCGAGAATGGGCACAGCATCGATTTCACGTACATAGGGGAAGGTCCTCTAGTACGGGATAGCTAAGCTTTTTTGAAACTTGCAAAATAGTTAAAAGCTAAATCAAATTGAAATTTATAATAAAACTAACTTCAAGGTATTATAACAATACCCTTTGAAGGAATTACGTCAAATCGGAACGATACCATATTTTTTCATTTGAAAAAAACCCTTGCATTTTGCTCATTTGGAAAATTGGAGGGTTGTATGGGACACCTGGTATAGATTACGGAATAATCCAGTCTCACTTGTAATTCAACCCTCTACAATACAAAATGCAATAATGAATGTTTTAAATCATTATTATGATAAACCTTAAAGTATAATTAACCTTAAAAAATTTAAATTTTTTGCCACTTTCTAAGAAATTCAAATGGGTTATGAAAACAATCTGTCATCAAAAATGTTTCTTTATTTGGCAAACTTTGGTAAACAAGTGGAAAATGGTAATAAATTAGCAATTGATTACATTAATGTATTAATTTTTTGCATTAAAGCCATCGCATTTGTAAAAAAAGACCTCAATAATAGCACAATTCTCGTGGGACCATCCCTGGCACTCACTACACTCTATCCTGTCTTCATTGAAGGATTCTCCACAAAATAAACTATTAGTGACTTCTTTGGTTTCACTGATAACTTGCTTGGTCTGTGCTTGATAGGATTCAGTCTTTGGATCATCAAATTTTAGTTTTTTTTCGGGGTCGTTAGATGTTTAATGTTTACTTCCAGGCCCTTATGGCTTGTATGGCCGTCCCAGTATGAGAAGGGCAGGTTAGGGTGTTGCTTATTTTTTATTTTTTCTCGGATTTTTGATTTCTACCTCTTAAAATATGCTATGGGGTGTAGAATGGATATCCTAAATATTTCAGCCCGATTGCTTAACATTTAGAGGTCGCTCAAAGAGCATAAATGCAATAACATTCAATTTTCCCGATTTGAGAAAATAACATCAAATTAAGGGGTAACGCACAATTTTACAGCCCTTTTTGGTCGAAATTCGCTCCATTTTTACGACCGCTCAACAGTTTTCCAGGAATAAAATACTTTTCTACGATCGACAGCCGCGCGTCACACCCCTAACGGCGAGCTGGTTGCTCGCAGGCCGCATTCACGGTCAGCTGATAGGTCCTGCGCCCCTCATTGCCTTACGCCCCCCTACGCCTCCCCTTACGAGAGCCTACTGAAGGAGTCGAATACCTTGGTGAAATTTTCACACCGCTAATGAGTCACACGAAGTTACAATCATTACAAGACTGACGTAAAGCTCTAATCTATACATGGGTTTACGCTTTTGTCGTAAAGAGGAGGAAAAATTACATCTTTTGCTGTTAAGTTAGTGAAATAGACAACATCGATTCACAGAAAAACTTCCTTACTTTAATGCTGTCACAAAGTCGTAAATAAAGCAGCACAATATATTAAGAACACTTATTTATTATCACAAATCCAAACGACATTGCTCTTTAACGATGGACTTCCGCGAGTCTTTTATAGCCCTTTGGAAGTGAGCAGCACCAAGGAGTAAATGCTGGAAACTATCTTCTTTGTATGTAATAGTCTTGTTGAAATTCTCCATCAACTTGATAGCTCGTTCAGCATGATCATTGGTCACACGCAAAGTCTTCACTTTGTCTTGACTAATTCTGTAGTCGCTGTTGTTGTGCCATGTCACAGGATCCTCTTCCAAAACATCTACTGGAATACTAAGTATTTGAAAGAATGAGAAACTATTCGTTGAGACAAAATCTGCCAGCGCTAACCTGTTGGTAAATTCCAAATTCATGGGCAGTCGTTTAGAAGGATTTGGTACACCTTCTTCGTTTTTTAGGTTGTACACCATTTTCTTTTTCTCATATGGGCTGACACTCGTCGAAAAATGAGAGTGCCGACAACTGTTCACTCAGATACTACAAGTGCCTGCTGAATTTCTGTAGGGCAATAGATGCTGTTGCACTGTCAAAGTTTCTATACTCTATCAACCTGGTTATTAGTTTCAAATCATTTTTTGGTGCCCCTGGAGCATCTGTGGCTGTGTACCATGAAAATATATATACTTTTAAAATGAAAACAGTCACAGCTAGTAGTCCGTTTCTTTCACTTTCTGATAAAATAAACTGATTTCTAAAAATCCATATTTTTAATGAATATATTGCCTTAGCCATCCATCTAGCCCTATGGAATGCTCCGGGTGCTCTAAACTTCATGCCTTTGGGGGGACGTCTTCTAAGTACGACAAGAGAAAGGTTTAAAAGTTCCAAATAGTCATCTCTAGGTTGACCAACCTGTGAATGCATTTGAAAAAAGGAATTAAGTATATCTTACGCATGTATTAAAATGATAATGCAAGTGAATGTAAGTAGGTATAAGTATATATAGTCAGAGCTCATTATTACCTCTATTTTGTTGAGAGCAAAATCAACTATCTTGTTTGATGCATCCCCGCTAAAATACTTAGCAATATGCTCATCTGAAAGAGCTTGAACATTATGTTTGTCCATTACTGGCCACTCTTGTTGGAATCTTTTAAAGAGCGATATATCAGGCCCACCCACAGGTTTAAGGTTATGCTTAAACACTGCTTCCAGGATTATTTCTAAGACATGGTGGCGACAAGCAAGATACAAAACATCTTGCTGTAGTTTATCTTTTAAAAGAACTGCAGCACCATTCTTTGAACCTAATATATGATAAAAAAAGAAATTTTTAGGTTGAAAATTCCATAAAATATGATAAACTGAGAACCTAAGATATGAAAACATCTCGTTACCTGTATTTACGCTAGTAGTATCAAATGAAAATGCTTTAATTTTGTCCTCTAATCTCCACTCCACGACACAGTCGTAAACAATCTCAGCAGTTGCCCGCCCACTGGCAGGTTCGGTGAGTTTTGGAATGTTTTTTTTTCTTTCATCAATCGGTCATAAGATTTATTGAATCATTTAATGACGTAATATGCAAAATACTATTTAAATTACTTGATTCAACGAATGAGTAAAAATTACCTTTAGTAGTTGATCGCTAGTAACCCCTGTTACTACAACTGCAATGCGATCTACATTTCTTTTGCTGGTTAGATCGGGTACAATTTTTCCGTCCCAGTGGAGGGTTAGGCAGGGGTCTGGCTTAAACTTTTGTTTAATCGATAAAGCCCTCTTCTGACGTTGATTTGTCCTTTGTCGATGCACCGAGGAGTAGTTGACATTATAATCGTTAATGTTTTGCCCAGTGCTACTCATAGTAGCAGCAAGAACCTTTGACGCTCCTCTTGCGCTAATGCCCAAGGCATCACAGGTCAGTGCGATCTGGGGTGTTATGAGGTTTTTCCTACCTCTCTGCCTTTTACTTGACGACCCCGTTGGCTTATCATCAATAGAATCTGTTTCAGGAACATCCTCACTACTTAAGAGAAGAATATCGTCATTTCCTAAAAGAATATTGTATCATTAACAACAATGTCATTGCATAAAAAGGAAATCGATAGAGATTTAGTTTTACAAGGCCTATAACTTACCTTCCTGTTTACTCTTTAACTCAGACTTCTTGCGATACTCGTCATATCTTCTCTTCCTCTCCGCTCGACGCGCCGACTTCGCTGCCTCCTCTCTCTCTCTCTAAGAGTGCTAACTTAAGATCTTTTGAAGCACTTATACTACCAGGACGTCCCGGTCGCCTCTGCATTTTCTAGAACACTTTGTCCTCATCATTTTGCATAACTTCTAGAGCATCTACGGTGGCAATATCAAACAACTGATCCAGTTTTTCTTTAAATTCCACTTCATTCTTTATTTGTCGCGTAGTGCGTCGTCGAGAGTTTTTCTTGAGCTTTAACAGCTCCCCGTACAATGCCTCTATTTTCTCAATACCACGTATTTCCTGGATAATTGGAATTCTCGACTAAACAGTCCAGAATGTGACCACGGACCTCATCGTTATTCTCGCACTTGCACGCACTCCTTGTTTCAGGGTTATGTGGTGGTGATAGAACACCTGCAGCACTTCGCGAATCAAAGGCAGCTTATTTTTCGGGAAACAAGCGGCTACAGTTCCGGGGACACCGATTAGGAATACTTCACTAGACTTGCGCGTGGTAAACGACATCGTTTTTAGCGCTAGCGTTTTGACTTCGAATATTTACTCTACACCATTCGAAACCCGACTGCGAACCGACACGCAAACTTGGGTACGAAGACGTACACATAGTTGTCTCTAAACATCATTCTTAATGATTCCATCTATAATGGTTAATCGCAACGAAACTGTCTCCTGAATTTATAACAATGTAAAACAATGGAAGTTTGTAAGTAACTCCTCCCTCCTTCCGCCGGCTCTCGTTAGGGGAGGCGCAGGGGGGCGTAAGGCAATGAGGGGCGCAAGACCTATCAGCTGACCGTGAATGCGGCCTGCGAGCAACCAGCTCGCCGTTAGGGGTGTGACGCGCGGCTGTAGCTCGTAGAAAAGTATTTTATTCCTGGAAAACTGTTGAGCGGTCGTAAAAATGGAGCGAATTTCGACCCAAAAGGGCTGTAAAATTGTACGTTACCCCTTAATTTGATGTTATTTTCTCAAATCGGGAAAATTGAATGTTATTGCATTTATGCTCTTTGAGCGACCTCTAAATGTTAAGCAATCGGGCTGAAATTTTTAGGATATCCATTCTACACCCCATAGCATATTTTAAGAGGTAGAAATCAAAAATCCGAGAAAAAATAAAAAATAAGCAACACCCTAGGGCAGGTTCTTTTTCGGTTGGATTTTCTCTTTCCACCAACAGATTAAGCCTTTTGAGGAATCCATCTTTCGTAATCCAACCGCTTGGCTAGCCGTCGAAAATACTTCCTGCAGGTGCGTCTTTCTTAAGCTTATTGTCTATTCTCACTCGTTGGAAGACAAACAAAGGAGGTAAAAAGACGTCCCCAGTGGCATTGATGGATAGTAGAATTGTCATATTTCTTCCTCTTTCGGCGGAAGTCAATCTTCCTACCTGCTCCTTCTTGCCTTTCACTAACATCACTTTCAGTCTGTTGGTGTGGAAATTTGAAACACCTGTTTCATCTGCATTGAATATCTTTGAAGGGCCGAAGTTGTACTTCGCCATGAGATTGGTAAGAATACTGTAAAATCTATCAGCTTGCTTCTTGTTGAAGCCGGCTGCTCTCTGCAAACTTGTCGATTCCGCTGTCCGAGGACGGAGATCTACATGTCTTGTCATAAAATCAAAGTAAAAATTCTTGCCGGCCATATTTTTTATTTTATTAAACCTATTTTGTATCTTAAGTTTATCAGCAAATTGATAGGCGAGTTTTAATAATTCTTTTTATTCAATGGAATCAGCTGATAGTCAAGGTTTTTTACATGGCCATGTGAGATTTGCTCCTGTTCGTAGTTAAACGTTCTAGGAAATGCTTTTAAATTCCCTTACAAGGGTTTCGTTTGTACTTCTCGCCATTCATTTAAACTTTTCAGTCTTCGCTCAAAAGTACTTTTAGATACTGAAAAATGATAGCCTGCAACTCTCAGCGACACTTTCCCTAGCTTAACTTGCTCCATAGCCTTCTTCAAAGCATCCTCTTTCCACTTCTGTCTCTGCTTAGGCCTCACCATCTCGCCTACGAATAAAATAAAACCGTAAAATTCTTGCCTTATTACTGTTTTGTCGACAATCTCTACTTCCATTAAATAAATAAATAATTATTTAAGGAATTTATTATAGTTAAATATTATTTATTTATTTATGGGAAGTAAGGATTATGGAAACATATAGTAATGATAATGAACCTACTTTACCAAGTTATTAAATGCATCATATCGTCTAATTTGTGCATTTCAACTTTGTCCCATACAACCCTCAATGCACCTGTCCCATACAACCGGACTGTCACGCGACGCAACTTTCACGCTCAAGGGCAAACTACCAATCCGATGGGAAAGAATCGCGCATAACTTACTTAAAATAACCCTTAGGTAATTCCTACCAAGACAGTTAAAACATTTGTGTACTTACATACAATGAAGGTGCGATGGTCTAAAGTTATCTCCGTGCACGAAAATTTGGTGAAAAAACCACTAAAACACTCGTTACAAGAGAACGCGTTGCAACACAAATCCAATATGCTAGAACTGGTCATTGGCATCACTGCGCTCACGCCAATGCCGTAGTAGGTGCTGCCCTTAGCGTCGATTGGCTATAACACCGCCTGTCCCATACAACATGCTGTCCCGCACTATTTTGACCTTCCCCTACTACCTTGCGAGCCGCCTCATGGGCGTGCGGCAGAGGGTGTTAGGTCACCAGCCGTGTAAAGATAAAAGGTGAAATGGTGACATGTATTATTGGAGTGTATTTAGTGGAGCACAATTGTTATTGTGGTCGCTTATTGTGCGCGGAAAGAACGAGTTTTTGTATCTATCAGTTCGGCAGAGTATCTATCTTATTTTATCGCGTCTGTCAGACCTAGAAACGTAGTGAGGCGTCAAGATAATATTTTCTGTGTCACTCTAAAACACACCGGTTCTGAATTTATCAAGCAACCCAAGCCAAGCGTGTAGCCTCTGAGTCTCTAGGGGCTCCCACCTTAATTCCTCTAAAAGGGATCGAGTTTTTTCGAGGATTTCGAGGGAACCAGGCTTTTTCACCGCGCGGCTAGTGGTTGGGATTGGATTGTGAAGGAGGCTGTGGAGGTCAGCCACAAAAGGTACAGTTTGAGCAGTGACAAAGGTTTTCACGTTAGCAGAGCGAGGAAACCAGCCCTGAAACTGGCAAGAATAAAAGCGGGAAAAAGAACACGAATCACTTGACCCCAATGACACCGTGAATAAGGGGAAACTTTCTGGCCATAATATTCAACCTGAGGAAGATGACAGACAACGCCTTCGAAACGTCGGTGCCACTAACAGGCAAAGGAGAAATAAACAAGCAAGGAGTCATGCCGTGGTCATCTCGTGGTAGAGGGAAAAAGCGATCTCGAATTAGCGCACGTGGGCTGAGCATTGGCCGCTCAACGTGAAAGTGGAAGCCGTGGCTTGATTTGAGCATTGTCCGCACCACCAAGGGGTCACGTTCGTGTCAATATGGGTGCTCGTGGCGGGCAGACGAGGCGATAAAGGGCGAGTTGCATCCAAGCACTCGGCAATCTATATTCATGAGGTGTTGAAATTAGACGAGGGAGTGCATTGGAGCGCTTGATTACAGGCAGACTTCGCCGAAGGTCCTCTACCGTTCTCAGAGCGCCCTCAGCTCTGAGACAGTGGTCCACGGGTGCGAAAATGTAGAGACCTGCGTCCAAGAGGGACGCTTTTTGTTTTGTTTTCTTTTAAAGGCTATGCAAAATAGGCGCGAATAGAAAAAGGGCGAGACGAAGAATCCGCGGTCATCCGATCTCTCATCTAGAAGCCTCCCTTTTCTTGTCACGAGCGTAATCTTTTCTCAGCCAAGAGCTGGTGTTCCCACTATATCTTAACCTACACTGATTCCATGTAGCCCACAGATGGAGTTTGTGGCAGAGGGTATAGGAACATTATCCCAAAAAAAGGAAGGGAGAAGGGAATACAAACAGGGAAATGAGGAATAATTTAGTTGTTTTTTAGTGGAATGTCTTTGTGTCTTGCCCTGTTTATCTCGCCTTCATTAATTGTGGGTGAGAGGAAGGAATATGTGGGTATTATTTACTTGACAGCGTTTCCTTCTCTAATGGGAGTTTTACATTGGAGGTGGTGATGTTGCTGCGCACATCGGAACACATCGGCGGCCTTCACCGTGCACATGAACGACGCTGAATGGTACGATGTGCGCTGTGGCGAAATGTTTTTTAACCTGCTGCCGGTTAGAATTGCGTTCTGTGAATGAACTGTAATCGAGGAAGAAAGTTTGGTGTAATGTTGCTGAATTATTTCAAAATTATTATCTCAAATGTAACCCTTAAATCACCGGATAACTGAAAATGTAACAATATGAATTTTTGACGCATATACCTAAAATCAACAAACATGTCAACAATAACGAATGAGATAATCGGCGTTATTTTGTCGTTGAGCGCAAGTGAACTTCTTTTTCGATCAGTTTGAAGTGCGTTTAACGAATGGGGTGAGGCGTTGAGTTGCGAAGTGGTTGGCAAACGAATGAAAGGCTCTCCTTAGTCGGTCATTTCTTTCATTTCGAGATGTGCAACGCAATGAGGGAGTTAAAAGACATTCAATACAGAAATGAATGCCGCAATATTATTTTTGTACGAACGACTCATTGCAATGGAATGCTTTCGCACTCCCTCAGACTCACATTCTTCATCTTTTAATACGCATGTAATATGTAGAGTTTAGATACTTCAGTTTTTTCGACCCACACCCATGTTTGCAGAATATTTGTGTAAATGTTCAAGTCCTTTAGAGAACAATGGCTTCTCAGCTTTACACCTGATTTCGTTATGCTCGTCTCTGACCAGATGCGCAAAATACATAGCAAAAAACACTTCTTTGAGCACTTTGAGAATATTTCCGTGATGGAGAGATAGGATCGGCAAATGAAATCAGTATTTGCTGTTCATAATTTATTTACAGGACTTGTGCAAAATTCCACAGAGTAAAAATCATCCGCCTTGACCGGCATTCGAACCCGGATCCCTCGATTTACGGTCGAGTGCTTTAGCCTCTTCCCCTGTGGATTTTAGGACTTCCCCTGTGGCTATACGCGTAAACCTCGGCAGCTTAACTGGCTACAACACTCGGCCGGACATCGAGGGATCCGGGTTCCAATCCCGGTCAAGGCGGATGATTTTTATCTCTGTGGAATTCCGCACATTTGTGCATTGCGGGTGACTCCGTAAAAGTGGAACTCCGTGGCCAGTCCCGGATAGCTTAAAATTTGTATTTCCAGGACTGTCGGAAGTCAAATAGTCAGTAAAATACAAACATTTTAATATGATAGAATTATCAATTTTAACAACTATGCATAAGGAGAGATGAGTGTAGATGACATACTCGTACTTTACAAAATCAGCAAAAAAGTTCTCGTAAGAAGGAACCAGGTACAAACATATAGGTACACACACTAATTAACGGTTCGACACTTCGGCCAAATCCCTCGTGCCAAGTTCGCTTTTCTGAACCAATGTATTCAACAGGTAATTTGCACAACGGTTGCAGAAGGTAATTTGCGTGAAAAACTCCCAATCCCTTTGAGGGATTGAGCACAAAGATCGCGATGTTGATAAGAGATGGTGGTTAGAGCACAGCGAAGGGAGGAAGTGGAGGAGAACGACTTTCGAAGCTAAGGCGTGAGCTCACATGCATCAACACGCGTTACGTCGCGTTTCATAATGACCAGAGCTGACTCCTGAAATTAATATCATAGTGAATCGAAGTAAATAGATTTTTAAAGAGTTGCCTCGGAGTATTGGCGATAATATAACAAAAAAATCAACACAGCTTACAAATTGGTTGACGATGCTAGCCGTGCTTCCTGAGAGTCATTCGTAAAGTTTATGTTGATGCCTGTCATTGTTCTTACAATGGTGTGCTTTTAGACGGCCACCTGTAGTAGACGAACTGGAAGCTGTTCATTATGTATGCGAAGTTTAGTATTTTAAATCTCCAAATTACCCAGAAAATATGGATCTAGTAGCAATCAAGAGAGTGGTGTCGTAAGAAATTGATGCCAAGGTAAGCCTCAGTCTTATGATCTATCGCCGGTCTTTAATTCGAATCTCAAAAATGATATTTCTCTTTTCAGTTGAAAATGCGGGATGTATTTCCATTCAACCCTCTTAAAATTAATAAATATTAAATTATTATTTTATATTAATAATATTTAATTATTATATCAATATAATAATTAATTATTATATTATAACCTCTCAAAATTCACTATTGCGTATTCTCTTCAACTTTCAAGGAGACAAATTTTCTCTCGTCAAAGATAGGTTTTCAATTCCTTTCTTCGATCGACCAATACAAAAATCGATTTTTAAAATCCAACTTATTGACAGAAAACTTTTTCACAGAGTTTCTTTAATCTAAAAAGAATTCATCGCAAAATACAAACTATCCTTCCTCAGGGATCGTCGCAAAGAAATATTTCCCCTAGTGGGTGAAGTTCGAAATAGGAGTTTAAATTTCAATCCGATTATATTTTTCTTTTTACAAACGGCAAATTGAACTACCGATGAGATCAAGACGAAACCAATAAAGGAAGAAGTATCAGGATTGATGTGGTGGAAAGAATTAATCATGATGAATGAGAGTAAGGCAAGTTTTCACTTAGATACGTTTCACAAAACTTCGTCAAAGTTTTGGCAGTTTGATGTAGTACATCGAAACCTAGGTTGTGTAAAAATATATCTTAGTGGGAAATTGCCTTATATCCCTCGTTCATTATGACGAAACCAATGTTGGGGGCACGGCGGGATCTTGAAGGGACGATCGGGGACATCAATCAACAGCACACTGAACGAGTTGTCCTTATTTTTAAGTAAGAGATCTCATATTTCTAATTATACAATAATATCAGCCATTTGCCGCACAAATGTTCGAGAATTGAATCCAAAAAGAGCCGTTTTGCCGCTTAGGATTTGCTGCATAGGACGGCTGTTCCGTCTACGAAGACATTTTTGAAAAAAAGTTAAATTATCGCTGATAATATCAGGAAATGATTTTTATAGTAGATTGTTATTATATTCTCGATAACTTTAAAGAATTTTTAAAAGTAATTGAGTGTGTGAATGTGAAGACGAATTAAATAATTGAGAGAATGTAATAAATTATTGCGAGTAATATGATGAAGTTAATGCATTTTATAAAATAGCAAAAAAGCTGTCGGCGATGAACGAGTTTTCAGAGCGAAATAAGCGATGCAAAGAGAAATTAAAATTATAGTTTCGAGAGAACTTCTCATTCTCGACTGGTAATGCTCAAAGTACGAGGAGCAAAACGTTGAATTAGAAATGGAAAATAGGCAGCAAATTCCGAAAAAATATTTTTTAAATTAATAAAAGAAACTGGGGGAATATCCTCAAAGAAGCAACAGGGCTGCAAAAGAAATGACATACTTAATCATTGTCAGACCTATTGTAGAATATACCACCGCAGTGTGGGACCCCTCACGAAATAGGGCTTACGATTAAAAATCGAAAGGGTGCAAAGAAAGGCCGCAAGATATGTATATACTATGTCGTCACAAGAAAACCGAAAGCGTGACGGATATGATTAAAGTTCTGGGATGGGACACTCTCGAAACAAGAAGGAGAGTTAATAGGATGAGTGCAATGTACAGGATTGTCGCTGTGAACAAGGGTAAGGGTGAACTATAAGATGCCATTGAGAGGCCTAATTATGTATGTAAAAATGAACATCCGTATTAAATAAAACTAAGAAGTCAAAAGACAAACACTGCCAAGAACTCTTTCTTTAAACGGGTATTCTCGATTGGAATCGGCTGTCTATTGAAATTGTTGAGTCTTTACCTAAATCCTTAAGGTTTGTTTAGGAGTAAATGCTTACTATTCTTAAGACAAATTTAACTTTAATCATATTGTTGCAGTATTTGTATTTTGATATCTATATGTATTATGATAATGTTCCTTTCATTACAACTAGGCATTTGCCTAATTGTAATGTAATTAACGAAATGAAATGAAATCCATGCCAAAGTCAAGTTCAAGCCTTTAATATGCGCATGGAGCTATTATTAAGTCACCATCATGAAGGCGAAATTTTTACATCGTTAATATTACTGCTATTAAGTCGTACTTCTTTGAACCGGTAAACTTTTTAAAACGAAAGTCATGTACGAAATCTATTCACACACGCTATAATGAGTATTGAGAAGAATCTCGCCACGGTTCCGTCACCCCTGAGCGGGCACAGCCGTTTACACATCCGTCCCTCTCCCCCTGAGTGACATGCGAGAGATCCGAGCAGTGGAAAACAGGGAGGATTTCCATCGCTCGCATCGTTCATTTGGGGAAACATTTGGAGTCGGTGGCCGAGTCACCCGCCGTCGCGCGATACCCCAACGAGGCACAACAGCGCCCTCGTGAGGCGCTAATTGGACGAGAGAGAGAGAGAGAGGCGGACGTCAGAAGGAAAAGAGGAGGAGGTCAGTCAGTCTGTGACTTCCGCTGCGCATTCATCATCAACCGTCGCCGTGTGGGTGTATGTAAACATCATATATTCATACACATTTTACATATGCACGTATATGTGGATGGGGGTCAAAATGAGAGGGGAAAGGGTGGAGTGAAAAAATATAATGGCAGAGCGGAGAGGATTATATTTTTATTAACGAGCTGCGGAAGAAGAAGAGGAACGAGGAGTGGTGTTCCGGAGGCAAAGGAAGGAGAGGCATCATGGGAAAAAACGACAAAAATAAAAGAAAAGTCGGGAGTTCGCACACATCTCACGCGGAGCTTAATAATTTAATTGCTGCGGCGACGGTGGCGCCACTGGGGTCGGGTGGTTGGATGGAGGTGTATGCGGAAACGATATGAGGATGGAGGTGAAGGGCGAGCCACGAGAGAGCGCCACATACATGCATACATACAGACACACGCGTACTTCCCCCTCCACCCTATTTCCACCCCCCATTCACAGTCACTGACGAAGATGCGCACGCGATATGCACGACGTCAGTTCATTCATTCCATATTCCCCCTCTCTCGCCTCCGCCACACGGCGAAGATTTCCTTCTTCTTTTTTAACCGCCGGCGTTTTCGTCCATGCCATTCTCCTTTATCCCACCCCCCTTCACCCAACAGATGGCACTAGTTGGGTCGCGGAGGACCTCTTTCGCACCGTTTACCCGCGGTGGTCGTCTTTCGTCTGTGGCCTTTCTGCTAGTGGCGGATTGGAAGGGTGAGAGGAGGAATGGTGGGGTTGGGAGGGCGGGGGAAGGAGAGATCGGAGCGGAGGACGAAAAGCAGAGGGCACTGCATTCGGCGGAAAGGGACATGCTGCTGCAAATTGGTCCGGCCACATGTAGATGGTGCTTCGGCAGTCTCGTCAAAAGGAAGCGCTAATTAGAGTAATGGCGAAATACAGGAGATAAAGGGGTAATGAGCCGATGAAAAGGAATTGATCAAATTAAGAAATGTATGGAAGTAACTTTTGAGGCATTAACTTAATAAATATTAAATCTTATTTCGAGGTTGTTGACTATTTTTATTATTGATGGAGTTCTGTGTATTTTTATCTTATTTTTAAAGTTCCACAATACCGAATACTGATATAGTACTGGTCTTTTGAACCTACTGGTGTTTAAGCGTGAGACTACGGAAAAACGCAAATACCCATTCACTGAGTGATCGTCTGAGGCGGAACTCGAACCCGCGACCGTCGTATTGGCGTACTTAGACTACTCCGTCGCTACCTGGGCCGGCCACCTTCCCTACGTTTCCAGCCAAGTGCCAAATAAACCCATGAGATTCACAATTATCTCCGTCCACTGCAACGCCCGTTCGATCATTTTGCTTTGCGTCGCGAGTTCCCATTAGTGGACCGAAGCCGGTTCGGTCCCTCATATTTCCCGTGCCCGCCTAACATTCCCGTTTCCGATAGAAGTGGGCCTCCAAATACACGACGCGTCACGTGATGAACAAGAAGGTATCAGCCAATTGAACTTGGCGCGTTCAGAGCGGGAGGATGATTGCGCCGGACGGTTGAATACAATATCATTGGTCTGAGTCCGCAAGAGGATGTATAATTGGCTCCCGAGATGACATTACGCATAATCGCATCAAGAGAACTGTTGCCCCACTCAACGATTGTCAGAAGACACTAAAGTTTAAAACTAATTTAACCTTCGAGGCACATGAAACCTAAGTATTAATCACTGAATAAATAAAAATTTTACAATTTTCACAATGGTTTAGTTTAAGTCGACCGGTTTCATCTCACATGAAGAGGTTGCCAGGTATATATATATATTTGGTTCCATCACAGAGTATTCTCATCAATGATAGGAGGTGGTGACGGAGACAGGACACTTCATTCATGCAACTTTAAAAATGGTTCCGTAATGGTTCTGGTCATAATTTCTAATTACATCGTGAGTCTACCCAGGGATTTTATACTATTATTAAGTTAATTAGTTCATTCTCCTTATCAAACAACGAATCTCAGAGTGTGTGATTAACGAAGCTTAAGTGATAACGATTAAAGATGTTAGCTTATATTTACAAAGTTAACTGTCGTTTTCCGTAAACGAATAACAGTCCCACGCATGGAAGAGAGTCGGCAATCAATACAATCCAGCAAAGGTTACCAAATGAAGACGTCATATACCTCCATTGAGGCATTTAAGATAGGAAAATGATTTTATCACGCTTAGAAATAAATTATGTTTTCTAATTTTTTGTTCCATTTAAGTTTTTATATCTCTCAAAATAAGAAAGTGATACGAAAAAAGTGTGAAAAAAACATTGGAAACTTTAGTTACCATATTGTAAATCGGGATCAATGAAGATCAATTTCAATAGGAAATGAAATATAAAAACATAAAAGTGAACGTACCCTCACGAGTTCTTCGTAAGTATAGATGGACATTTTTGGCGTTTCCATGGAAACTGCAGAATACGTCTTTCACAACGTTTGCTTTACCATAGCTCCTTAACTAAGGGGCTGGTTCATGAGTACAAATACTGAAAATTACTATCCTTCAGAAGGTTCGCAATTTTCTCCTGGTACACTGTACACGTGTAACGCTATGGTTTATCATTTACCTCGATTAAATCACAGCTTGTTCTTAAACAACTGTCCAAACGGCATTTTTAGTAAATGATATTCAGTTGATATTTTTATAGTTTCGTTTCAATGAAATTTGTCCGCGAGACGCAATCGTATAAAATTTAGGGAAAATTTTCTTTGCCCCATTAAAGCACGGAAAGTTGAAGCCCTTTGTTCATTCATCTGTACAGAAAACCAATGCTCAGTTGCTGATGCCAGGCGTGGCCTCCCGAGATGAATGGTCACCCGATTTGCCCAGTTCACCTTTTTTCCTGATCTTAATAGGTTTCGCCCCTCCAGTTCATGCGCGGTTTCCGACTTTCTCCCCTAATTACACGCGAGCGTAAGGGGATTCTGGAATGATCGTCCCGTCGCGAGTGGATAGCGCTCGGATCCCGAAGAAGTGATCCATCCACGAAGGGGGCAAGTGAAACACCCATTCCGAGTCATTGGTTCTCGAATCTGCCGCCGGGGGCTAATTGGCGCTCCCTCTCCCCTTGCGATCCACTCAAATACATAATGCTCGAGCATTAAACCTCTAACACAGATTAATCTTCTCCCTCCAAACTGCTGGGCGATGGGAGGGCGATGGGTGGGCGAGAACGGAAGTATACGAAGGAGGGAGGGTGAGGGTGCGTCGATGCGTGACAACTGCTGACTCACCTCGTCTGGAAAACAGCTGAAACGCGGATCCGCACCCAAGAAACAACTTTCACCCTCCTCGTCATCAGAATGAGGAATGAATTTGTAAAATTTACCGAAGATTAAAGTGCTATCGGATTCATTTCTCGAATATTACTGCGGAAATCAAGGTGTTGCGATTATTTTCTTCGCGAGAAATAAGCTTCGTTCGAAACCACGATAGAAAGTTTAATATCTTGTTCAATCTGCGCTAGCATGTTTTTATCCTATGAATGGGTGGCATGCGGTAGTATATACCACCCCAAAATCAGTGATTAGTATTAAAAGCCCGAACAGTTGGCCGAAACACAACAGTTCACGTCCCGAATGGGAATTGCAGTGATTCAAAAAGTGTTTCCTTGATTCCGTACTAATGAGTTCCAGGACAAAAGATTAAAGAGTCCATTATAGAGATTATTATAGAGATTAAAGATTACAAGTTCCTTTGAGTAAAAAAGAGAATTACACCCAGAAGAGTCTTTCTCTCTCTCTCTCTCCTCCTAGATTTCATTTCCTAGACAGACGCTAACGGCAGTGAGCAGTGATGAGGGCGAAAATGCTTGGGACTATACGGTCTATAGTTATTTTGTCCGTGTTTGGCCATTATAATTTTCTTTAACTAATATTTAATCTAATTTAATTAATAGCGATCTCTTTCATGGATCCGAAGCCCCCCAAACGGAGAGCCAATCCGCCTCCGCTTGAAGATGGTGCACAAACCTCACAAATCGAGCGGCAACCTGTTAACCCTTGATTACGCTTCGGGTGCGAGGGAGTGAATCAGGGTGCGCAGTACACGATCCATTGCAACGTACCCTGGAGGCAGTCACACCGGACTCATCACGACGGAAAAAAGTTAGACATTTAAATTGCAGTCGGCTTCGAGCACGCATGCAGTGCTGCCCCCCGCAATCAGTGGCACTCAGTCAGACTACACGGGTGCGGTGGTCAGGGACTCGGGCCATGACCCCTGGCACCCTAGCGACGGGTCAAAATCACCGCTAAAAAAAGTAAGCTCGACAAGGATAAAAACAATTTCAGCCCGGAGCACATCGATGTATTGCAAACGGCACCAAACCGTTGATGCTTTCAAAAGTATCTGCGAAATGACACCTGGTGTCACTTTGCAGAAATAGCGTGAACGTATAGAAATCCAAATAACAGAGTTGCTTCGTGCTATATTACATACATTTGAAAAGTACGACGCCTTTCACAGCTTTGCTACATCGCCAGGAGATAGTCGAGAAACAACTAACTTTTGGGGGTGGGGGGCGGGGAGGCAGGTGGGCATAGGTTATCAATCTCCCCTCCTTACACCTTTACGACAAAATTTCTTTGTTGAATAATAACATTTCCCTGGTCAAGAGCCCTTAATCTATGCTTATACACACAATTGCACTAAACGATGCGGCAAAGCAGTGAAACGAGTATAGATTAGTTAAGATAAACAGTATAGATTAGTTAAGCCAGGTATTGACAAAATTAAAGACAATATTTGTAATATATCCCACATGGGTCAAACTGGTTGAAATTTCATGACACGCATCAAAGAGCACTCCAAAAGTCTCATTAATATGGATTCCACCTCTCAATTTGCCAAGCATCTCCTTGAAAATTGTCATGTAAGTGATTTTAGCCCAGAAATTTTCAATGCTCTCCCGAAAGGTTAACAGATGGATGCTTTGGAATAGATTGATTTTATATGACAGTCAAATCAGTCTTTGTAATGAACTTCGTTTCCCGTACCGCGACCTCACACTCCTTTCGTCAAAAGTTCTTCGTTGAATAATAACCTTAACTCCTCACATATTCCCGTAATCTATGTTCCCATGACTCCCCTGCCTAGAGTGAATTAAATTTGGCTCCACATCCCCTTTAACTTACTATCTCAATAAATAATTAAATATTGTAAATGACGAAGAAGATAAGCTGTGAAACGCGTCGTACTATTTAAATGAATGTGGAAAAATATTGAGCATCTTTGCAATAAGGACTCTAATATGTAAATATAATCGATAACAATCAGTAAGGTGCCACGCCAAGGACATTTGAAAACAACATATTTTTATATATTTTCGCATAAATATTGAGTACGGGGCCGATAGGTCCTGCCATAAATAGTTTAACTAAGAAATAAAACTAAAAAATAGATTTTTTGTAAGTAACATTAAATGTTGCCGGTACGGTGAGATCCAACAGATGAATAGATGCACTAAAAAAATATACTTCACGAATTTTTTCCTACTTCCTTGAGAAATTATCTCTATGTGCGCCCACAATTACCAGTTCTAGCGACCATAACATAACTTAGTACAGGTGTCATTGTCCTTAATGTTACGTACGCCACTAATTCTTATTCACCCAGAATCTCGTGACACAGTAAGAAGGGAAATGGGTATTCTCCTCTCCACTCGCAAAGCAAAAATTAATCGATGCGCTCGTATTCGATAGACTATTGTGATTGGTGAATCAACAGAACCTCCTCTCCCAATGTAGAAAATATTTCTCTCTCTAAAATATGATAGACTATTTGCATTCAGTTGACTCATCAACACTATTCATCCAAAGAGCAATATCACAGCTTTTCACTCAATCCTCACATAGAAATACTTCCTTGTGCCTACAAACTCTCCGTGACGCATTTAAACCTATAAGTGAAACGGGAGCCCTTCGAAATTCACAACCTCCCTAGAATATGCAGCTTTACATTCTAACTCCCTATGCCATGATAATATGAGCACTGGTTTCATAATATCTGGTTTACTCTGTCTCTGTCCCCACCTTATCTTTTATTGATGACTGAGAGTTCTGACTGAGTGTATTATATCCAGCAATTATTATTATCCTATGATACTAGACCTTATAAAATTGGGCAGGCCGGAGAGTTGTAAACGAACCCAGCTTTGCACAAAGTTCAATGTATACCCACTGATGTTTAAGAGTGAAGAGTTATATTCGATGTTCTCAGGTTTAACTAACAGGCTAGACTGATGATGACGCCGCTGAGTCGAAACTAGTTGCACAATAAAAAAACCTGATGGGAATAGACATTGCGTTTCCACAACAGTGAGTATAGATTGAATTAAGAGCTAATTGGTATCAACGCCACCGCCGTGCCAAAACAAACACTCCCGCTCAAACACGTTCAATATTACGCCGTCGTTTAAACCGTCGTTTGGGGCGTCTCTCTCATCAAGACGTTGACGAGAACCTAATCCAACATGCAAGACAAAGAGAGTCCTCTCAGTTTCGGAAGAAGGAGAAGAGAGAGAGATGGGAGGGGAATACTTCTTCGTTTGTTTGCGTGCGGTGCCGTTTGGGGAGTAGGGGTGGGGTTCATCTCCGACCGTCACCGGAAGCGCGGCATGGCACAGGAGAGACTGTTACACTTCCGACTGCGCGCGTGGTTGTTCTCCCGCGTGCTTGCATAGTCGGTTCATCAAACAACAAAAGAGAAGCGGTGACGAGAGAGTGCGAGGGAAGAACGATTCCGCTTTTGTGTACACACACACACACACACGCACAAAACACACGCACAAAACACACGCACACACGTGAAGGCGTCGTAGGGGGTGAGGCGAGGGGACTCGAGTTCTTGTGGACCAAACTTTTTCCCTCCTCGTTCCATGGCGGACGATTGGCAGGGAGGGAGTGAATGAGGGAAGGGGAGGGAGGGGGCGGGTAGGAGAGTGGTTTCATCTACTTCTACGTCATACCCTGCAAGCCACTCACAGGGTGTGTGGCAGGGGGTGCTTCCACACCAGGCATGCATTTATTATACGGCAGAACACCGAAACTACATTGGAACCACCTTACCACACATGCAACGCAATAAGTAAAAATCTACTAACCAAGAAACATTCCATCGTCAATCGTTCCAACATGCAAGGGATACAAAGACTACTACTACGGATTCAAAATATCATGCATAAATAAGAACATCAATATTTACATCATGCATAAATAAGAACGTAGAGAATATAAAGAGAAAAATCTACAGTCTAGCTAATGTCACTATTTGCACTGTTCATGACAACGATCACAGCTGTGATGGTATCGAATGGTACGTGGAAAAAATGACATTTTATACCTATCGGTTCTACAATCTATCTCTCTAATTTTATTGGCGCGATCTAATCTGCCGTAGTACGAGTGGGTTAATAGTATGTACGATTGGCAGATGGAGTGGGAAGGGGAGGAAAGAAAATGAGGGAGGGGATGCCGGGAGGGAGGGAGAAGAGTGGTTTTTGTCTGATTAGAGAGGAAAAGAGGCTCCCGTGGGAAGATGCATGCCCCTTTCCCTGTAAATGACTCCCGAGAAGAAAGAAAAGACTGCAAATAGTGCTCGAATGTCGTCGAGATTTCTGCGGGAGGACTAAGTTAATCGGACGCATTCTGCATTGATCCACCGTTAAATTTACAAGATTTTGCTTCATTATTTAAAAAATTTTTATCACTGGGAAGTCATCCTTGGACATGCATTGTAGTGATGAGTTACAAGAGTGGCGTTTGGTCTCTTCCTTCTCACTTCAGTGCTCCACATGACAGCGCAGTGGCTTCCAATTCGTTTCGGACACTGCGCACAGCTGCACTTGAAAACATAGGAATGTGTTTTTGATGTGAACTCGTTGAAGCTTTCGCGGCTCATGAAGAGCCGTGAAACTGGTATGAATGAGTGTATTCTCCTGTTGTTCGGCGTCATTTGGACGCTTCGTCACCCCTGTTGGTCACGTCTTGAAGGAGAAAAATGGGTCACTAGCACAAATAGAACACTAAAGGGTCATTTGACGGGGAAAGAGTCAATATTAAAAATTTATTCTTTGGGACAGGGTTTCACTAGTCCTTCACGCACAATCTCATGCATAGTCTCCGCCCACGACATTTCAAAATATTGATCCCTCCATGAGATATGGAAAGAGTCCCATGTGTTCTTCTAAATGATGCTTCATTGACACTCTGTTCCCACAACAAGTTATTTCTGAAACGTGCTTAGATTGTGTCTACTTCTGAACTTGTTCAGGAGAAAGTTGAAACTTTCATAAGTAGAAAAAATACACAATTTATGAAGGATCTCAGATTTTCCCGGCGTATCTGCCGGATAAAGGTTTCTCGGGTCTTCCACCGGGTGAGCAGGTCCATGGGGCCCAACGTTTCGGAGAACGACTTGTCCTCCATCTTCAGGGGGTTCAGCTTCCGAAACGTTGGGCCCCATGGACCTGCTCACCCGGTGGAAGACCCGAGAAACCTTTATCCATACGCAATTTAGTTTTAACCATGAATATACCATGAATGAACCATGAATCTTTGGTTTCATTGCCTAATATTCCGCATTTAGTTCACCTAGACGTCGGCACTGCAATCGATGGAGATTCTTCGTCGACTCGTTAATGGTCGCTGTTAGAAGGCGTTATCGTCAGCCTGAGATGGCTATTACTTTACAGTTGAAGAGGTACGGACAAGGTAAAGTTATAAATTACAGATGGCTATATTTGATATCTCGAAGTAACTTTATGGATATCAGGGAGGAAAGATCTGCCATAGGAAGTGAGCAAAAAATATCTACATCTACATACTATCCTACTAACCACCGCATAGGCATGTGGAAGGGGATGTTAGGACACCAGCCGTGTAAATATGTAAGGGTAGGGTTTTGGAAGGTGAAATGGTGACGTGTATTATGGAAGTATAATGAGTGGAGCTCAGTTTTTATTGTGGTCGCTTATTGTGCGCGGAAAGAACGAGTTTTTGTACCTATCTGTTCGGCAGAGTATCTCTCTTATGTTATCGCATCTTTCAGACCTAGAGATGTAGTGAGGCGTCATGATAATATTTTCTATGTCGCTCTGAAACACACCAGTTCTGAATATCTCAAGCAGCCTCAGGCTAGCGTGCAGCCTCCGAGTCTCTAGAGGCTCCCACCTTAATCCCTCTAAAAGTTGTGAAAGACTGTATGTTCGCTCGTTGCAGTTTTAACGAAGCGTGCTGCTTTTATTTATATTTTATTAATTTTGAGTTAACAGTTGAGTGGGCATATGAACCATCGCGTTCGGGGTTCGGGTGGAGTCGATGAGGAGGGGATGGGGGTAACGAATTAAGTGTATGGGAGGAGTTGGACGGATAATATTAGTGAAGAAGGGTTAGGAATTCAACGCTAATTCACTGGTAAAATTAAGTAATACATAAACCAATAAATAAGGTAGTAAAATAAAATAAGTAGTCCAAGAAACGACAAAAGCAGAAATATGTAAAGAGATAAACCTAATAAAATAATTGATAATACAAGAGAGGAAAAAGGCTGAAAGCGTGCACCCAGCGCACACTTATCCTCCCGCCTCCGTCCGCTTCCTCCCTCCCAAAATATATGGATAACTGAATTACGGGTTAATTTCGTGAGTTGGCGCATACTATTCCTCCCAGCCTCCGTCCGCCACCGTCCGCTCCGCCCGGAATTCCCGGTCGAGAATATTTGCTGGATGCGGACGGGCGGTCGGAGGCGGACGGAGGCCGGGAGGAATAGTATGCACTGGCTTCCGTCCGTCTCCTTCCGGAGCATGAAGCCCGCTGAGGCCTGCAACTGCAATGACTGCGGGCCCAAGTCTATCGTTGTTCGGCTTTTGCGGACGGAGGCGGTCGGCGTAGTATGCCTCGGAAGAAAACGGGAGGAAGCGGACGGAAGATAGGTGTGCGCTGGTCTCCGGTTCACTTCTCTGTAACAGTGCACCAGAAGCTAGGAGGGCAAAGAGTCGCTGGTTCACCGGATTCACACGCACAATAATAACGCTAAATAGACATGCACTAAGAATCGATTAATTAGCGCTATAATCACTATTTAAAACAACACTACGGGTCGAAGCTTCTTGCAGGCGCTTTCAAAATACTGAAGGTAGATTAAGAAATCGGTTCCGGGAGCACAAGCTCACCTTTCGAGAGCAGGGGGGAAGAATAAAGACGCATAAAGCTTCCATCGTGAGCCCACTTTGGCGGTCGTCAGACAACGGATCAAACTTCAGCGTGCTCCGCATTATTCAAAATTTTGAATGTCTTATAATCTATACAGAAATTGATTAGTACCAGGCAGGAAAACAGGGTATCAGCAAACGAGAAACGAAAATGCAAAACTCAGTTGAACAAGAATAATCTGTTCAAGACGACGGAATGTAAAGACTATTCAAATAGACTAGTTTATCTTTCGTTGGAAGATTAATATTTTCCTTAGCAGCATCCCTATGGATTCGATTGGATTGGTATCCAGTCCAAATATTTGCTTTTACTGAGTAAAATATGTTGGAATTGTGAAAAACTCCTGTATACGACTTATAAAAAACGGCCGCATGGTCTCGATGTACTTATAGAAATTAATAAAATCATATGAGTTGTATAGTCATTTTCTATGATTATTTAAAATCCGATATTTCCCCCGTGACCGTGTTCTGTGTAAGTGAGACCTTAAACAAAGTATTCAGTTAAAATAGTCGCGTTTGTATGTAATATCTGTAAATGTATAATAAATTCCCAAGATATACGAATGCCTATTTCCCTCATCACATCTTTACAATTGAGAGAAATCAAACGATTCAAAGGTAACTGATGCTATTTAATACATGTACCATGAACAAATCTGAAAGAAAAGTAGTAAACCATATTAGTAAACAACAGTGCATCTACAAAATATCGTTCAAGCCACCACTAGGGTGTGTGGCACGGGGCGATTCCTCACCAGGCATGCAGCACTCATCCCAGTTAAAATCAGAACCGCGCACGTTCCTCCGAAAGCCAGGCGCAGGCCAAAAGCAGTCAGTATGACAATACGCGGTCAGAAGAGAAACTAGGAGAGCACTACGTGAACGATCATGTTATCATGCAGTTCACTACTCAAGATACAACTGCCGATTAGTATTATTAATGCGACAAAAAATAGCGCAACAAGATAATAAAACATGCAAGATGCCGGAGATTGCATGCGAGGTTAGTATCTACAATTCATGTTAAGATATTTAGCACTACTGAATAAACCTGTTTAACCTAAGCGGTATTCTGGAACTGATCTATCACAACTATTATGGTCCCTTATTGTACGTGGAAAAAATAAAATCTTAAATCTATCGGTTCTGCAGTCTATTTCCTTTATCTTATTCCTGAGACCGTTTCTACCATGATAATTTAGCTCTAGCAAAGTATTTTGAAAGACCGGCAAAAAAAAGTCTACATCAAACTTTCGTAAAAGATTTAACCTATGTCTCCCTTCGATCCGATAGAGGTTCTCACCCTAATTCCCGCAACAATTTTGTAACACTACTATGTTTATCATAACAATTTTTAACAAATCTAGCTGCCCTCCTCTGTATTCGATCTACATCTGAAATTAGTCCTACTTCGTAAGGGTCCCATATACTAGCGGCGTACTCCAAGTGGGGTCTCGCGAAAGAAAAGTAACATCGCTCCTTTACATTTTCGTCACATTTTCCAAGTATTCTTTTAATATATCCTAATTTACGGCTTGTCTGTCCACAAGTTTATCTTATATGCTTCTCCCACAACAAGTCCTGAGTGAGGGTCACTCCTAAGTACTTCACTG
Organism: Ceriagrion tenellum; assembly: GCA_963169105.1. Taxonomy (NCBI): domain Eukaryota; kingdom Metazoa; phylum Arthropoda; class Insecta; order Odonata; family Coenagrionidae; genus Ceriagrion; species Ceriagrion tenellum. The sequence continues at coordinate 4,831,693 of OY720639.1, read as the reverse complement.
ACTCTGCATTTTTTAGTTGGGCTTCATTAGTTGTGTACGACTCGTTGGTTAAGTTACTCTTCCTCCAAAAATAAATACAACGCACTTATTTAAATTTAATTCTAACTGCCAAGGATCTCACCATGCGCTTATAGCATCTAGGTCTTTCTTCAACGCAACTCTATCAAACCCTGTGTTAATATCCCTGTACAATACTGCGTCGTCCGCGAAAATACGAATGTTATTCGTAGTAAAGTACAGTAGTAAACAATAATAGACTTCGATTAATAAACGATTTTACTTCGATTATTTCATTTATGTGGTTTAATGATTTTGTTTTATATTTCATTAAAAACTCATATCGCATTATGTGTGTATGGTTACCGGCAGTCAAATGGTGATCATTTATGTTTTACTGACGCCATTTCCATTTGGATCACCGCCTTACCTCACTAGTTCCACAGAGTGGCGGCGCCACAATGGACGGAGTCTTTAGTTTAGTTTACGTGTCTTTAGTTTACGAGAGGAATTCCAGGCAACACTTTTTGGACACATTTATTTGCAATCATTATGCATATTTATGGTTTGAATAGTGAATACCTTAAGAGGAAAAATGTGAATGAACTTAACTCTTCCGAAGTTGATCGGCGTGACTCTGGAATTGATTGATGATCATGAAACTAAACTCACCTGAATTTTAAAAAGAGTTCAATTAGACCAAAGGATTGGTTTTCTCTGCACCACAACATTATCCGGTAAGTAGTACTTAAATGGAAATTAGTAATATATCTAAAGACTTACGTTTTAATGCTCAGACTTTGAATAAAATCAATAGCAGGCGAGGCAATATCGTGATTTTTGGACGCAGCTATGATTTAAATGGTAATAAGCTTCGTAATTTTATTTATTTTAACGTGACGGTTTTCGATTGTTCACGCCATTTTCGGAGAGAAATCGAAGAAGTACTGTGAAGACCATAATGAGAGGTTCTGCCACGTGATTGTTTAGTTTAAGCTCCTTGATGAAAAGGGCTGAAAGAGTAATTTTTAAAAATTAGTTTGTCTTACTACATCTATATCCACATCTCCTTATTACCCTGCAAGCCACAACAAGGGTGTTTGGCAGAGGGTGACTTATCAACAACATTAACTACAGTGAAGAAATTTACTTTCACCAACATGCACCACATAATGGTTATATTAAAAATGTTACAGAAACTAGTAAACTAATATATTCTGTAACTATGCAAACATGACACAAGAGACATGCAGGGAACATGATAAACATGGTGTTAGCACTACTCGGCAGATTATGAAACAGGCATTAGGGGCACATATGAATTAATCATCTACAACTACGCTACCTGAGTCAACTAACCTACTTCGAAGTCTCAACGCAGTCATTATGGTCTCTCATCGATCGCAGGAAAAACGAAATTTTGAATCTTTCTGTTCTACAATCTATTTCCTTTATTTTACTCTCATATTCTGTTATACCGTAGTTTGTTGGAGTTCGTAAGATATTGATTATGTCTTCTGAAAATAAATCAGTTTTGGATTTTATTAAAAGATTGAACCTAATTTTTAATCGACGGTCTGAAAGCGATTCCCACCATAGTTTTTGCAAGTGGTGAGTAACACCAAAGAGACTATCGTGACGGTCTTTCACGTATCTCGTTGATAGTTGCTACACGCGTGTTCTAAATGGAGTCTAAGAAGGGAGAAGTATCTGATTTCTCTAACTTTATCGTCGCACTTTCCAGGTACTCTTTTAACAAATCCCAATTTACGATTAGCCTGACCAGTTATTTCCCGAATATGTTTTCTACACGAGAGATCATTATTTAGTTTAACTTCGAAGTATTTTACAGATTATACAGTCTCTAATTGGGTATTTTGTACGTAATAACTATACTGAGGAGAGTTTTTTCTTTTCTAGATGTTCATTACAATATAATTTTTCAAATTTAATCCCAGTTGTCACATATCGCACCACGCTTGAATTGTCTCGAGGTCCTTCGTTAACGCTTCCTTATAATTGAGGACCCCAGAAGTCAAGGGGCCTAAGTAGCAAAACCATTGTTTAGAGAAAACTTAAGTCAAAGTTGAAAATGTTTGGTTCAACCCACTAAATAGTTAAGAGGCATTACCCTAGATAGCAGCACCTGTCAAGAAAATCACTTGGATCCCTTTACCACCTAAAAGATTTATATTTTCACATCCCATTCCTGTACATAACTTATTTTTTTCAAAAATGTCACTTAGACCCCTTGATTTCTGGGGTCCACAATTGTCGTTACAGATTTCCCTGTACTCCACGGCATCGCCTGCAAAAAGTCGGAGTTAACTGTCTTCTACTTCACCATTATCGATTATATACAGAAGGAATAGAATTCGACATATGACACTCCCCTGTGGGACACCCAGAGTAACTTTTACCTCATTGGAGATGGAACCGTCTAATACTACTCTCTACACGCGATCGATTAGGAATTCTCTGATCCAGAAAATTGCATCGTCGTCTAAGGCGTAAGATTTTAGTTTAATTAATAATTTTCTCTGGGACACTTTATCAAATGCTTTTTTGAAGTAAAAAAAAATCGTGTATACTGGAACGTTAAATTCACCGGAGACTAAAATATCGTGGGCAAACAGTGCTAGTTGAATTTTGCAGGATCTTCCTTTCGTGAATCCAAGTTATGCTTTTATTAGCAAGTTCTGCGTATATAGGTGTTTCATGACTGAGCTTAAAATTATATATTCAAAGACTTTGTATGATATACATTTTAGGGATATCGGTCAGTAATTCGATGGCTGTTTCCTATCGCCACTTTTAAATATGGGCGTTGCATTGGGAATTTTCCAGTCTTTTGGTACTGCGTGTTCCTGGATGGATTTTATAAATATTATCTGCAAGTACGGGGCTGTATCTGAAGCTAGTTCTCTATGCACGCGGGAAGGAGTTTCTTCAGGACCGGGTGACTTATTTGGACTCAGCGATTTTAACAAATTTTCTATTCCGCGAGCACTAATATCAATAGGTGGCATCGTTTGCCGGTAACGACAGTCATGAGTCACGGATATATTCTGCAAAAACTTGGTGAACACGCTTTGGAAGTAGGAGTTTAATAAGTTAGCTTTGCCCGAGCTATTTGTCAGTACTTCGCGATTATAGTTTCTTAGTTGATTAACTGTTGATCTTCTGCCTTGAACTTCCCTTGCGTATGACCAAAATGCTTTTGGGTTATCCTGTAACTGTTCACCAAGTGCTTTCCTCTTGAAATCCATGAATACATTCCTAAACGCTTCCTTTGTAGCGGCTTTAGACAACTTTTATTTTTCAACAATTACCTCGCGATCTTCAGCGGATAAATCTGCACGAAACTACTGGAAGCAAAGCCGGATGGGAGTGAATTCCAGGTGATTTATGAAGTTTTTTTCTTGGAGCAGAACCCATTTTTCTATCCTTAGCGAGGCAAACCACTCTCGAGTAACTTATGCTGATGACTGTACGTTGCACCTTCGATGATTATGTAATCCGTAGACAATTTTCGGGTTTCCAACAATAAAGCAGTGTGGGAAACTATCAATTATTTTGCTTTCTCGTTATCAGACGAGAAGTGTAAGGAAACTATTCTCAATTTTTCAGTGCAGTGTTTTCTCGTTCCGACTCCTTGGAAAGTGGAGATTCTCCCGGAGAGAAGGCTTGATCGTCGGGAAGGCGAGGCGAGGAATGTATCGGGGACCTGTTGATATGGGTGGGGACGGAGGCGGATCCGCCAGCCTCCTTTAAGAGGCCCATTCGAGAGGGCCCTTCCATTGTTAACGACGCGGATAAGGAGAGAGAGGGCGAGGGAGTCAAGAGGGTTGGCAGAGGGGGGTGGAGGGAGGGAGATGGGGAGGGAAAGGGTCTTTTTGAAGAGAGAGAGGCTGGCTGGGTCGGCCCGCTCGCTCCTCGAACCCCTTCACGGCGTGAGAATGCAGGAGGCAAAGAAGGGAGCGGCTCTGAAAATGCGGCTAAAAGGGAGCGGAGCCAACACAACAAACGGCCACCTTGCGGCACCCCCTCCGCGGGAGGTGCGGCGTGAAAAATTGATCGGAAAATCTGAGCGAGGAAGCCAGGAGGTCGTAATTCGGCGGGGGCACGAAAGGGTGGATGCCTTCTTCGACGACAAACCGAAGGACAAAAGTACAAACGGAGGTGAAATTGTGACCCTATAAATGAGATTGCCATTTGATGGGTAAACAGATGTGCCAAGTGACTTAATGCAGGGTGAATTGACAGCCAATATCACGAACTCAGGGCATAAATGAATAAACTCGGAGAAATTGGGACATTGGGGCCAGGAAGGAGGTCCCAGAAGAACAAAAGAGACTTATTGGCAAGAAATAAAGGGAGCAAAAAAGGGAAAATGACAATTTACGAAATATTTATGACAATGAAAACGGTAAAAAGAGAATGTTCATTTACCGGACAATGCGGCCACGGCATGAGGAATGAAATAACTCGAGAAGAACCTAAACTTAGAAAACGGGAGAACAAGGAATAATATGTCTGCGCGAGTCCAAATATTAATATTTTTTTTCAAATATTAATATGGGTTCAAATACACATTAACATTTCCATAAATTAAGGATCTTTCTCTCCCAATGAATATATACATCGAATCACTTCAGTCTTTATTCCGAGGGGAATAGAAGAGCATTGCGGGTGGTTGTTTTCACTAAGTCTTAGCTAAAATTAAATATTTAATCCCACTCTAAAGCTACTGAGACAGGTGGAAGAGTTTGACTGTCGAATTCCATAGATGTATAAATCAAAATTGTATACAGTTATGAGGAGGGAAATTATATACTGGAGGAGTTTAAAAGGATGTTACAGTTTGACTAAAGTAGGTTGCACCATTGAACGTCAACAGATATCGCATAATTTTTCAAAGATAGGGTACAAATAACTCATAGGGAGACTTATAAAATTATTTATTTTAGTCATTAAAGCGAAAGTACTAATGGAGGAAATGATGAGGGTAACTGCGAATAGATGAAACTAACAAAGGCCACCAACAGTTGACTTGCTGGAGACTCACACCGATACCTCGTCATCGATGAGTGACAAAGGGTAATTACATTAAAGAGAGGAACGTGCTACATATATTGACGGACGGCGGAGTCGGCGTACGTGAGACACGACGAAGGGCAAAGGATTCATCGGAACCCTCGGCCACTCGGCTTCCTTCGCTTTCATCTACATCTACATAATACCCCGCGGGCCGCCGCATGGGCGTGGGGCAGGGAGTGGTAGGTCACCAGCTGTGTAAAGATGTAAAAGTTTTGGAGGTGAAATGGTGACATGTCCTATGGGAGTGCATTTGAGTGAGCTCAGTTTTTATTGTAGTCGCTTATTGTGCGCGGAAAGAACGAGTTCTTGTACCTATCTGTTCGGCAGAGTATCTCTATTATTTTACTGAATCTGTCAGACCTAGAAACGTAGTGAGGCGTTATGAAAATATTCTCTGTGTCGCTCTGAAAAATACCAGTTCTGAATTTATCAAGCAACCTAAGCCTAGCGTGCAGCCTCCGAGTCTCTAGGGGCTCCCACCTTAATCCCCCTAATAGTAGTGTAACACTATATGTTCGTTCGTAGAAGTTGTTAATGAAGCTTGCTGCTTTTCTTTGTATATGTTAATTTTTTTGGTTAAATCTTTATGACCAGGGTCCCAAATTCTCGCAGCGTATTCGAGGTGTGGCCTAACCAGAGTGTCAAGTAGCATCCGCGTCTGCCGCGTCCCGCTTACGCATGAAATTCAAACGGGACGGACGAAGAGGGGAAGAGGGCATTCGATACGTCATTGCCGGCGGCAGCTGCTTTGCACTTGCATTGGAAAGCAATGCTCGAGCAACGAATAATAAGAGGATGAACAAAGTCCGTTTCTTTTTGTCTCACGGAATGTAATTTGGGGAACTCGTGAGCACTCGCCCATTTCTCTCCTCGTTCTCGCATACATTTCATCATTCATTCTATCAATTTTCCCGCTCTCTCATGGTTACCAATCACTACAGTATCACTCTCATTCAATAAAATGCATCACACTTATTTCATTAAAAAAGGAAATATTATAATGGAAATGAAATTGAAATGAAATGGAAATGAAAAGAAAATATATTAATGGAAATGCAGATGAGTTGCTTCACATACTAGCGAAATTGAATCAGGCTTTCAGAATGTTCTTCAGTGACTGTTGGGCCAAATTTTACGGGCAACTGTTTTTCATTGCCTCCTCTATGTCATTGGATGTACTCCTAAGGGAGCTGAAAAATAGCTTTTTCTTAAAAAATAACAGTGCAACAACAATTATAGCTTAATATTCAGCCAATCCGTATAAAAGAAAAAAATAGGTATAATGTCGTCTAGCAATATATATGATCATTAAATTCTCGTACAAGGGTAGTTTAAAAATGAAAGCCTCACGTAAGTTAAAAATATTATAAGTTTTTTTAGTAATGTTTTACTAAATGCTCTACTTCTCCACTGAAGGGTCAGTAGGATAAATAAATAATAAAAAAACAGAAAACAATATGAAATTTAATATGATTTTTAATTACAGCATTCATGTAACGTGTGTTAAATGCAAAGCAATACTTTCAGTTACATGTATAAGTCAAAGCATTTGTGATTGAATAATGTAATGCACAATTTAAAGTTGAGGAGGAACATTCTGTAACGTCAGTTTCCTAAATCATGGTAACCACCATCAAAGAATGAAATAAAAATCTTCTTAAAAAACTTCTCGTTGTATCTGTTCAAATTGTTGAATAAAAATAAAACAAATGACCGATTATGAGTAAAACGAGATTAGCCGTGGATTAAACCTTTACTTACTTACGGGGTCACCCACAATGCACAAGTATATTCGAAATTCCACAGAGGATAAATCAACCGCCTTGACCGGGGCCCGAACCCGGATCCCTCGATATCCGGCCGAGGTGCTTGCTTTTAGCTAATTAATCTACCAAAGAGGCGTCCTCTTTCCCCTTCTGTGGATGTTTGTGGTCACTTGTGGATTTTAGTTTAGTTTTGTGGGTCCAGACGGCTGATTTGTCATCTGTGGAATTTCGCACAATGATAGTAATATTTTAGTTAGCAAAAATCGTTTTTAATCTTTTGTTTGGCATGACTGAAAAACAGAGTACGTTTTAATTGCTCTGTAATCACAATAACATTTTAAGAATTGTGTGACGTCCATTACGCGTTATATAAGTTAACTGTATTTTTATAAATTTGAGAATTGCCGCTGAACTTGCCTTGCTTACTAAGGCCTTTTCCTCTATTTGTGGTCTTCAAATGAATGCAGAAATATTTGAACGAAAAAATGCATTCCATAAAGTACAAATAGAGCATATGTTACCTAAGGATTGACTATATTACACATTCTTCAACTCGATATTGTTGATCGGTGCAGAAAATGCGGGGTGTGTCGGAGAGTCAATGGCGCATATACGAAGTCGGTTCAGAAAATATCCGAACTTTATTTTTTTAAATTTTTTATTAATATTACAGATTATTGGTCCTTGTCCCTTTCAAATGCTCCCCTCTCCTATTCACACACCCTTTCCGGCAGTGTTTCCATTTAGCGAACCAGTCCTGGATAGCTTCATTTGAGATGGCCTGTATGGTCAGTGACGAATTTGCTTTGATGTCATCAATACTCTGAAAACGGAGTCCTTTCAGCACTGATTTTAATTTCGGAAATGAGAAGAAATTGCTAGGAGCCAGGTCTGGCGAGTAAGGAGACTGCGGGATTCTTTACATGGATGCTTCATCGTCATTGGCGTGTTCAAGGAGCACCCGACTAACGTCCACTAGATTTTCTATCTGTACTTCTGTCATCAACCGAGGAACAAATTTTGCTGCTACTCGATGTATGTTCAATTTTTCCGTCAAAATTCCATGGCATGCCCCAGTTGAGATGCCAACCCCTTCTGAAATTTTTATGACAATCAATCGGCAATTTCCACGCACCAGATTGTTCATTTTATGAATGTGTGTCATCAGATGAAGTGGAAGGCCTTCCTGGTTGAGAATCAACTTCAATTTCCTGACGACCACTTTTAAATCGTGAAAACCATTCGTAACATTGTATACAACCCAGGGGATCATCTCCGTGAGATTCTTTCAAAAGTTGAAACGTTTCTCTTAAAGTTTTCCCCAGTTACACACAAAATTTTACGATGCAGAAAATCACACATTTCACAAATCGCCACAAACACTTAATCTCGTTGCACTCAAATAACAATATCACGAAAACTAAACAAGATATCAACGATTCAAAAACATGTTGTTACAAAGGAGGCATTGCGCAAGGTAGTGATTCCAACTGCATATCACTAAATATCTCCTTTGGCGCGCAATTAATAATGTTCGGTTATTTTCTGAACGGACCTCGTATACAGAATACGTACTCGGTAGTTGTACTCTTTCAGAGAGTGATTACCCAAATATAAATAAACTGACAAAGGTAACCTTCCAATATCTGCAACGTAATCACAGAGTCTTGGGGAAAAATATTCCACCACATTACAAATTATATCACCTGCAGTGTTGGAATCATAATCCATGTTTTATCCTGGTACTGGCTCATATTTACTGACGAAACCGTAAACCGGGTCTTCCTTGTGTTTTTTTTTCGATTTTTTGCTTGTTCTGCTCGTTGCTCAATTTTTTTCAGTTTGTAGGAGAAAATTTGGACATTAAAAAAATATATCGGTCATAATTACCCCTCATCTTTTAATTGCCGATGAGCCTCGTAATTAATAATTATTTTGGCAGATAATATATCACTAATTAACGGCCAATAAGTTCCCCCTACTTATAGTACAACTATATGACGGACGGATTTTCCTCAACAGTAGTCACAATTTTGACATGTGTAACAAAGTTGAACTTAAATTTGGTAAATTTAGGAAAAAGTGAAACTATTTAGGAAGATTTTTTTTATTGTTTAGTCTATCTGCGCAATATTTTTTTTGTCTTGGTACCAGATGTTGTCCATCTCATTACGCAATATCCAATGTTTGCCTCGCAGTTCCATCACTGTCACTGAAATACTTTGTTTACCAATTTGGGTGATCATTCCTGGATGATACTTACCCACAAAACTAAAAAAAACATAGAACCCCATTTTCTTGTTTTACTCTATGATCGCAAGAATAACGTTGAATTCTGCTTCATTTCACCTGTTATCTGATTATATATACTCAACAGATTCTGAGTCATTTTCATGCAAAGAATCACATGCTTAAATCTTCCGACGAGTGTTACCCTTGGCCCTTTAGCTGGGCCATAATTGTGATATATAATTTGTACAATTGTAATGCAGAGGTGGTACAATCTTCCTTCCAATTATTATGCTAGGCGTTCTAAAACCTAAAATAAAAATATAAGCATGGGAGGATGTGATTGTGCTACTTTGTGACAGTGACTTATACTGCGAGAATGTGGGACTTCTACAAGCCACGAGTATTTTGGAAAAAGATGCCAACAAATAATTTCGTGCTATAGCTCGCATTTCAATGAATTTTAATAACAAATTATCCATTCAAATAAATTTACTCTGAAATTCAAAGGTGATTTATTTTTCGTTCACCAACACAAAATTTCTACACTTTCCTGAAAATCACTCAGAGCGTATACTCGAAAAAAGCTTATGAAAACTGTTCTTGCCTTTTTGCTTGTACCTCACCATCAAGTAGCAGAAGCTTCTGGGAACATACAGCAAAGAATTGGTAAGATTTACAGTATTACAATAGATTGGACACCATAAAAGTCATTAATTCATAAAAAGAGCAAACAACATTTATTTAACAAATTTCTAAGCTATCTGGGACTAGCCACGGAGTTCCACTATCCATCCCGGTCAAGGCGGATGATTTTTTCTCAGTGGAAATTCGCACATATGCGAACATTTATTTAGTAGTTTAACTAACACATAAACATAATGATCCACCGAGAGAGATATAATAACCAAATAGAAAGTCCTCTCCGATGGAATAAAATTGTATGGAAATTGAAAATTGTTAGCGTACGCCAACAGATTAAATCTAAAGAAGAAGAAATGTCGAATATGGTTAGAAAGCAGATCAAGACGCTGAAATTGAACAAGATATTCATTGAATTTGGGCTGCACTACTACTTATTGTTGAGTTGTATTATATATATATATTATTACAGTATACTATATAATATATGTAATAGTAAAAACAATATACTATTACATATACTATATATACTATTAAGTATCGAACAACAGTATGAAAGTTCCAGTGAAACATGAATAAGAGGCAGAGTGAATTCCCTTCCTGGATACTCCAGCTAAATCCTAATCCAACAATAGGATAGATGAATTTTTCCTGTTCGAACCTATACTAGTTGAAACAATGTGCAAACATAATAGTTTATCATATTTATAGCATTCAAGTAAATATGTTCTCTAATTTAAATAATACTTTTCCGTAACTACAATGCTGAAGTCATCAAATAATGATCAAATGGCATCATCAATCATACGTTAGTGTTTTGGAAGACCCGTTTTAATTTGAATGTTCGCCTACAAAGTGTGTTTTGTGATTCTTGGGACTAAGTAAGTCAAATTATTCTGTTTGTGTAGCCACGTGTCCCGGTACTTTGTATTGGAGTTGTTTTTCAATATAAATCATATAATAAGAATTCAAGTTATCGGAATCCACCTTTGGAATATTAATCGCGTACAATTGGAGTAAGAAAAATGTTTTTTGTTGGCTGGTTATATTTATAATGTTCTAAACTTTTATTTGATTCCAATAAGAGAAGATTGATATAAAGACCACATTTTTTTCTAATTTGATCATAACTGCGTCTGCGTTAGTGTCTCTATACATGCACATGAAATAATCGGAAACAGCATTCACATATTGAGTCAGATAACAAATATTGACCCAAACTAATGAATTAAATGTTACAATTATATATATAAATTTGTCAAATATTCCTTCCATCTATGTTGGTTGATTTTTTTAAATCTTATATTGTAATGAAGAAATTAGATAATGTAAAACATTTCCTTCTGTTTGTGGGTAGTGCTTCATTTGAAATGGAGCACAAGAAATAGGTTTGAACGGAATTAATATTCAAAGAAAAGAAATAAACATACTCTGCTTAGCAGAGGATATGGCAGCCATAGCGAGAAGTTGCAATTGTCTTCAAAGGTCACAAAACGAAATGGACCAGAGTTCTCCAAGAATACAAGATGAAAATTAATAAGACGAAGACAAAACTCCTAGTATGCGGAAGATAGAGGCTGAACAAAGAAGTCTCGCTACGAGAAGCGAAATAAGACCAAGTATATGCCTTCACCTATCTCGAAAGTACAGTCACGTTGAGTGAAGGAAGTAATACGGAAAACACCCCTGAATAACTCAAGCTAAGAAAGTCCTAATGGTAAAAAAGACAACTCCTCTGCTCTCAAAGAAGATAGGAATGCAAACTAGAAAACAGCATATGAAAATATTCTATAGAGGATGGTACTCGATGAATCGGGAACATGAGCATTAGAAAAGTAGACCAGAAAACATTAGGATATGTCGAAACTGGTATTGGAGTAGGATGCTGAGGATAAAATGGACAAAATAACAAATGATGAAGATTATGGAATAAGAGAACAGGAAAAAACGTTATGGAACACGGTACAGAAAAAAACCAGGTGGATTGGTTAGGCACAATGGGATTTAAAGAATATATTTACATGAGAATTGGAGGTAAAAGTCCGCAGAGGAAGGTCAAAAGATAAATGTAATGGACAAATTAAAACGAGAGTACATAAGATTAATGAATGAAGAAAGTAGTAATAACGTGTATGATGGCGTTCCTTAGGGAAAACATTCCGGAGTTTTAGACAGTCCCCCAATTTGGTCTACGGGTGGGGAATACTGGGGGAAGTACGATAATCAGATAATTTAAATGTAGGATAGGGTCATGAAATCAGCTAGAAGATTTTTAAACCTGGTGCTGCAGGAGAATGCTGAGATAAAAAGGAACGAAAAATAATATGTGATGAAGTTCGCACTAGATAAGAAGAGGGAAGGACCCTACGGGACGCTGTACAGAGAAGAACCAGATGGGTTGGAAACAGCCAGAGGCATAACTGGTTTGTGAAGAACGTAACGGAAGGAAAAATAGAGGGAAAAGTCCCATCAGAGGAAGAAGACGCAAGAATAAGTTTATGGACCAAATAAAGAGGAAAGCACATACTAGGAAGAGCTACCTGGAAGTAAGGGGAACTAGCATTTGAATTGGGAGAGACAGGGGGCTGAATAATACCAATTTTAGCGATGAACGATTAATGATAATGATACTCGAATGATTGGATGTTCGTACATTCTTTAACTGACTGATTAAAGTCTTTGAAGAGAGCGATCTTCAAGATTTCTGCATAGATTGATTGGCGAAGGGATCGTTTTTCGCACAGTTTGCGTCGTCGACAGAGAATAACGGCATCAGAGGAGAGCGAGCGCGTGCGCGAGTGTATTTATTACTCTATGTTGGAGAGGAAAGCAAAACTTCAAACGCTTTGATCGCTCCATTTGCAATTCACTCCCCTCCTCCAACCTGCGTCTTCCCATTATGCCTTTTGAAAGCGCGGACGATGAAAGGAAGCAAAAAGAGAAGCGCTCGGCGTCTGTTTTGTTCTCTCCACCGCTCCCAACCTCTTATGTCCTCTCATTCACCAGCATTAGTAGTGGGGGGGAGGTGGGGCACCAATAAGAGGGAGGCAGGGGTATTTTAAAAAAGAGAGGCAATTTTAATATATCTAAAGGGAGACTAAAACATCCGATTCGCCACTGTCGTCAGTGTGTAGGGGCTAACGACAGCGATTTACGCACCTCTTTGCTCCCTCCGTTTCGTGCGAATGCGGGAGCCTCGTCACCACCGGAGACACCCATGGCAACGCGACTGCTTCCCCTCCCATTCGTCTGCTGTGTTCTTCCCTCCCGCTTCCCGTCAACGTGACGTGTTTCACGTAGTCCGAGCGAGATAGTTCCCTAATCATAATAGAGACCATATTCGATATATACGTTTTAATTTCACCAGTTGTGAGATACACGAATTAAACAATGCACTATTAATGGTGACATAATATAGTTTTATATGGCAGAAATTGTATGTAATCAAATGAAAATATCTAAATAAATGTTTAACCATACTAATTTTTTCACGCGGTACGTTTGAAACTCCATATAAACTAAAGGTTTATTGTGATCCCGAATAATTTACTGCGGTGGCAATATGATTTATTTTCAAAAATAGTTGATAAAACACACAAACTACACATTGTTGATTTTTTGACGAGATCTTCGTGTAGAGAATGCTTCATTTTTAACATAAGGTCTCTCTGGAGTGCATACACGTACCGTTTCCCATGTAAAAGGGTTGGTATTTTTTGGCAAATATCTCGGAAAGTAATGTGGTAAGGGATTGAACTTTTTGTGTCATTGGATAGGTGAGATATTTTCTTCAAAATGAGACCAAATTCATTGATTTCTTAGTAAAATGATGTTTCGCTCGGACTACCTTAAGCACGTATTCATTCTAAAAATTCACAGCTCAGCTAGTGTACGAGTCTGTCTTAATACTTACAAGGGCTGATCCTCTGCTGTGTCAAAATAATCTTAGGTAGTATATTTTGCTTTTCCCTTTACGTGAGTCATATCATGGGTCATTTTATGGGAATGATGATATGTTTTATTTTTTATTTATGTGATTCATAGCAAAAAATTAAACGGTATCTATTAACCTGAGAAAATGTATAACGCTGAAAATAAGGTTTTGAAACAAGTAACCTTTGATTTGACTTTGAAAACAAAGAAAGTAGGGATGAGCCGAATCCAAATGTCGATTCTCGATTCCACTGATTCTCAGGATTAGATTTGGTATCGAGACTCGATCGCCTAAAGTCGATTCCGATTCCATCGATTCCAGATAGATAAATATTCAAATCAAATTTCATTTATCACATCATATTTGTCTCAGTAATTTTGGGTGTAGGCTATCAATTTGTACTTTTTATGTACTACTTACCTCAATAAGCTGAGGATTATATTTGCTATTTATTAATAAATATACTTTTTGAGCGACTTAATTGTCTTTGTTATTTTATTTCAGCCAATACTTGAATTTAAATAACAATCGTACGCTACTGCTATATCAATATCCCACATGTCATTAGGAATAAGAATCGATGGAATTGGAATCGAGAATTGGGAATCAATTTGAAAGAATCGGAATAGGAATCGAAAAAAAGTACAATCGACTCATCCCTAAAAGGAAGGGTGGCAAGGAAGGAACAGTGTTGTATCAGGAGATTTCATGAAAAACTCGACAAACTGGCATTAAGGTAACATGTTGACTTTTGAAGGTAGAATGGTCTCTGACTACACGCGAAAGGACGAGTGAATGGGTTGTTGCGACCACAACACCATTATGGTGAACTAGGTATTGCAATGTGGAAGTCGACTTTAGTTGAACGTCGACATTATACTCCGAAAGTCGACTTTTAATAACCAAAATCAACTCTAGTCTTCGACTTTCGATTTTTGCACAACTGTGAACACGATTTTCCGAATAATTTACTGACCATTTTTTACAAGGAAATTTGTTGTATAACATACTTAAGAGCCTGAAAACACAATTAATTATTTAGTAGAGGCACAAAAATGGCTGGAAGTTGGGAAAGTGGCGCCATTTTTACATTTCTTGAAGTCTATTTCACAGAGAGTCATACTATTATCTCAGTTAAAGGGTGGAATAATTTTAAATAAGGCTAATTAATAGTATCTTTGATTTGATAGATTTATAGTTCATTCTTCTACCTCTAAATCTACGTAATACCGTGCAAGTCACCAGACGGATGTGTGGCACGGGGAGATTCCACACCAGTCATGCAGCACTCAGCCCAACTGAAAACAGAACCGCGGAGGCTCGCCCGGATTCCAAGGGCAGGCCAAAAGCAGACTGGATGACAATGCGTAGTCAGATCAGGAACTGGCAGAATGCTACGTGCACGAACATGCTACCATGAAGTATACTATTTAAGATACAACTACTGGTTAATATAGTCAGTGAGACTTATGAATAAAATAATGCAAGGTACTAAATCATACAGAAGCTATACCTTTCCGGATATTTCATGCGGGGCTAGTAGCTTATAATGATGTTAAGACATTTAGCACAAAAGGTAAAACCTACATTACCCAGTGAGGGCCAAAGTTTCCCAGAACTCATTTATTGCAACATATGTGGTCCCTTAATTGTACCTGGAAAATATGACACTTAACATCTATTGGTTCTACAGTCTATTTCCTTGATTTTATGTCTATGATGATTTCAACCTTCCTGGTATGGCTCTAGCAGAATGTGTCGAACGTCCGGAAAAAGTAATTGACATCAAACTTTCGTAAAAGATTTAATAATAAATATGTAAAATTTATTTTAATTTAAAAAGATTTAAAAATAAATAGATAAACCCAAATAAAGGTTTCCATCCTAAATCTCTTCACAATTCAGTATCACTACTATTCTCATCTTAACAATTTTTCACAAATCTTGCTGCCCTCCGCTGTATTCGATCTGTATCTGAAACTAGTCCTACTTCGTAAGGGTCTCATATACTAGCGGCGTACTCCAAGTGCGGTCTCACGAGAGAAAAATTACATCGCTAGAATAATAAAATATATGTTATGCCTTCAATAGAAAGAGATGAAAAAAATCGAAATACTTCTTTTGCCCATATTTTTATTAGTTCCTTGTTGTGTATCAGTGCATGGCAGCATATTAATTTTTTTCATTGATTGATAAAAATTGATTGCTAAAAACTCATCATTCCTCACCAGTCTCAATCATACTATTTTCGGATCAATGGTCCCTTATCTCCCGTTAAATGAGGAAAACAGTTGCGCTTAGCTTCGCCTAGCAATTTTGGCCTTAAATCATACAAATAGGCGCCAAATCAGTGCAGCGGCTGTCTGGCTGTGTATTGCGAATGAAATGTATTAGCTAATGAACTAATTATTTGAATCGTAAAGATGAGATTATCTTCATTGTATATAGAGTCAGGGGTTCCGAGTCGAGGAGAAAACGAGTTGAACGAGATGGATGAAGGCATATTGCAAACTTTTAAAAAATCAACAACTCTGAGACGTATGTTCGCTCTTTCATATTCAGCGCGAGACGGTATGCCGGTGGCAAGTATTGGCTAATTTTTGTGTTTCGACGTCGGTTAGTGGTTTTCTGTCCTGCCGTGAGGCATCTGACATCAGCAATGGTTCGCATGAGTGCTACGTTCAAATATTTTAGAAAACTGAATGACGGGAAAGTGAAGTACACAGTTTGCAATTGAGACAATTGAATTAAGTATAACGGGAGCACTACAACTCATGTCGCTCACCCCAGGAACGAACACAATATTGTGCTTACAACTCAAACACCGGCAACGGCAAAAAGAGAACTGTAGTGGGCATCGAGATTATTTTTCAAGCAGACCAAGAGAAAGGAACTGCTCCGGATCCAAGAGCGATCCTTTAATTTCTATCACAATTCTTAATAGTTTTGTTTCAACTATTCATGAGCCGATATTACACAACTATCATTACTTTCTTAACTTCTCTCTTTTTCTATTTCGCCCGTCTTTCATGCTTTGACTTCCTCATGCTCGTTTTCCTCACGTTATTACTTTGATTTTATCATTTTCTCATCGAACCCTTCAGAACATCAGGCCCTTCATTTCCCCAATTATTCTCATGAATACATGAAACTTCTGCCCTGATACCACCTTTCTATAAATCATGGTCGACTCATTTATGGGACTTACATCCTCCTCATCACTAGGAAGGTTATAGCAGTAAACGACACGCGTGCTGTAGATCAGACGTGCGTGGTGGTTATGCTCTCGCAAAATGAAACCTGTCCAGCAGTGAAAGAGAATCAAGCCAGAACCCTCCAATTCCCACAAAGTGTGTATGAAGTGCCTTTCAATCTTCATTGGCATCATCGGTGCCATGTGAAAGGCACTTTCGAATATGGACATATATATATATATATATATATATATATATATATATATATATATATATATATATATATATATATATATATATATATATATATATATATATATATATATATATATATATATATATATATATATATGTCTATATATTTTAGAAATATACGGCTCGACTCGGAGGGGAAACTCAATGCAAATGCGGATCTTGCGTGCTCTTAGCATTTTAGGTTGTGGCTAGAGTAGGCAATGCTTTAGTTGAACCGATAATCTTTTGTTTAACTTGTTAACATATTTGCCCGTTGCCACAGGTGTCTTCGTTTTTTATTTTAAACATGACTGTGAGCTATATACACTGATTGTGGTTAATATGTTGTTTGTTTAAAATAAAATTATTGCTTCACGAACAAATTTATTGCTTGTTATTTCGAAATTCACTATTTTTGTCGCAATAAAATCTCAACATGATCAACTTTAAGAAAAAAATCATGAAATAACATAGTTTAGGTTTTCATTTGCTATACAGGAGTGCAATACCTTAATTTTTGAAACTTGAGCCAAAAGTAGAAAAAAAATGACTAAAGTCGAATTATCATACCGATTAGTCGACTTTCAAAGTCAGAGCGTCCAAATTCGAGTCGAAAGTCGACTTTTACGAAGCGATTCCTATCCCTCAGGTAAACTGAGCAGGAAAATCCCCCTGAAATGCTGCAACCCAATTACTCAAGCACATTGAGTGTTGCGTTTACAAAACATTCACGGCTGAATTGATTTCAAATGGGTTAAACTTGCCGTGATGCACTTGGGAAAGCCTTGTATCCCAAATATACATCACTAGTCTAACAGCAATTGGCTCACAAAGTTGCTCCGACTCCGCAACTGAAAAAAATCTCGTAAAACAAGTTTCAAAAGCAGGGCTAGAAATAAGCAAAATGTAGGAACAGGTGAAACTAATTATTTTGTTTCAACACATAAGGCCGTGGGTGGGTTATATTGACCCATTTAGAGGTTTCCATTGCTACTGTTCGTTTGGCAATTTTCGAAAAAAGGAATGTTCCTCTGATTTCCTTCCTTTCTGGGGCTCGTGGCAAATCTACGATATGTCGGGGTGCCACAGAGGACTGAGAGAACAAGGTCTTTCTCTGTAATTCCATAATTTACAGTGTGGATAGAGACAATTTGAAATCCTTCGATGGTCCAAGGACGCAGCTTCAGATTGAGGCTAAAAATTGAGTGAATTTCATCGCACGTGCGCCACACTCTTTCGTATAAAATGTCTCTCTCTGCGCGATGCGTAGACACATATAAGTAAAAAAGGCACCAGGGTCAGTTTGAACCATGAGGGGCCTGTAATAGGGATGGGGAGGAGAGATGGAAAACCATGGTATTCTTAGAATTAACACTTGAACAGCCGAAGGAGCCATTTTGGCTACTTATACATTTTCAAGAGCTGTATGTTTGTTCTTTATGCCTTGATAATCATTATTTTTTCAGACTTTTAATTAATTTTCATGACAATGCTACTGGAAAAATATCTGTGGCTCATTGCTAATGCTTCTTCAGAAAAAAGGTATTTACCTCGAACAGCCACGGGATCCAATTTGGCTCTATTAAGGACCGTGAATGCCATTAAGTTTTTAAAGCGTAGAGTATGCTACAAACATCAAACATCTATGTATTTATTTGCTTCTTTACATTGTATCAAAGGTGTATTTAATTTAACTTAGACAATCTGCTCCTTTCTTCAATTTACAATATGAAAACGCATATGTGGCATTCATTACATGACAATATCTTTGAAGTGACGTCAAGAAGCCGATGAATCCGACATACCCCAACCATGTTAAGACTGTGTTTATTTTGGATCCATTCTTAGTTTCAGAACTCAATCGCTCAAATAATTGGGTAATTGCCCAAATCGCTTCACGCTGGCAAATACATTGTCCAAATAGGATTTTCATCACTCAGTCTTTTATCTTTCGCTGTGAAATCTAGATTGGTTCGCAAAAGATACGAGCTTCTTTTCCGTCAATGTCTTTGAAGCGACGCCTACAACCTGAAGACATAATTAAGAGAAGACATTCTAAGCAAAATTTCTGACGATCAATCAGAAGTTAAAGATGGTTCACCTAACAGTGATTGCGATTCAGACTGTGAGGATTATAACCAGGAGAAAGGCATTTCCAAGTTCCAACTATTTTTTAAAATGTGCCTGTATGGAATTGTAAAGTAGGTAACATATGAGTGAATTATCATGTATACCAAATAAAAATCATATTTCTAAAGTAATTTCTTCATTTCAGTTACCCAAGTGCATGATATTAACGACGGAGCAAAAATGGCTCCGTTGGCTGTTCTAGGGTGATAAAGAAGCTCGGCTGTTATAGTGTTAAGAGAGCACGGGAAAAAGCAATGCCTTTTTGTAGGATCCAAATGATCGATTGAATTTAATAATAAAGGGTCACCGACGAGACGAAAGGTAGAGAAATAAATGGGCATTCGGAGGAAAGCAATTCAAAATAAGGTATTTCCGTGGAGCGAAAATCCCGAACAATGTTTCACCGCCCGAGGACAATGATGAATCGGTATTCGGGAGGCCTCATCTCATACATTTCCTCGACGAGGGGGGGGGGGTCGCCCTGAAGAGAGATGACTCATCCACCCTCCGCACGATTGATTCACGACTGGAGTGAGTACCTGAAGAGGGCTGCTGATGACCATCAAGGGATTACTAATGTTGAACGACGACGAATCCATCGATATGCGTCCCTTGGACATTCCTTACTGATTTTACGCCACTATTTACACTTATAACGGTTGATTTCAGATGCAAGAAACGTGGAGCCGAGGAAGAATGAAAAAGTACTTCGAGTTGGTCTGCATAATTTATCCAATCACCGGGCTTCGGATGTTTCGTAAGGTAATTCCTTAAGTGTATAGGTTCTCTTCACAAAAAGACTGGTTGTTAACTTTCCATGGATTTTAAGTGCCAATTTGTATTTTAATCATGCAAGGTATGCCATTGCCGTAAGCATTTAAATACTATCCTGTTAAATTTAGAGCCTATTTCTCTGCCAAACACCCTTAATTTACCTCAATAAGTAGTGCATCACTTCACTCATGTTTCTCCTTTACTTAAATTTATATTCAGTGATATAATAGTTGGAGATGATTTTTTTCAAGTTTTGCATGAATTACTTATGAGTTCAAAGCAGAGTCTCGGCTGTATATTTTCTGTAAAACTGAGCGGGCTTCTCTTTGCTCACTACAAACAAGTTTATGTGGTACCTTCATCTTTTATGGAATTAATAATAGTTTATCCAAATTAATTTAATATTGAATCTACAATATCATATGTGTATAGAAAAATATCCATTAAAATTAAAATAGGAAAAAACAAATGTAAAATGTAACATTTCAACTTATATCTTACCTCATAACGAAAAGTACGGATTGTTACGAATACGGAATGTTAGACTACCCTCATGTATTGAGCCTTTTACCTTGGCAAATAATGACAAAAAAATCAAAGAACCTAAGTTAATTGAAATATATATGGAGAGGTAAAGAGATCAACCAGTCCATTACAAGGAACTCTATATAACGTTAGGAGAGGGGAAGCAGTCATTTTTCATCTTTTGGCAATTTTACTTTTTGAGAACCTTTTACAATCTCGGTATGTCCACATAAAATATTTTTCTACATTACAGGATCTGTATTTCTGATCGATAGCTTTGGCTCATAGAGCATCTCAAGTACCGATGAAAAGGCAGTGGAAACAGTTAGTCTCCGCTAAATTTAAACTTACCTGTGATACGAAAGACCAATTTTTTTCATTTAAGTTTACGTGAATTTTTTAATACAATTTATTAGCTGTCCTTCGCGCTTAAAAATTAATTTTAATGGAAACTTCAAAAATACTTTCAACTAAGTAATTAGCAGAATATGTCTAGCATAAAAGAACATAATAGAGGGCTCTTGAAATTCATTGATCTCTCAGTGTTGTATACATAAACATTTTGTGTGTACATAAACAGTGATGTATATATAAACAGTTACACAAACGCCAGACTTAAAGAGTCTTTTCGAATATCCTAAGTTGAGTTTACGACAGGATATGAGTTAAGAACAAGGGTGTCATTAAAAAAGTGCCATTAGGCTAACTGCAGTTAATAGTGGGTAATCGAAAAAAGTGATAAAAATGGCAGCTAAAGCAAAGGGAGATAAGTTCGCTTCCATTGGATATTCCTGGGTCACGTGATGAGTCGACCCAATCCGCGTCTGAGCTCATGACAGCCGTGATACGATTCGCCCATCTCCAGCCGTGAGTCGACGGATTTCGGCGCACGAGGAAGGAAAGCGCAGGAATTCGGCGCCGAAATTGCAAAGGACTATCATCCCTCGCGCCCTCCGCCGACTTAACGACAAGTTCCGCGCCAGCTCTGAGTTATCGCCCGCCAAGAGAAGCACGCACGAAAAGCGCAGGACTCATGTAATTTCGGGGAAACGACTCGCAAAACCTTTTCCACTATCGCTCGGAGTCGAGTCGCTGGCAACCACCACCACCACGATGCCTTCCAGTACTACTACTTGGCGATGAACGTCACATCGAGCTGAACTGAGCTGTGGAATGGCAGTTCTTTTCTGAAAATGGAAGCTGAAGGCATTCCTCTCTCGTGGGCATGAATTACATACCGGTTGTGGGGGAAAGAAGTAAAGGCGGATTAACGGAAGGTGGTGTAGGGCGCGGTGAAGATGCATTGGGCCGAGGGGTGAGTGATTGTGGTCTTCATTACAGCGGATTGATGACCTCATCTGCGTCGACCTCCTCGGGGGACGGGAATGAGGGGGAGGGGAGGTCTGGAATGAGAGGGGGGAGGTGTGTACGGGGGAGGGGGTAGGCTGGTGACAGTGTGGAACGAGAGACTAGAATTATGACCGGACTGACGACGAACAGAGCCCGCTTCCTTTACTTCCCTCCCTCCATGCGCTCGGGGCCGGCGGCGCGGCAGGAGGAAGAGGCTTTACCGTGGGCCCGCAAGAGGGACCCTGAGTGGGAGTGGGAGGAGGGAGGCCCAGCCGGCGAGACAGCAGGGGTCCGTGCCTGAGGGCCCTTTTCACGAAGAACGAGCCTTCTGAAGGGAGAGTGGCTGCTGCGAGAACACCAATATTTCCGACTTCGTCTATCGATAGCTTTCGGAGGTTGGTAACAATGCTTCAGGGTGAGGGCATCACTCATCACCCTATTGTGATAGCTGAGAGATCTAATCACCTTCCTCAACAAGCTCCTTTATCATCGGAGAACTGATTTTTGAGGTGTAAAGAGAGAGAGAGATGAGCCGATGAAAAGTTAAAGGAAGACCTAATAGGGTCCGCTTACTCACCAGACTAGAGTCAAAAAGCGCTCTAATAGTGGTGTCAAATCGTATTCAATGTAATAGCTACGCAGACGGTTATATGTAGGGCATTTTTACTCAGTCCACGCTCTAATGACAATCTATTATGAACGCTGGCGAAGTTTTCAGAAGTAACTTTGTCCAGCATTTTAACATTTAGCCATCGTTAAATTCCACTCTTTGTTTTACTCTCTCTAAGCTATTCCGACATGACGCAAATATTACAAGAAAACTGAAGAATTTTCTATAAACTACTTTTTTCATTTCCACAGCACGGAAGCGTTCCGTAATCACCTTTCTCTGTATTCTTCGTAAACAATGTAAAACCCAGCCAATCGTACATGATTGCATTGTTTTATGTTACCAGCTGTGACGGCAAGTTTCGAATTCATCGATGTTTGTTGACATTCTTGGCCTTATCATCGTCTATAGTTACGGCAAGAGGGAGGAAAATCAGCAAACTTAAGAGCTCAACCAAAGCCTGCATGTCACAATTTAGGGATAGCGCCGAATGATTTCACTTAATTTTCAAATGAATGATATTCAGAAAAAAGCTATGGCTCCCATCGGAGAACTCATGTTTCGTCATTGACCAAGTACCGTAGTCAGGGATTTCCTCATTCGTTTGGCCCCATCGTACTTTCCATTCAAAAGAATTAAACCAAATTTTCATTTTTCACTATTATCTGAGAAAAATTTACAAAAACTTCTTTGAACATGAACTCGAGTTAAGTCGAATTTATTATGCATTCCAGTCATGTACAATCTTCCTCTCAGACACTCGAAGCTAGAAATGCAGGATATGCGGTGTGAAAAAAGTCACCAAGCGCAGAATCGGTCAGAAGGATAGTTGAAGCAAAGTGAACGACCACAATGAGGAAAAAATTTGAGAATAAAAACGGAAGTAAAGAGAGCGGAAGAGAAAACAGTGACATGAATGCAAAGGAAAACGATGGAGAGTCCATGGGTTACAAAGAAAAATTAGGGAACTGGAGTAGCAGAGAGAGATTGGGAAAACGTCGATTAAAAACGGGGCTAGAGGACACTAAAGGACTAAAAACCCTTAAATTTCGAGTGTTAACCAATAGAGAGCTAATAGACCAAAAGGTTAATGAGAAGACAGGGAAAATCTACAGACGGAGGGATAAACCTTGAATTCCAAGCGGAGCTCCGGGAGTGCTAACCGCGGTGAAAATGTCAAGGGTGTCAAAAGGCAAGGACAAAACAAGGAAGATACAATGTCACGGAAATATATTTATAGCAGCAGGTATACAATAGGCAACACGTGCATATGATATTATCCGAAGTTAATATATCAGTGAACTTGGATACAGAAGAGGAGAGAACAGTAGAAAAGGATATTCCTCGGGCAGAGTACCTACTCAAGAGAGAGTAGTGGATAAAGCCTTGAAAGAAGAGGACGAGAAAGTGGTGGGGTAAGAAACATCCCTTCCGAGTTCCAAGTATAAAATTAAAAACTGACTGGATGCGACAATTTCTTGAACTTATATATATGATCTATCTCGAGGGTAAATGACCACGGGGCGTTGTGAAAATATTTTGCATAACCAATCCCAAAAAAATATAAATCTTCAGACTATGAAGACTATGAATCTTTTATTTTTATATTGCACGAGTCAATTTTTTACTCGCAACAATTAATAAAAGGCTATAAACCAAAGTGAATTACTACTTAGACGAAGAAATGCTTGGTATTCGGAAAACTAGAGAAACTCGGGATGCCATTGCTGTGATGAGATCACGAGAAATGTCATTACAAAATGGAATCAAGAGTATTGTCAAGACGATTTCCCTTGATTTATTTTCTTTATGGACGCGTATGACATAGAGAGAATGGGATGAATACACTCACCATAATAGACGTGTAAAAGAGATATAGGAAAAAATGCGAATACGAATGAAAAGAATACGATAAATGTGAACAATACAAGAAACTTAATTATCTAAACGGCCACTATAGCTAACTGAAGGTAGCTACTGGAGACTCAGTGAGGTCATATACGTCGAGAAGATGGAAAGAAAGAACCTCTGCCTCTTGCTGCCTTGGTTTCATAACATTGAGGCCGAGGAGATAAAAATAGATCCCTAAAAGGAGTCAGATGTGGGAATAAAAAAAAAAGACTGCTTGTTAAATCGACTTGATTCACTGACAACCGGGGTTTGGTAGTAGATAATCCGTAGGTTTTCCGACAAGGGTTGGCAGATGCATTCAAACTCAGCGCATGGAATGCGGATCGAGTCATGATCATCGTCAGAAAAGTTAAGTGACGAAATCTCCTGGGACGAGAGATTAAGGTTGGTCTAATATTAGGCGGGAAAAAACTTAAATGTATATTAAATTACTTTAAAGGAAACGAACACAATAGCGGGGATATTATTAGAAGAATCCTGAAATCTTTTTCTGGGAGAATTCTAACTCTACACACTACCTTGCGAGCCGCCGCAGAGACATATGGCAGGAGGTGTGATGGCAAAATCCATGAAGGGGAGGAAATAAGATTTGTGGAAAGAAGGTGTTTTGTAACTTTAAATTCGACGGCGTATTTTTCGTATTGTTTCGCTTCAATCAGCTCTGAATGTTTGATGAATGGCCATTATAATGCCAAACATCCTATTGTGCCTAAGGTTTATTTTCGTGTGACAATTCACCATTTTTTTTAGCGGAAAAACTAAACAAATAATTGTGTTTTCTCACAAGTCGCCTCAATGAAAACTGTATAAATTAATGCGGCTTATTACGCTGATGAATTTACTCAGAGAAAACAGAACTGCGCAGCTGCGCGTAGCTATCTCGTGCCATCCATCGTAGCAAGCGAGAGATTCTTCGGGAAGACGTTCGCCACGAGGCAAAAGGACTTCCTCTTCTTAAGACAGGGTATTCCAACCATTGATGCACTTAAGAGGTGCGAGACAGCATTTGAAGGGATTCAAAAGTTATCGTTTTTATTGTTCATAAAAAGGACACTTTTTGTATGATGTATACAACTTTATATTTTTCGTGATATTTTTTTATTTTTCAATGTGTTCCGCTAATGTTTTTTTGCCTGCTCTTCTACAATCTTCTCAAAATCCCTCTCGTATTATTAACATTTCCTCAAAGATAAACATTTTCCTTCCTCACCATCAAGTACAACAGCCTTCATGTTGGCTTTTTTTTATATTTTGAGTTTTCATTCTCCGATTTTCATTCCGACCTTAAACCGTCTCTTTTGCAACTCGTGCTCTGTTATTGCTTTTGCAGCCGTCGTCTCCTTTCGCTATTAGCGGCCTGAGTGCGCTCGCTGAATGTCATTCTTCACTTTTGTCCAATGCAAATTCTTCCGCACTCGCGTGACTCCCTAGATGCGCTACTTTGCCGTGACAACCCTCCCATTAAATAATAAAAAAGGAGGCAATAAGAAAATACCCCCCTGGACACCCGTCCTTCCTTCCCTCCCACCGACATACGCCGTCGAAACCCTGTTTCCCATTTCATTATCCTCTCCTCTTCAGACTCCGCATACCCGCGTGTCGGAATGCGAGCTTCAGACAGTTCCCAGATGACGTCGCCTTATTGAGATGAAACCGGTCGCAATGTCTGCCTCCGGGCGGTGAATTTGCAGATGAAAAAAGAACGACGCCTCACGCTCGAAATGGATATCTGCCATTAGCAGACAAAAGTTGTGCCTGGATCTGGATCCTTGGAGTTGTATTTATGACGAAGTTCAATGGGCCCATTCATTCTTTCCCTTCCTTCTCCGTCTCGCATCTTAGTTTGGGAGGAGAAATGTGACAAAATAGGAAGTCACAATTCACCGTCTTCGCATATCAAGTGCTATTTCTTTCGTCTTCTGTCCCGGCTGTGCTGCCCGTAAAAAACCTCTCCTTTCCAGCCCTCCAACAACCACACCTCTCTCCCCCATCCCGCGTCATGGCAACTCTATGCGTACATAACGGTAAACCCCCTCTGAAGCGAAGGCCCGAAAGAAAATGGGAGACGAAGGAGTGGAGAGACACGGGATAGTCAACAGTTCCTCCCTTCATCCCCCCCCTTCCCCTTCATCCCCCACTCCACTCCGAAACCCCTCCATCCCTTCACTCCTCCAACTTCTCGCCGCACTCGAAAACCCCGCCCTCCCTCCTCTCTCTCTCCCCCTCCTGCGCTCTAAGGAAACAAATGACTGACTCGGAATTTAATGCGCACGCTTCCATCTTGCCTTTCCTCAAGCCGCCCGAAAAGAAACCCTGAGGGCCAAAAGAAAGAGGCGGAGATATTGAGGCGGCGGGGGAGGGGGTGGGGTAGGGAGGAGGAGGAAGTCACGTGACAAAAGACGCACGGAATGCGCGTCGTGCACTTTGGGGAGGAATGACGTGTTATAAGGAATCCGCTCTCCTCTCCCTCCTCTCGAAATTAAAGACGAACTCGTCCCTCTTCTTGACGCATCCATAGAGAGAAAAAATAATATATGGACGGAAATCAACAGAAGACATATATATATATATTTATGTGTGAGTGTGTGCGTGCGTATTTTGTACGCATGTATATACGTCAGTCGGTCTGTTTCATCCCCATCGTTTAGGAGACCCCGTGCCCGTACCAAGGAGGAATCTGGGATGACAAAAGTAAGAATCGTCACATCTTCTAACCTCCGAAAGGACTGCAAATTCCGGGAAGTGTAGGCAATGGAGGTTAACGTCTCTTTTGATACTGCCACTTTTGCAAGAAATTTTTCAAATGTAAACGCCTCGCTCATAATACTCTGGCTTTACCGAAAATGAGGCCATATTTCCCAAGTGTCCCTGATTACCTTGCATACGCATGCTTTCTGAGATCAATGAACACGTATGCCACACGTCACAAACGTTTTAACGGTAGATTTTTCTCCTGCTTTTCCAGTATATTGCTGAGCTGAAAATGGTGGTGCTTAAGCTAAACAGCGCAGTAACGAGAAAATTACAACAAATTCACGGAAAAACAACTAGTTTCTCTTAACTATCAACTCATTTTATTAAAAAAATCTATCGGCGTCCTCATGGGAACACGGTATTTAAATACCAAGACGTTCTTGCATTAAAGTTGATTTCTCAATTTTTATATACGTATTTCATAAAACTAAGGAAACAGCTTCTATCTAATGCTAGTTCCTTTACCTCCTGGTACCTCTTCCTCTTAAGCACTTTTCTCTACATTTGTTTCATGAACTTATTCCTTTGTCTTTCTTTGCGGGATTTTCCCTCCATTTCGCACTCCATTATGTTCTTCACAAATCCATTTTGTCTCTCAGGGTGTGTCCAATCCATCTTGTTCTTCTTTCCTGTATGGAGTTCGATATATTGACCTTTCCTCTTCTACTCTTCTGTACACTTCATTGTTTCTTATATTTACCGTCCATTGTATCTTCAGCGTACTCCTCCAGCACCAGGTTTCGAATGCTTCTACTGTGTTCTGGTCAGCTTTTACAGCGGTCCATGCTTCCGATCCGTAAAGTGCCACGCTCCACACGAATGTTTTCACATTTTGTTTCCTGGTTTGCAGGTCTATTTTCTTTGAGCAAAGCATTTGTCTTTTCTCATAAAGGATTTCTTAGATTGGACTATTCTCCGCTTGATATCCGTTGCACTTCTTCCGTCCCACGAAATGGTGCTTCCGAGATAGGAAAAGGAATCCACTTGTTCTAAGTTCTCTCCTCTCAGGGTTACTTCTGCGTTCAATTTCTCACTTCCATATACTAGGATTTTGGTCATAATCTTACTTATTTTCATGTTGCATTCCTGGAGAACTTGGTCCATTACGTTTATTGACCTTTGAAGGTCATCACGATTTCCAGCTATGACTGCGATATCATCTGCGAAGCGGAGCATGTTTATTTCTTCACCGTTTATCTTTATTCCACTCAGTCCAATCTCTGGTGCATCTTGTATGGCCTCCTCCACGCACATGTTTAACAGTGCCGCTGAGAGCTTGCATTCTTGTCTTACTCCTTTGTCAATTATATCATTTATTTGACTTCCGTCTCTCACTCACTTTGTAACGACTCGCTTCCTGTATGGTTGATATATAATTCTTCTGTCGTTTAAATCCATTCCGAGTTTTCCGAGCAGTCTGAACATCATGTTCCACTCCACATTGTCAAAGGCTTTCTTCAGGTCCACGAATGCGACATCCAATGGCTTGTTCATATATATTGTTTTTTCTATCATTACTCTCAGGCAGAGTATAGCCTCCCTGGTACTTCTGTTCTTCCTAAATCCAAACTGGTTTTCCGAGAGGTTTTCTTAAATTTTTCTTTACATTCTTAGACAAATAATTAGTGTTAGTAATTTTGATGCATGTGACACTAGACTCAAGGTTCGGTGCTCCTAACATCACTCATTCCTTGCATACTCCGGTAACTCAATCATTACGCTCCTTAGCAAATCATCTGGGAGTATTCCGCTTTGGTAGCTATTTCTGAATACCTCATATTGGTTATCATTTGCTGTACTTCCAAGAGCTTTGATGATTAATCCGTTGATGTTGTCTTCTCCAGGTGCTTTTTTTCTTGAGTTCTTCCACTGTTCTATTAAATTCATGCCTCAGTATAAGTGGGCCCCGATCTTCCTCGTCAACCTCGCTCTCGTCCTTCATTAGGTTCATTAGAAGGTAACGTACAGGTAGACGTAGCGTTTCTTGACTTTAGAAAAGCGTTTAACAAGGTTTCCCACTGTAAGTTACTCGCGAAGTTAGCATCATACGGGATAGACAGCATTATAGTAGGCTGAATAGGAGACTTCTTATATGAATGCGTTCAAAGAGTGTTATTAGATGGTGTCAGCTCAGGCGAAGTAAAAGTTACATCGGGTGTTCCCCAGGGAAGCGTGATATACCCAATTTTATTTCTTCTGTACGTAAACGACTTTAATAGTGTAGTAAAAAATAGCAAGCTCCGTCTTTTTGCCGATGATGCAGTAGTGTATAAAGAAATTAGAAATGAAGAGGACAGTCAGTCTTTAGCTAAGGATTTAGATGCGATTGATGATTGGTGTGATAGTTGGCAGCTAGAATTAAATTTGAAAAAATGCGCGATTATGAATTTTTGGAAAAAGAATGGCTTTCCCCGCCCCGGCCCCGGAATAATTATTGCATCAAAGAAAACAAAATATGTAACGTAGAATCAATTAAATACTTAGGCGTCACCAGCACTGAAGACATATCATGGGGGAAACACATCAGGGAAATAACTAGT
Source organism: Ceriagrion tenellum (assembly GCA_963169105.1). Classification (NCBI taxonomy): domain Eukaryota; kingdom Metazoa; phylum Arthropoda; class Insecta; order Odonata; family Coenagrionidae; genus Ceriagrion; species Ceriagrion tenellum. The sequence continues at coordinate 4,802,003 of OY720639.1, read as the reverse complement.
GTAGCAAACCGTAGATTAGGATTCGTAAAAAGGGTTCTAGGCAAATGCGATGTGAGAGTACGAGAAAGAAGCTATTTTACACTTGTCAGGCCTCATTTAGAATATGCCGCTAGTATATGGGATCCGTACGAGGAAGGTATGATTAAAGAATTAGAGCGCGAGCAAAGGAGATCCGCTAGGTTTGTTAAAGGCCGTTATGATAATTGTATAAGTGTGACGAGTTAAATAGAAGAACTAGGATGGGAATTACTATTAGAACGCAGGTTAAAATTTAGGTTAAACCTTTTAAGTAAATTCGAAACCGATTTGTTCACAGATGACGTGAGATATATATTGAGAACCCCTGCGTATTATGCTAGGTTTGATTAGATTAACAAGATTAGAGAGGTAGGTTGTCGTACCGATAGGTTTCAATGTCATTTTTCCCGCGTACCATAAGAGAGAACAATAGGCAGCGTAGCAAAGGGATAGGTAGGTGAAATATTGTTAGAGTAGTCTGTAGTGCATGATGCATGTAATAAAAACCAATAATCCCTTTTTTATTATGTAGATACTAACCATCTAGCTGCATGTGACCTTGTTCTCTAGCATGTCTCCCTTAAATATCCTACTTGCATGGCAATAGTGCATGTTTGGTGATCTTCACCCCCTGCCACACTCCCTCGTGGTGACTCGCAGGGTATTACGTAGACGTAGAAGTAGACGTAGGTTTTCTTCCAGCGGTGCCGGCCCTTGGTAGTGTTCTTCGATGTAAGGCTTCCATCTATTCCCAATGTCTTCATCCTCTATCATTATATATTCCCATTTCGCATCTCTGATGTTGTTGGTTCTCGTTTTCTTTTCTCCGATGTGTTTCTTCACTAGCTTCAACGCAGTTTCAGTGTTCCCTTTTTTCATGTTCTCTTTGATTTTCTCGCAGCAGCTTTTGATCCAATTCTCATTAGCCTTCTTGCATTCTCTATTGACTTGGTTCCTTAGCTTCTTGTAGAGGATTGCCTCTCCTTTGTTTCTCCGGTTCTTGTACTTTTTTTCTTTCTTCCATTAGTTTCCTAAACTCCGTAGTTATCCATGACTTATTCATGTAGGCCGTCTTACTCACTAGTTGCTCCTCTGCTATTTCTGTGATTCTTCTCTTCAGCTCATCCCATTTTTCTTCGATGCGCATTTTCTTGTTTCCCAACGACAGCTGTTACGAATCTCTCTCTATTCGGCCAGTATTTTCATGTCCCATCTTGGTTCATGTTTTATATTCTTGATTTTTCTGTAACGAAGGTGGCTGTCCATGAGCACTACGTTGTGGTCACTGTTTATATCCGCACCGGGATAGCTCTTGTACTGCTTGACTTGGTTCTTGTATCTGACTCTGACAAGTATGTAGTCTATTTGGTATCTGGCTATATCGTCTGGAATTTTACATGTGTACCTCCTACGCAGATGGTGCTCAAAGAGAGTGTTAGCTTTCTACCATATTATTCTCTTTGCAGAACTCGAATAGCCTTTCTCCCTTGGCATTTCTTTTGTCCAGTCCGAAATATCTTAAACTATTTCCTTCTTTTCCCTCTCCTACCACTGCGTTCCAGTCTCCCATGATGATGAGGTTTTCATTCCTCTTCCTTACCCCGAAGACTTCTTCTATTTCTTCTTCAGTATGACTAGACGTCGGCATGTAGACCTGCACGATCACTGTGTCCGTCGGCTCTCCTTCCTATTGGTTACAACGTCAAATTTTTATTTCACTCACAGGTTATCAAAGTAAAACTGTAAAAGTCAGTGATAAAATTTATGCCTGAAAAATTACGCCTTAATGGAATATGGCAAAGTTAAACACTGGCCGATAGGTGGCAGAGAAAGCATCTTGACAGGTAGGCTACGTTTAGACGGGAAGAAATAAAAAAAATTAATAGAATCCCAAATTCCATGCAACATATGACATGGCAACTTAGATGGGGATAACATTAAATAATGGATCACTCAGTAAGTTGTTTTATCCATAGATTGGTTTGCAGTTCGCTTACTTCCTGTTCGCTCTGCTCAAGTACTGTCCTCTTTGTTTAGTCCATGTATTTATCCCCTGTTATTTCTTTTGGGACTTTTCTCTCTTTTTTTCTTTCTATGATATTGTTCATGAATCTGCTGTGCCTCAGTGTGTGCCCAATCCATCTGGCTCTTCTTTTCCGCATGCTGCTCCATATGGTCCTCTCCTCTTCTACTCTTTTGTACACTAATGTCATTGCTAAATATATCCGTCCACTTGGTCTTCAGCATCCGTCTCAACATTTAGGTTTCGATATATCCTAATACTTTCTGGTCTGCTTTTCCGATGGCCCATGTTTCCAATCCACAGAGGGCCACTCTCCACACGCGTTTTACCATATAGATTCCTCGTTCCTTTGAAGAACGCGGTTGTCTTTTTATCTCTGCGCTTCGTGCCTGTTGTATTTCTTTAGTCCCTCTAAACACAGTTCTTTCGATTTAGATGAAGGAATTCATTCGCTCTATATTTTCTTCCCTCACAGGGACGTCCGTATTCAGTTTCCCTCTTCCATACAATAAGATTTTGATATTTATCTCATTTATTACACTGTCACATTCTTGAAATGCCGAATCGATTTTGTCCAATGATTTTTAAGATCACCACGATCACCCGATGCCATGAGAGTGGCAGGCAAACGCAATCCACGAAGCGGAGCATATTAATTTTTCCGGTAATCTGGATTCCTTTCAATTCCATTCTTGCGTTTCTCCCCTTGCCTCTTTCACGAGTACGATGGACTGAGTTGGTAGAATTCACAGCCTTTCTAACCATTAAGATCTATTTGTCTTCCATCAGTCATTCGCATTGTGACGACTTGTTTCTTCTATAGTTGATAGGTTATTCCTACGTCGTTGAAGTCTCTTCCGAGTTTTCTATCACATATATCATATTCTCCATTATTTCTCTCAGCCAGTGTAAGGCCTCCCTGGTTTTTCTGTTCTATCTAAATCCGATTTGTTTTTCTGAGAGGTTTTCTTTAATTTTCCTCTCAATCCTTCGGCTGTTTATTTTCGTCAAGTATTTTTGACGCACGTAACACTGGACAAAGGTTTCGTTTTTCCCAACATTTCTCAGTCCTGTGAGGGGTATTCTGTTTCTGCATATGCTATAATAACACGGTGATACAATGGCACTTTCCTCCTTGGTTTAAGTTTTATCTTCTTTCACTTCTTGTAACAAAGGCGTATCGAAAGGCTTTTCATGACTACTGGCAGGCAGGCAGGTTATATAACCCATTTTATCATTTCTGCTCGTCCAAGAATTTACGACGGTCACCGCGAGTTTCTTGTACGATGGTATCTGGAAATGAGTCTCCAGTCACAGCATAGCTTTTCGTGTTTTCAGGGAGGGCTAGTACGGATTTTGAAAGGGCACTCTTTGGCTTGGGATAACGTGGAAGGGAAGGCTCCGACGATAATTCGGGTTATTTCATTCTCAGTTGTTTGAATCCTGTTTAGCTGCGTTTTCGACATAGACAGTGAGACGAAAGAGATCAGAGCGCCAAGCATGTACTCATCGTTAAGTAGAAATTTAGTGCGCGGAGGGCAAGGGGGGAGCATTTGGTTTTTGGAGAGGTCGGTGGACTGTTGCGGCAGAGTGAGTTTTTGTAATTGTTACCCGGGTGGGTGTTAACCAAGTAAGGCGCCTGTCTAGATGAACGCCTAGGAATATTACTATTGGTTCCTTTGGGATGACGGTATTCACATTGGTTATGGGTTTCCCTTCGAACTCAGCGTGAACTCTCTGGTGAAGGCAACGTCGGTGCATTCAGTTGGGTCTACGGAAAGCTTCCACTTTTTGGCTCAGTCGGCGAAGGCGTCGTTGAGACCTTTCTGCGGTGACGCCACAGATCTTTCAGGGGTAAGGTCCTGTGAAATGTAGTGCGGTATCCTCCGCATAAAGAAGAAGTTCAGCAGACGACTACTACGTTTTGGCCACTATTTATTAATACACTGGATGGATCTCACACTGCTTCACTTGAGCCTTGACTATTCCCAGCTCGCATACATACCTATCTATTTGATGCTTGCCGCTTTCCCTTCCTCTACCTCTGCGTTTCAGTTTCCCATTATGATGAGTGTGTCTTTCTACTACGCCGCGGGTCTCTTCTACTGGAATATACGCCTGTTCTAAGCATACTATCCACCTTTCAGTGAGTTAAGGCAGCGCACCAAAGGATTTTAACGCTAAAAGAGGAATGAATATGTAAATTTCATGTAAATGAGAAGCAAATACAATGAAAAGAGTCCACAAAAATCAAATTGACGAGCAAGTCTCGAAGAATTTTGATGATTGATCACAAAATGAGGATGAACCTGTTTTCACGGAGAGCATTTGATGACAGTGCACCATGCACATGAGGCCCTGAGAGTGAAAAGAGATGAGAAGCGGATTACGAGCCAGTAATACATGCACGAACGCTTTCAAAAAAGAATTCTAAGACGCCCATTCAAATAGAAGACCTCTGAGTCTCCTAAACGGTCTCTTTGACTCAGGGTGGTAAACAGAAGCCAGAAAACAATCAAAGAGATACCTTTGTAATATCAAAGATCTGAATAGTGTTATTAATTATGCTTTGGAGGTAAATATTTGACAAGTAGTAGAGGTTTTTGAACTGCAAAATGTGAAAAAACTGAAGTTTTGAAGACAACGCGTCATCAAGGTTAAACAATAAGAGCAAGTTGTCTACGCTTCAAAAAAAACATCTTGATGAACTTGAAAAAATTGATTTCTGGAGAAAACAATGAAATTAACACAAAATGGTGCCATTTCTCGTTAGTTTTTTCCCATCTCATTGGCGCACTGATATTATATCTGATTACTTTTTCCGGTGCAGTGTCTGACTTCGTTCGACCTCTTGTCTGGCAAAGATATAGTTCATCATATTTCTACCGGGTATTTAAAAGATGGCTGTATTTGAAAGCTACAAGGAGAAAATATCTTTATCTTTAAAAATACGACGGTTCTTGGAGATCTATTTCAGTCAAATTTAAAACGACAAGGGTTCCTATCTCATGATTAATTATCTATCGAAATGAATTTGGGATTAGTGACAATCTGACTGAACCATCTGGCTTGATTAGCGAAGAAATATTCAGTTACTTTCCAAACGTAACTTTCTTTAAGATCCATATGCAGACTAAAATAATAAAGAGCGACAACCAGAATTAACTTTCGAATGCTCGAACATAAAAAGGTCGAGCTAAAAACTGTTGGTCACGTCTTGTTACATTTGGCTATTGGCCACACGTCAGAAGACCGAATTCCTGCGGGGGATCGGGTTGGTGTGGTGGCTAGAGTACTCGCCTACCACACGGGCGGCCAGGGTTCAAATCCCTGCAGAGGCGGATATTTTTCAGAGGAACCCGATCCCTACATGAGTGTCTTGTGGAGGGCACTTCAAGTAGAGTACTCCGTCCGTAAAGAGGTGGCTAATGTTGACGCCGGGTTTCTATCCACCCTTCCTCCTTTACCATTCCCCTATGGCGCAAATGACCTTAGCCGTCAGTCGCCTCCCCAAATATCCAATCCAATCCAAATCCCCACTGTCACTCAGTTTTCTTTACATTTTCGCGTGTGTTCTTGCTATTAATTAAGGGCACATAAGTATTTTTCTGACTAATTGCATCCTGGCCAGAATCCTCTTATATTACCAGCTGCGACTTGAGGGAACTGTGCGGCGTAATCACTCCTTCCAACGATTTTAATTGAGCTGTAAAATTCGGCGAATATCTGACACAACGCGCACCGTGAGATCCTGGCTGCGTCCTCCTAATCATCACACGTCTCCAGGAAAACCTTTCCGAAAGCGAGCATTCACCGGTGGAGTTCTAACTCTCAGTATTTACACGGCGGTTAACTTCTCGCAGTGGAGGAGTATCGGTTGACAGACCTCTTCTTTGAACTATGACGATCTTCCTAAATTTGAATTCGGCAAATACTGACCGCTGAATCAGATATATAAAGTCGGGTACCTCAAAAAACATCTTTATTCAAATTAATTAATCCAAGCCCCTGTGACACCTGTGATGAGATACCTGTGATGAGACACCTTCGCGACGTAAAACCGAAGACAATGCTCACGTTTTATTGATAGGGTTACGATTTCAGGATGAATATTTTTCTTATTACGAATAACGTATTTCAGGCGATGAATTATATTTAATGCACTTCAGTGAGGCAAACGGAAAAAGACAGTGCAACGAATCATCTACAAAAGGATCCTCGAGTCAAGAGGACAATCTCCAATTCACTTAAATCACATTTTTTAGGTGCTATGTGGATGAAAATCACCACTTCTCTTTTCCAAAACTTCCTTTAGGCTTGATTTTTCATAGCCATTGGAATGTCGGCGATTCCTTTCACCTCCTCATTTTTTCCCAACCAACCGCTCATAACCTGTGCGCGTTGGCTGCTGGGTAGGTTCGCCATGTGCCCCTTCTACCTGTGCAGAAGAGCTTCCGAGTGAGTTGGGCATCAATCCGACCTCTCCATCCAACCTCTCCTTCATCACCCCCCATCCAACTGCAGGAGATTAATTACGACGAATACAAGGCGCACGGCACCCAGAAACGGCGTCGGCGCCGGGACGATACGGCAGACGCCGGCGGCGACGAATGCAATTTCGAGATTGGTTCCCGGAATGGCCGTCGGAGCGCGATAAGAGAGTTCACTCTTCCGATGCGATGTTATTCGAGGTCTGTTCTTTCATGGAAGCAACGGGATACACTCCCGGTAGCAATGGAGGAGTTATCACACCGAAATCCACTACGCGCGCGTAAATATCGGGGAGTTATCGGCGGATATCTGTGCAGTCAGATGAACTGCGGGTGGCGGAATACGTGAAGCACCATTCCTATGAAGGGAAACGCATAAAAACACAGATTCCTCCATTGGAGACTTTTAATTTCCTGCAGACTTTCGTAGAACTTTAAAGACCCATTTTCAAGGAGTAGGAACATATTCCTTTAACGCAGTTTCCGGAGACGAGTGTGAAACGAGAATAAATGAATGCTGAAGAAGGTTCCGCTGATGAAAGGACCAATCACATATCCATATTGAACGTGTGGTGGACCATTAGAGGAGACAGACGGCTGTTGTAGTTTTAGCATCAGTAATCTTCTCTTTCAAAAATAGCAGCGGGGTAGGGAATTTAATAACTAAACAGCAGTGATAAAATGGTCTGATGAATAGGCATAGGGATATGCCTCCGTAAGTAGTTAAAAAATTCATTCAGGGACATAGAGTTGTAGCAATTGAAACAGTAAAAACAACGTATCAGAGTATTCAGATACTTCGCAAATGGAAGAACATCTACACATATGTAGTAGAATCTTTACGAAATATATGCCATGGATATACCTATTGGCTACTTTTTTTAAAAATATCATTGAATGACCGAAAAACTAAAGCGGTAAGATTATATTTTCAATTTCATCGACAGACTTCACTAGCCATAAAAGTGCGCAAAGCTCCACACAAATCTGTGTATGAACAAAACTCGCTGCAATCACCTTCAATGATCACATCTGAAATTTCCCGTTAGACTTTCATAACCCGATCGCCAAAGAGGAAGAAGTGATTATTAGATGTATTTCTAGATGTAGACTGGAGTACTTCTTCGGAATGAACCCGAGTGAGGTTATCTAGAGCGCGTTGTTGTCCGCGGGTGGGGTGGGGGGGAACATACGTGCGGTATGTGCGGAGGTCTTGAGTGGTGCGACACCCGGAGGATTGGCAACGCGAAACAAAAGGCGCGGCGAAGGGAGCGGTCAGGGAGCAGAGCCCTAGGGGGTCTCTCCGATGGACCACCCGGCGACAATGGCCAATGGGGACTTGGAGGGGAATTGGAAACAACGCCACTCCCGCAATGACAGCAGGACGTGGCAGGAGGTAATGGGAGGGGGGTGGGAGGGGGATAAAGTGGCTAGGGGCGGGGGGGAGGCGGTGGAGTGGTGAATGGCAGGCGGGGATACAGAGAGATGGGCGAACGGAGAGCGTTCCCTGCCTTTTGCCATTCGGATGAGTGCAACCCTTACCTTGAGTCCAACCAAACCTTAACAAATGTGACCAAAGAAATTGACAAAATACAAATTAAAGCAGCGCGCTTCGTTAAAAACTGCTACGAGCGTACATATTGTGATACACAACTGTTCGAGGTATTAAGGTGGGAGCCCCTAGAGACTCGGAGGCTGCACGCTAGGCATGAGCTGCTGAATAAATTCAGAACTGGTGTGTTTCAGAGCGACACAGAGAATATTATCATGACGCCTCACTACATCTCTAGGTCTCACGGACGCGATAAAATAAGAGTGATACACTGCCGAACAGATGGGTACAAGAACTCGTTCTTTCCGCGTACAATAAGCGACCACAATAAAAACTGAGCTCCACTAAATACACTCCCATAATTCATGTCACCATTTCACCTCCAAAACTTTTACATATTTACACGGCTGGTAACCTACCACCCCCTGCCACATGCCCAAGCGGCGGCTAGCGGGGTAGTATGTAGATGTAGATGAACCTTTGTCGCCAAAACCGTTTCAACGATGTCCTTCTCGAGACTAAATATCCTCCAAATAAAGTCCTCGTTTCTGCGTGAGGTTTATACATTTCTGATGATCCATATTTTAATATACGAGAAAAAAATGTCAAGAATTTAAAAGAAATATTGCAACCGACTTATCATTTAAATTATTTTTTGAAAATTTTATCTGACAGGGGAAGAGCGTGATATGAATTTTCTAGGAAGATCTTATAAATAATATCTCGGCGCATTATATTATGATCGTAGATCCAAATACTTCTCTTTGAGGAGCATTATGTTTTTAGATGAAGAGAGCTTAGGTGTGAGTTAAATAAGCTAGACTGAAATAAAGCTAGTTTGACAAAGCGTCAAAAATGTTTCAAAATTCGTCTCTTATATTGTCAACAAAAATTTATCCTTATGATTATATTACATGACTGACTGGCAATTAGAGAAACAATGAGTTCTCTGTCAATTTGAAACTTCACAAAAATTACCATTAATGAATTGCATAGCATAAAAACTCGGCGCTTAAAGTTACACATGATTGTTTAAGAGATCATTGCTTTCGTTCAATCGCGACTGATCGCATGTCATTAGACTGAACTTGTTCTCAGGAACAACCAGCGTATTTTAGATCCGAGTCTTACTCCACTGAGGACTAGATTTACATTCAAATGCTATTTTCATTCCTCAGCTGCTATAGCAGATCAACTGATGCCTCTTCTGCGAATGCCAAACAGTCTCTTTATAAGAATGTAGGCTCACTTAACAGTGCCATTTATCATCATAATCCGCCAAAAATTAAAAAGTATCATCCGATCGAATATAAAATTATAAAATCAAAGTTGGACTTACAAGTATCCCAAAAATATTCCCCAAATACAAAATAAAATAGTAGTTACGTTATCCATTGGCTCAGTGATGGTATGCCATAGGACGTCTTTTTGCATTCCGATACCGTGCTGCCAATTGGCCTGGGATAAACTCTTGGTTGCCGCAGAGTATAAACAGCCATGCTTATTGTCAAACCACATGGAGACATCAGAAAAACTATAACAGCGACGCGAATCAAAAAAATCCGTCCTCGAAAGAAAACCTCATACCATGAGTGCCAAATTTCCGATTCATCGGTTCATATGTTTTACTTCGAGGATAAAATACGTTAAGTCACCCAAAATGGACAAAACTGCAGCAGCTGTATCGTACCATTTCGCTATATTTCGGAAATATCTAAGAAGAAAATTTTAAAATAGCAATGTAACGTCTTTCCACAGTAAAACAAGACTATTGTGCAAATAAAAGCCAAAACTTAGAAACAAAAAGAAAATATGAAAACCGTATTAAGAGTTTTACTTTGCCTACATCTCTCAGTTTATAAGTCCCGTTCCAAAAATAATAAATAAATTGTAAATTCTCCGAACATTTTGAAGGTACGATTCAATGGTAAATGGACTTCTTTAATGTTTTTCCACGTGAAGTGCTTCGGTGAATATACTTGTCTCGCTGTTGATTTTTTCGGCGGAAACATCGAATCTTCAATAATATGATATGGTCATCTAAATTCAATATTCATCGTGTTTCGTATCCACATCTGCATACGAGCCTGCGAGGCGCCACGTGGGCGAGTGGAGGGGGCGTGTGTTAGGACACCGTGTAAAGATATAACGGATAAGGTTTTGGGAGGTGAAATGGTGACGTGTATTATGGGAGTGTATTCAGAGGAGCTCAGTTTTTATGGTGGTCGCTTATTGTGCGCGGAAAGAACGAGTTTTCTTTCATTTTCTTGCTTCTATCAGACCTAGAAATGTAGTGAGGTGTCATGATAATATTCTCTGTGTCGCTCTGAAATACAACAGTTCTGAGTTTCTCAAGCAAACTCAGCCTAGCGAGTAACCTCCGAGTCTCTATGGGCCCCCGCCTATATCCCCGTAAAAGTTGTGAGACACTATATGTACGCTCTTAGCAGTAATTAACAAAGCGTGCAGCTATTCATTGTATTTTATTAGTTTATTTGGTTAAATCTATTTGACTAGGGTTCCAAATGCTCGTGTCATATGCGAGGTGTGGCCTAAACAGAGCGAAGTAGCATCTCTCCTTCACTTTTTCAATCGAGGACCTTCCTATTTTACTCTTGATAAATCCTAGTTTCCGTAATTCTGAACCGCATATGTGTTGTAAGAGTGTTCTCCACGATATTTCTGAAGTTGAGGCATTTCTAAGATATTTGACTTTATCTAAAGATATTATGTTTATATATACCCACGATATATGATACCCACAGTGTAAGTATGGAATTTGTGTGATGACTTTCGCAAGAAGTGTACTATGGTGCATTTTTAAGTTTTATGACTACCTCCACTCCTGGCACCACGAATGAACGTTGTGAAGGTCCGATGACTGAACTTCAAAGTACGCGTCTTCGATTATTTCACGGTAGATAACTGTATCGTCTGAACATAATCATAATTTACTGCTAACTCGAGAACATAGATCATATATATAAATTATGAATAAAAGGGGGCCGATCACGTTTCCTTGAGAAACATCGGATATGACTTCAACTATATCAGAACTAATATCGTCAATAACTACTCTTTGTTTGCAAATAAAGTTTCATATCCAATTCACCCTTTTAATATTTACTCCTCATGATTGCAATTTGTATTTGAGTTGTTTCCGAGGGACCATTGTGAATCATGTTCTTTATTGCAAATTTGTCCCATTCTCTTTCCCTCCACTCACCAGTTGCATTTTATCTGTTAACTTAGAGAACATCCATTAAATTTAAATTTATTTTTGTTCATTTTGTTAAGAAAACGATTCACAAACCGTAATCCGTTAATTGCAGTGGATCCAATATTTAAAATCATTTTAAGCTCTTCCCGCCGAGTGTATACAATACTTCGTTGCCTCAAAACGGCGTCGTTACTTTTCCAATGAGTTAACGCGACTGGCAAAAGTACTAGAGGGGTTGGCCAAGTGAAAGGCGGGCGCCATGTTTCGCCAGACGGGGCACGTCCACTACGTTACCGCTTATGGCCGTACGGAGCAAGGGCAACAATTTTGTGAAATTTCCACCCTGTCATCTCACTGCAATGGCTAATATAACATTCATAACGACATGAAGGATGTATGAAAACAAAAAATTACCAATTGACAAAAAATCAGCCGCGATCGACAACTATTCGGGAGAAAATCGGCAGTTCCCATTACGCTATGGATACACAGCCGAATTTGGCGTTGCCTGGTCAAATTAGCGACCATAACGAGCTGCCGGTAGTACATACCTTGTCAGCTCAATCCATTACAATGTTCTTGAAGCTACTCTTAGCACGAGAGGGTTTGCGTCAACACATTAAAAAAAGGGCAATGCCAAATTTTCCCCACTGCAATGAAGAAATGCTATCAGATCTGTGACAGATCAAAATGTACACAAGGAAGCAGGAGCATATTATTATGAATTAAAGAGTAACCCACTACTTATAATGACGATATACAATGCATTAATGAGATCTGACGTTCTATATTTACCCTGCCAAGCGCCATACTAGCCCATTTTCTAACAAAGCAATAGCTACGAAAAGTTGTTCTCGGCATGAATCTTCAGTACAAACAGAAAATTATCGCGGCCGCTAACTGACTACCCTGCATAGAATACACCCTATCGGTACTGAGGTAATTGACAGTAAACACGTTTACACTAAACTTAAAGAGTAAAATAATATTCTCGCTCTTTATCGTGACTCTGGAGCATTGCTTGTGCAACAGTAATTAACCGTATACCATCCAACAGTGTGTCGTAACTCCCATGTGATAGTCTTGAAAGTAACTCAATATTGTATGAACTACACAGACTTCCAGTAAAAACCACTCTTTCAAGCAGTGCCCCCAAGGAGGCCCAAAATTTAACAAAACACGAGCTAGAACTCCCAGGATCACTAAGCAATCACAGAAACTTGACATTCAAGCTCACTCAAAACCACCACGTAAAATACGAAAAAAAACTGCACGTGATCACTTGGGGAAAATTCTAATAAGTTATTGCTGAAAAATGCAAACTAAGCCTAGCTACAAGAAGTATCAACGATTCAATGCCACTGACAACAATAACCTAGGCTAAAATAATAGAACACTCAGTGAATACACAAGAACATCACTTTTTAAGGAAAGGTAGATTACAGGTAGGGGAAGTGTATCTGAATGCATTAAGGAATCAAAAGCACATCTTCATGCCTCCATCGTTTTCATATTGCTTGTGCAAGTTTTGGCAGCTTTGGACTCCCAAACTGATTCACCATACAACTGACAGAAAAAAGACATGCAGTGCAATAAGTACAAGGTGAAATAGTGAATATCAAGACCTCGGATTACCTCAAATTCACAAACATACAATTAAAATTGAGTTCATAAAAGCATCATACATACCACTCAATAAAATCCAAACAAATATAATAGTTTTCACGAAATTCCTACGCGTACTAAGATAAACAATACGTTTATTATCCCGAGAGAGTTAAAGCTATGAATTACGCAGGAGTTTGTTGAATTGAAATACCATTTCTCACCCTGGGATATCATCACTGAAATAGTAATTGCAAAGGTAGTACTAAAAATTTCAATAAAATTCTCACCATAAATCATTCATTAAGACAACACCAATGATATTGGCCTTATACATGGACACAAACCCAAACACTTGACATCTGCAGATATGACGACTTGTTTTTATCAATTAAAAGCCCTCCAAACCAATAAAAGAACATTAAAACCGTCGCGTGAATAAAAATGAGGCGTCTAATCTACTTAGTGTTCAGAAACCACAATGGGAAAGTTATTTATTTGCTACAAGAGATTCATCAAACAATTTCGGATTTCTAACTTGGATATAAGAATGTTTCTATTAATACTAACCAGAGTAACTCAAAAGTGGAGGACTGCAGTGTAAATGCCCATAAACTTGTGGTTCTAAGGGAACGTGGGGACAGGCAAATTTAACAATTATTCACGTAACTCTTGGAATTGGAAAACTTAACCAATCATCACTCCACTGCTTTCCACTTATGGAATAAAACGAGATGTTCCACGGTTGTGGTTGTGATGTGCATCTACGCACATGACACAGGACCACGCCATGCCATTTTTACTTTTCGCGGAAATTACCTCATAGATAAATTCTGGGTTTGAGAGGCGTTGAAAAATAAATGTTTAAACCTTTGCTTTTCTCACTGGTTACCAATAGAAGCTACGAATATGGTGAATTACGCCGGCAACGTAGTACTAACTGTACTAACTGCCAAGGGCCTCATTTTCCCTCATCACGGATATTACTAGGTACTAATAAAAACATGGCTTAGAAAACGTTTACAATTAAATGTTAACACAATAAAATAACTCCGTTACTTAGCAAAATAAAACAAACGATGGGTTGAGTCACGGTGACTGCTTATCTCTTCACCATGCCATTAAATTTCTCATTTTTCACGTATATTACTTTGTAAATAATAATCGAAGGGTTCAAAAACACAAAACAAGTGAAAAAATCTGCATGATGTACTGCTTTATACGATAAAATCGAAAATTATGACGAAGCTATGGGTCGCATTGCATGCACAGCATTTCGAACAGCATAAAAGTACGGAAAATACCGTTGTCTCGGGCGTGACTTCGTGGAATTTGCTTGTAAATGAAATGTATAACTTAGTTATTCCACATAGATTTATTAACAGGACGACCTATGTTTCGAAGAGCTTCAACGAGCTAATAAACCTATGTGGAATAACTAAGTTATTCTTTTCATTTACAATACGGAAAACACCGTAGAAAACGCGTTAAAAGATATTCCATAAATTCAACAGCCGATGCTCTAATAATTTAAATAATAATTTTTACGTACGTAACTTGACAAGGTCCGTGAATGTCAGAGAAGCAACAACCTCTGACACACTTCAATGTAAAACAAGTGAATCACTGACGAATCATTGAGTCCAGTCAGAGGGGTGCTTGGGTAGAAAGCGCTCGGCCAATAGAAAACGAGAGAACAACTTGGCCAGCCCCTGATTATACAGTGTCTCTAGAAAGTACGTGATATAAGCGCGCCTTCGTTGGAGGAAATTAAAATGAACTAACTTTTTAGATACAACAGCGCATCAAGGGAATGAGGATACGAGTGAAAATAATTTCATCTCTACAAGTCGCCAAAAACTAAAGAAAGTGTATTATTTTAGAGGCAAAAATATATTTTTCCTCTCTAACGGTATTTACACCTTGGGTCTGTGGCACCCACACTGCACACTTCAATTATTCTCGAATGGTGAATCGGATGTATGTACGGATCTTACAAGCTGCTCAGTCTTGCTTCCACGACATCTCCACAATTTGAGCACACTCACTTGAGCACATCCAATTGAGTTGATCCAATGGTAACTTGCAGCTTCTGCTTCACTCAATGGTTATCACTTCACGTAACTTTATGTACTTTCCTTTGCTATTTCAAACAAGATCCTTTCTCATTAAAATAGTATTTTAGGATATTTTCCCTGGAAAGTATACATTTAAATATTAAATTTTCCCCCATAATAAAAGATATGTACTTTGTTTTATTCCACACTCTTTTAAAACCAAATAGGTACGTATCTTTTATTATGGGGGAAATCATAAATTTCCACCAGGTGAAGCCGGAAACTATGTCTTATAAATTTTTCCTCTTATGTCGGAGGATTTTTTACAGCTTCACATATTTTTTACGAATATCTTCCGGTAATTATACTTTAACGTTACCATTTTCAAAAAATACTATACCTTACGTCGTTATTCGGCAGTGGAGGGGGATCCGGTTTAGACCAGCGGTAGCATATTCGACTTCCGCAGGTTTGATACCAAGCGACGGAAAAAAATTTTCCTTGCTCTTTTTTACAACTTTTGCACGCTACCCGAGTTTGTCCCCACTGACAATGAGAGGCAGCAGTCTTAGCAGAAGGAGCATTGATGGCGCAGATCAAGGAGATCGGACACCGGTATCAACAGCCATGGATTCGGGCGACAGTGATAGTTCACGGAATCGGCCGGGGTACTGCGATGTGGAAGGCAACGGGGAAACCACCAAATTAGTCTCCCTAGAAGATGCAGCCCTGCATTCTAACTATATCCATGATAAGATGGCACTCCTCCCAGTAAAATATTCCGGAGGTAAAATAGTCCCCCAATCGGATCTCTGGGTGGGGACTACTGGGAGAGATAGATCAGTCAGTAAGGACAAAACGTATTTATTATATTTGTATTGTGTAATTTCATTTGATACACCATGGAAAAGGAAGTAATTCGATTATAAATTGCGAAAGAATCTAATGACGTCGAAGGGGTGAGGCTAGGTGACAGATAAAGAAATCACTAGTCAGCGTGGAAGAAATCGTGCCCAAATCCAGTGAATTTGATTATGAAGATTTATCTCTTGTAAGTGGTTGTAATTGCAAAATCAAAAATTGCAAAGTGAAATCAAGAAATGAAAAAAAGCTCGATGAAATGCATTTGTACGTATGCGCACATATTTTAAGTGAGTCTTTCGTCCAGTGTTGCTGGCTCGGCCGGGAAGGTTTCCACGGAAAATAAAATTTAGTTTATTTTACATACAGGATAAAATACTTGAGACCTTTGTCTCCAGTACGAAGACCAAAATTATTTGTCTTGTGTGAAACTCTTCAAGAGTATTAAGAGAATTGTGGCCTATCCCAGGCATTGATATCTGGCCATTTTATGTTTAATTCTAAACCAAGCTGGGTTGTTCAATGGAGGGTAATTAAACCACGAGAGGTTTTTGAAACATGGAACAGGCTTTTGAGGCAGCATGGTACAGGCGTCGAATTATTGGTTGGAGGAATGTGGCAGACGAGGTTTCGCGTCCTGATCCAAGTGCATTCACCTCGACAACATGAACTCAAGACGACAACGAGAAGAAGACAAATTCGACGAGCTATATTTGTATTTCGCAAGTTGTTCAAACTTTTCAACTCGAATAACTAATGCTCATTAGTCCGTATGTGACAATGAGGCACTTTATTACATGCATTCAGGGGCATCTCGGGATGGCTGCCCATTTACACCATACACGCCCTACTAACATTTGATGATGTTGTAAAAGTATATGCGCTTACTGATGCCATAAATCACTGTACCAAATTGCCGGTTACACTATGAAGAGTCCTGGACGTACTGATGCATCATTATGAATCTCTCGCCAATTGTAGAGCTCGACGTGTAAATTTACGTCACAACAAACGTCAATGAAATTGTTCAGGGGCCTTGACCTTTGAAGTAATCAACAAACTTTTCGCTATTATTGCTAAACTAATTCTTGTCGATAGCGATCATGCGTACCTAAATATGTATGTATGTAATACTTATGCAAAAAGTTAATATGAACATTTTAATCATAGCAATTCAATAATATTTATAGCCATTGCAACTGAGGAATTGGCTTTAAAATAGGCATGATTTTTTATGAAATCCTGGATGCTAAACTTCAGGGTAAACTTTGGCCACATAATTATTATTGAGACTCGTCAGCATGAAACATGTGACTTTTTTAAACATTTAAAGAAAACCAACTCGTGACTGTATTTCACGGAGTCGAAAGCCTTAAAAATAGATACAACTAATGTCTAAGTAGCGTCAAAAATATTACCTCGTGTTGATGAAAATAATTGTTAAGAATATGCAAAAGTATCTTGAATATTGGTCATTTCTACAAAGAGTCTTTGTTAGGTTATAGAGGTTCAAAAAGTAACCAAAGGTGGAAAAAAGAAAGAGCTGCTTCATAATTCGTCCACATAGGCTGCGATTGAAACAATTGTTAGATATTTGCAAAGATATTTTTTGTAGAAAACTAAAAATGAAATATTTTGTTTTCTTTCTCTCTATCCAAGTGTATAGTTTTGAAACGTTTTTTCTACTTAACCAAAGGGACTAAGCGATGATACGGAGCCAAAGGACTCGTAGAATTACCTTTCAGATTCATCCAAATCCATCTTTATCCGCAAGAGGAGCCGGAGTAAAAAATTAGGTAACACCTCGTTTCCATGCAAGGGAATAGCACGCCACAGTTAACAGTATCCGACGGTAAAAAGCGAAATTATCCTGCTTTTACCTTCCCGCACTCTCCCCCATTTCCACCCCATTTTTCACGTCTCTTACAGCCTCAGCATCGCGGGAGGACGACAAGTGATGCGAGGGGCAGTGTTTGGGTGAGGAGGAGGAGGGGAATGTGTGTTGGTCAATAAATTCGCGGCGTATCGCCCGACGGAAAAAACAGCCCCGTTAAGGGAGGACCGCGGTATCTCGGGGCAACAGGCGACACACAAGGGGGTGGTGGGGCGGTGGGAGGGCGTGAATGGACGACGTGGGGGTGGGTGGAAAGTAGATAGGGTGTGGATTTAAATACTCTCCTCCTCCTCCCTTCCCTTCTCCCTCCCACCCACCCACCCCCTGTACCCAACACACACCCCCCACCCCAATTTAATTTCCATCGCATTCACGAACTAGAAAGGCAAGAGTCTGGTCACTTCAGTAGCTCATGGATTTCATTCGCGACCCAAGCGAGTGGCTTCGGCAGACAAATTATTCTTCTCGAAACTTTTACTACTTGACTCAATCCTTTGAGCAACATTCTTTCCCTTGCGTGATACTGTTTTCGAGAAAACACGTTTCGTGCAAAGTCTTTCTCCCAAAATTAAAATCGGCAAGGTTTTTCCTTGACTCATCGAATGGTACCACTATATGTGATTTCAGAATAGTAAAACGCTCGCAAGTCGTTAATATTGGCACAAACTCTTGTAAATCGCAAAATATTTCGCACACCAATCAACCTTCCTCCCAATCCTCAAAAATATCGACCAAACCAGCAAATATTGTCGATTAAATTTCAAGTAATCGCATTACATTTATCATTGATAACATTAAATTATATGTTGGTTCTAACGTTTGTTGGAAGGAAACTGTTGTCCCACAAACAACTGACGCGGAGGAAATCCCGGAAAACATGGAGAGATCTACATTAAATTATATGTTACAGCGCATATTTTAGTGGTTGTAGATTTATGATTAGCTATTAGTAACAAAGCTGCTAAACTGGGTTTTTCAGAAAACTTAGAAATTGTTTTAGCTTTTAAAAAATCTAGTCATAGGGTTTTTAATGATTTTTATCCCGGATAAATTGTCGCCCCTTTTTACTGTGCCTCTCCCTTCCTCTTTTAAATTTTGACGCTGCTGGTTTGTATGTTTTCTGTGTCCTCGCTTTGCTAATCTCCTCCCCCTCCCCTCTACAAGGATCCGTACCACTCAACCCCTCTAAATCTCCTCCTTATTTCCTTCCACGTATGATACCCTGTTTATATATATGAAGCCACCATCTCTGTACTTGGCACTCTGCTTCTGAAGATAATGTTTTAACATTGAAACCGATCCTTAAACAATAAAACAGTGTGGAAAATTACATATTTATGATTATTATTATATGATGATTAACTTTTAAAATTTATGTCATTTGTATATCGGCAAAAAGGATTAACGATAACAAATAGTCACCTTCAATCAATCAATGGGGATATAGTTGGTTAGTATAGAGGATAATGAGACGAACCACCATGTTGAAAGCAAGTTTTTTGGGATGAACTCCCCAATATCACATTGATAATGTGATAAAACGTAAATTGCAAGCGGAGGATTTAGCGACTGAAATCGAGCGCATGGGAAAGAAGGAATAGCCTCATCCATAAAGACCCATCATATACACACTGATAAATTACGCATTTTCCTAAAATGATCGATAGTGTATGTTCCCCGGTGCTATATTGGAATAATAAAATGCTACTTAGTGGAAATCATTCATAGTAAAAGGAATATTCACTTTGTAATTTTTTCCACGCCATTTATATTTCGTCCGTCATTTCCAAAGTTCATATGTCATTCTTAAGAGTTAAGTTTTACGTCATTCGTCTCTTTGCCTTTTGATGGCGTTCAAGCCGGCCGGCCCGAGGGGAAAAAAGATTTTGCGAAGGACAAATTAAAACGTGAATTATAAAAATTCACATTTAGCACTCATTTTGCAGAGCGTCACTGCACATATATGGCAAAAGGGCATTGACCTCAATTGGGTCATAAGTATGTGTTGTAGCGAGATCACGAGGGTGTGAATCGGCCCCACACACATATCAAAGCATTAAGAACCAAAATCCCTAGCCTCCGAGTGCACCAGCAATCTCGACATCACCCCCCCCTCCCTGATAACTCCATCTCGTCTGTGCGCTCAGTCGGTGCACGGCGGCTGGCGGAAGTGACGTGTTTTTGAGTCTGGGAGTTTCGCGAGCGCAATGGGGCCGAGACGGCTCCTCGTGTAATCCTATCTTCACTCTCAAAATTCCATTTCGAGTGAAGAGAGGATTAAGCGAGCCTAAGTGCAAGTTTTAAAAAAAAGTATATAATTCATTAAGTCTCATACCAGCCTCGTCACTGAAGAATGATATTTGGAAATGAATGTCATGCATAAACGTTAGAGTTGGGTAATGGACAAAGACGCATTTAATTAAAGCACGATTGATACGATCAAGCAAAGGTTATCATAACATATTAATGGATAAAAATGTTGTGGAAAAATTAAAATATAAAGTATGAAAAATGGCAGAAAAATAAGAAATTTAGAAATAGAAAATTCTTTTGGGTGAAATAATGACATATCTGAATTATTTAAATTAAACTAAAAACATTAAGTGCTCCAAATATCGCTTAATCCTCTAATAACCCGACATTATTAAGTATAGTTAATAGTTCAATTAATGCACTTACTATGCCAAATGCTTCTACTCAACAAAAATTGTAATTTGGACGACAATAGTGAAGGCTGTGCATAAAAAGGCATGGTTATCATTTTAAGGGGACAGGATACTGTCTGCACTTGCTTGGCATCTGACATATTGCTTGTACTTTTTCTCCTATTGTGGCTTATCATCTTGAGATATTTGACTCTTTTAGTCGTATTTAATTCGGGTTCATAGCGAAAATTACAAAAAAATACATATCGTAGAGAGTTATGCACTCGGGTGCAAGACAGAACGCGTGAGTGCAGATATTCACCGCAAAAAAACGCATTCAATTGCCTGAGAATCGGACCGTGGCTTCAAGGAGTAAAATTCTGACGTATTAGACTGGAGTCACTGTCTAGAGATCCGGGTTCTAACCCTGGCCGAGTCCTGGACGAGGTAAATGTCGACACTTCAGGGTTACGTCATCAAAATGGTAGTTGGTGAACGCGGCAACATGAACAGTCAAGGCTATATGCACTGGTGATAGTGATCCTTGTTACGAAGGCATCGCCAATAATTTTACAAATATATAACGTAATGATACAAAAAATGACTTTATCGACTTCCAATGAAAAGCAATCGCTTGAATGTTAAACGAAATGACACACATTCCGTTGTCTCGGTCGTGACTTCGTGGAATTTACTTAACATTGTAAATGAAAAGTATAACTTAGTTTTTCCACGTAGATTTATTACAACAAGACGACCTAGGCTTCGAAGAAGCTCATCATCATCAGGACACTTCATTGTTATTATAAATCTATGTGGAAGAACTAATTATTAATCATCATTTTCAATTTTTTTGAAATGACACATACGTATCCCCATAGATTCCGAAGAAATTCGTTGCCATGACAATTTCGCTAAGGGGTGTGGATAGGAAAAGCGTCTGTTCACTTCCCCCTGAATCAGGACCGAAAGAAAGGGTAAAACGAATCCCTGCATTGCCACTCAACACCGGACATTGGAAGGAATTGGACCATTGAATTGTTTGCAAAGCAGAATATTTTTTGTTGACAATCACGGCGAGAGGTGGGAACGACAAGGGCGGCCGTTCGTGCGAATGAATGGATGAATGGAGAATGAAGAGAAGAGGAATGAGCGCGAATAAATGGCTCTCGCAAGTGTAACCGCAACAGATGCGTGTGCGTATGATTTAAAATGGAAAGTCAGGGATTATTTTAGTAAAGCGGCGCGTCAAAATGGCCGAGGGTTAGAACGAACGCGGACGGGAATACATTTTACGGCCCGAAATCAGCGTTACGGGTGACGTCGAAAATAGTAATGGCTTCGTAAATTACTCTTGCTCTCGTCACAAACGGCAAAATGGGCGAAGCGTCTGCAGGGGCTCCACGAAGCAGCACTCGAATGCCTGGTGCGGATGGCTGGGGTGGGGGGTGTGGGGGGGGGCCGGAGGGATGACAAAAAGTTCCTCCGTGACCAACTGCAGAGCGATACCCACAAAACATTGTTTTTCCAGATATTTAGATAATCACGAGGAATAATGTACGGAAAGTAGAAAACATGGAGAATTGTAAATGGAATCACAAGTTGGCTCAACTACATATATCTCGGATTCGGTGTGTACAGTCCAATTGTGCTTCATTTTTTATTGCTCTTCTTTCGTCATATGACAGGCTTCGGTTGGCATGGTATCAATATTAAAGAACAAAAGAACTTTTCCGTCATTATCTACATTGTATACCGCCGAGTAAGACTATAAGTACGATTCGAACTCGAAAGTCGGTTTAGTTTTCACTATTAATGAAATGCTGTCTCAGGACTGACTTGGTTAAACATCAAAGGGACAAAGAAAGAGCACAAGACGAGACGAGATTAGCAGTGTTCCACGGAAAAAAAAGATAGGTGACCGACCAGTTGGAGGCTTGGCATTATTGTCAAGCTCCCAATCAATATAACTTGAGAATGATATGAAACTTCGAAGCCGGTGATTTCCAACATTTCTCCGTGGAAAACTGCAAAGAGGTCTTCATTCGACAGAAATGACTCTGCCATTACGCGTGAATGGAATGTGATCAATATTGAACTGTCTACATCACCATCTTTAATCCTCATAAAACAACTTAAAATACTAGACAAATGAAATTACGTTCATTCGCACGAGGCTGAAGCATTAAAAGTGAATAAGAAAATACAGCATCGTGTTTCTTTTGACTTGTGGTAGGAGTGCCCCTCCAAAGGCCGTTGGTTATTTTGGAGGCAACTGAGACTATTGGCGCTCAATGGCTGGAAGGTAAATAGGAGAGGCTTACAGAAGCGGAGAAGTGTGGAGAGAAACTAGGCGACGACAGAAGTCCACTTTTAATGAACAGCGTCAATTAGCTCGTCCAACGTGCGCGCGATTCAGACGATCAATATTTAGTTCTACATCGTCATCTTTTATCCTCATAAAACAACTTAAAATACTAGATACATGAAATGAATCTCTTTCTCAAAAAAGCAAAAAAAGGTAATCTATGGGAAGTCCTCTTTGAGTCAGCACCTTGATACTGTCGATTGCCCTCCATTCCATTGATATTCCTGAAGAAGAATTCGGCTCACTTCTTCTCGGATATCGTCTGCCTCCATTCTATGAAGGTTGCGGATGGCGTCTTCCATTACGGTGCAATCTCTTCTTTTGGTACTCTTGCCGACGCAATGACAAAGTTAAGGCCCTTGGCTACGAGTGACATGGGATCATCGTCCAGGTGGAGGTCAGTGGGGTTGACTACGTGACGGCTTTTCTCAGGACCGATACCCAGCATCGGGTGTTGTTTGCTGAGAAGATTGTCGTACTTGTGGATCTGCTTGACCCTCGCAGCAGCGAAGGTTGTCAAAGTTAATGTCAAAATGTATAAAAAAACTCAAATGTTATTCTTTCCACAGCATTCCGGTCGTATTGGTTAAGGAAGAAACCCGATTCAACATGGATGTGGTACGGCTCCAGTGAACAGTGGCCAAAGCATTCCTCTCGTGTGTTGAATTCGCTCTCCCAGAAACTCAGCGCTGGCATGACGAAATATTCTCTTTGCTTTTACTGATTACTCTCTAAGGAAAGAGAATTTAATGATTGCAGCCTTGAATCAAATCTAGAGGAAGAAGAAAGCGCCAGAATGCAAGAAATTTGTTTTATTCCACATTTTATAAGAACGATCATTTGTTTTATGCCACACGCAGCAGAAGTTTTGCTTAACTATATTGATGATAAGTTATAGAGCCGAGCAAATTGCTACTTGGACGATGATCGATTTGGGCTGGGGATGAAGAGGGTAACATTTGATCCGATTCTGGTTACGCTAACACTTATAATAAGGAACCCAGAGTATAATCAAGACGCTTCTTCTTGTTTCATCGACTCCGAAAAGTTGCTTGACAGATTTAATTAGAAAAAATAATTGCATGAATTCATGAAATAACTCCTCGAGATTAGAAACTTGCATGAGGTCCAGAGGGCAAAGTTGAAGGTGGTTGACTGCGGATCAGGGTGGGAAGAAGAGAGGGTTATAATTCAGGGTTAAGAAAATACTGTCTGCGTTTGCCTAAGATTTTAACATTAATGCCGAGGAAATGGTAAAAGAGGTATGGGAAGGGATGGATCAGAAATCATAGATAAAGAACAGATACGAATGAAATACTGAGGGAAAATGGAATAAAATATATTCATGAAATAGGAGTATATTATAATTACTTTAAATAACACATTTACTACAAGATTCACACCCATGAGTTGACTCGCAGGGCATTAAGTAAGTGTAAATGACTTGCTTATGGTAAATGACTAAGACGGCGAATGGGAAGAGTGACCGATCGAGAACCAGGGTGGCCAATTATAGGTGGAGGGGTAAGTCGAAGACGATAGATGTTGCCTTCACTCGTAAGTGTGAATATCGAAGGTATGGTAAAAGAGGCATGGGGTGATATAGACCGGGGAACAACAGTCAAAAGTCAGCGGATACATTATAATGGAATGGAGGTTGACTAGTGGTTGGTTCGTCATTCATCAAAGAGATTGCAAACTTTGTTAGATGCCGAATAAAATCAGTGGGTGAATATGAAATTAAGTTTAATAACAAAATAACAAAATTAATGAGATATTGCAGTGAAAATGATGAGGAGGAGGATAATAAAAGTCGGAGGGCACGGACTGGAGCCATAAAAATTATTTAATCGCTTCTTTTATGTTGAAAGAAAGTTGGCATGCTAGCAAAAACATTAGAATGATAATTGCTCTGGCAATAATTGCGAAGGTATGAGAGCGAGCTAATGAAAGAGAGCTTGGGAAAGTACATAAACCAGAGGCATGCGAAGAGTATAATACGGAGTGTAGCGTTTTGTGAGACCGAAACGTGGAATCTGAGAAATGGAGGACGAGAATGGGCAGGTAGCAGGCGTATTAAATGCGAATGCGGAGGAGGAGAAAGAAAGTGGGCAGGACGGAAAGAGGAAGATTGGCGAGAAAGAAGAAACTGCGGGTAGAGTTAAGGGAGAGAGGCAGAAAGGGTGGATGGGATGAGAGGGTAGGCTGCCCGCGAGTGGGCATGTTGGGTAAGTGGGGAAGGAAGAGAAAATGTTGTATCGTTGGGATGAAGAAGGGTAGAACGTACGCTGAGATGGAAAGAGGATTTATGTAGTAATGTAGCCCTGAGTATGGAAGAACCTTGAGTATTTTCTTTCATATCCATTTCACAGAACCTTAACCGGAACATTACATTAACAGCAATAATATGGAAAAAATATTTAGTTTAATTTAGTTAAGAAAATATTTGAAATTGGATTCTCAGATTATCTCTGAAAGGAAATTTAAAAAAAGGCACGAACAGAGCAAATTAAGAAAGAAGAAATTGTATACAACATTTCTTTGCTACACAGAAGGTTCTGGAAAAATATCGGAAAATGACCTTCATAAGGACATCCTAACAAATATTTAATAATATGTGGCCATTATTTAGGGTCCCATCTATTTCATAAACGATTCCAAAAATATGTGGAAACAATACCTAATGCAAGAGATTGAGCATTTCGCAAAGGATTCAAGCGGCAGATCTTTACCTGAATCATCTCAGTGTGTAGGGATTAATATAATTGAATAAATTACATTTGAACTGGGGTTAACATATCTTTTTTTATCAGATTAACAAGCAAGTTGAGATGTGTTTTCAGAGATGGAAAGGTCGGAGTAAAAAGGAAAACTTGAAACCACTTTTCGTCGACGTTAATCGTACCTCCATCTTCTCCGTCCCTCTGCTCGCTCCGGAAATGAATGCATAAAGCCACAATAGAGCGGAAGTTTAGCAATTCACCGAGTGGGGTCTCTCACACTCGATGATTTTACTAGCAAAAGTTCCGGAAATTTGACTAACTATTGCTTTGGCTTGGAGAAAAATGATCAAATCAAATAAAGCAAAAATAAATTCTAAGTTACCAAGTGAATCAAGTGAATATTCACCTGAGCCTCTTTAAACAAAACATTTTGGATCTTAGCCTCCATATACTGGCTGCAATAAACTTGAACGTGACATGTCATTGTCAAGGGTTGTGATAAAAATAAATCCACATATTCAGGTCATTAAGATACTACTGTACTACTGAAGCAAAAAAAACTATGCCCAGAAAAACGCCACTAAATAAAATTTATCACAATCATGTCCATGATATAGAGACCTGAACGATGAATGTCAAGGAGTGCCATAATTATGAATCTCAATATTCCGTTTCATTAAACTAAGTAGCTGTTTTGCATTTTCATTTCTTTTTATACACATTTCATGCGGTATACTATTCTTAGACCCCAGTGAATCGGATGGAGTATCTATTGCGCGAGCTCATAAACAGCTGATCACAATGCAACACTTGCTTTCAGGTCCTTACTAAAACTTCTCAGTGTTTATGACGAGTTTCTTCATGTTAAATTCATTACAGTCCATCCAAAATGGCAATTTTAAAGAAGCAAACGGCTTCAAAAGCCAGTCTTTCGGATAATTAATCATTTAACACTAATTTTCCCGCTTCAACATTAAGATAGGAAACAAGATGATGAATACCGCAATTAACCATCATTTGTCTTGACTGGGATTCAAACTTGGGTTACTCAAACACCGGTTGATTTTTTCACCCGGATAAATCAACAAGCTTTCTGGGATAACAGTGAAGTTACCTGTTGGCGGCATCGTACACACTCCATGTTCTTGTCTCCAGTCTCCACTGCAGCACAGGTATCTCTCCCGCAGTGAATATTGGTCTATGATATAAAATGTTCACATGTTTGCACCAGTCTCAATCCCCACTCCAATCACGGCAGCGACATTCGGCAAGAGTGATACGAGGAAACTGAAGGAAGATGACATAAAGAGTGGTGCACGTGCTTGGGTTGCTGCCATTAAGGACGTGTGCCAGAGGCAACTGCCATGAAAGGACACCTACCTGGAGATCGGAAAGCACGTATTTGCCGATTACTTTTCATCAAAGTGGCATGTTTTACATACAAAAAGGACAATTTATGGCAGATTCGTTAGACCTAGTTATTCTGCGAAAGAATTGTTTTAATGGTAAAGTAAATAACTTTTCGGGAACGAACGAACAATTATATAAAAAATTATCATAATTTGTGCCACCTTCACTGTCAATAATACATTCCTACAGCTACTGCATTTGTTTAAAACTTCAATCTATCACCAATGACGTCGGAGACGAGATCTTTTTTCAATGGTAACGGTGCCTGTTTAAGCGCAATATTTTAAAGCATTATCGGATACCTTATCCTGTCCGATGAGAACACTTATGCAAAGGAACCTAGGGTAATATCAGGGCTGTTTCGCAGATTTCGAAATGACGTTCGAACGAGTGACTCGAAAGAAAAACTTGATGGAATAAACATGAAAATAGGAGTATATTGAAGAAATACTCGACCCGTCTTGTAGGTAGGTGAATGGCCCAGACAGGACAGATGTGGATGGCTGACAGAAAATCAGGGCAAGCAGTTCGCAGAGTAAGTCAAGGGTGACAGATGTTGCCTTTGCTTCATAGCGTTGAGTGAAATAAATTAAATCGAAATTTAAAAAATCGAATTAAAAAATGACAGTATTTTTCATAGTAAAAAGAAATAGTTTATTTAATGGAAAAACATGATTTCTTAAAATTGGAGGAGACAAGATAATTGGAGGTTTCATTCCTGGTAGTCATTGCTAGGGCAAGAGACAAAGTTACTGTAGTGAAATTTAGATATATTTTATGGAAATTCTGCGCAAAGAAGTCTATAAATATGCACCAATAAAACTGATGCATGAGAGCAAAAAATCCCGCAGGTATCTTGACGAAATAAGACAGGATCTCACGAGGGAGAGGACATGAAACAATTTACCAAAAAATGCCAGAAAATGTAGTGACAAAATAACGGAACTCACAACTTGAGAAAATAAATAAAATACTCAAATATTTAACAAAATAAACGCATTCCTCCGCGAGAGTTCCAAAAAAGTGCTTGGTGGATGATACATGATGAAAACCCTAAGTCATTTTCATCTTACGCAAGAGAAATACGGGGTAATTTATCGATTTCTCATCGTATAGGCACTTATTTAGCTACTTATATGAATATACTTGCAAAGAAAGACACCATTCACTATGCAGATGTCCAAGTCATTATTTAACCCTGCGATGGTTGAAATAATTGTACAAGGTGATGAGATTACCAAGCAATCACGCCCGATCAAATAATTTGAGATCTCATATGATAAAAATATTTATGTAGATATCTACACGTGTTAGAAGACAGGGTCAAGTCTCGAATTGTCGTATATAATGAATACGGAGCAGCCATTTAGGGAAACTTGTATATTTAACAGAATATAGCATAAGCGCCTGATTACACGCTCCCCGTGTCAAAGCGGGCCAACGTTGGCTGAGGCAATATCGCAAGTAGAGGCATGTTTACATGAACAGGCATCAAACAGTCCTTCACAATTAGACGTCCAAGGTGGACGAACACTTCAGTAAACGATCGGATAGGTATCCCTCCGTTAGGATAGGATAGGATAGGTATCGGATAGTATCCGCTCGTTCTAACACATGGTACACCATTTAACTTAATGAGCTCGTCCTAACACAAGCGTGCTGTAGGAACAGGCCTCACGTCATATCATTTATAAGAATTATACAATTCAATTGTCTTCAAATTAAAACCTTGAAGACTAAACAAAAAACAGTGACTTGGATACCATGCTAATTGATAGAATAAAAAGTGTCTCTCGGCGGAAATAGTTCGATCATAGCAAGAGTGAAAACCAGCAAGGACCTCAAGGGGGCGTGATCGGCCCATAGTTATTCCTAATTTACATCAACGCCTTTACTCTTAAGAAAGTACATGTAACTAGGAAAACTACATGGTTTTCAGATTATACCGTCATCTCTCCAGGAATTACGTTTAATTCCGAATTAGAAGTTCTCTCGTCGTATTTGAACAACGCTGGCTAATGCTATCTTGAGTGAGAATTGAACTTCACCTTAGCGTAGGCACTGCAGTACGCTTAATATGAAATAATTCCCACCAAAACCATAAATATAAGGTGAGGGGAGTGAATATAAAGGAGTTACGTGGATTCATATACCCAGGAATGACGTCGTTTCAGACCTAGTGTTAGGGAAATCATGGGGAAAATTCGCGGCGCTGCGTTGAAGGAACCACGGCTTATCGAGCAAATAGGAAGTATTTCTTGAAGAGGAAATGGAAAGTCAGATGCTATTTTAATTTTTTCAAGCAACATATTAAATATGCCACGAGCATTTGGGACCTTGCGTAGAAAGTTTTGATCCTCGAAGTAAATAAAGCACCACAGAAAGCAGCATTTTTTGTTAATAAACTTCAACGAGCGAATAAAAAGCATTATACATCCAAGTGAAGTATTATTTTGGGAGCCGATACATATATGAGGGCTACACAAGAGCCTCAGATCACTTGAGAAATTCCAATCGGATGATTTTCAGTACGACACGGAAAATATTATTTCATATGTCCCTTGAACCAATGGGAAGCGATGAAATAAGACATGTACTCGGCGAAACTGATGAGTTCACAAATTCCACTTTTTCAAGCATATGATTGGTTATAACGAAACCGGCGTGACACCAGCATAGGAACAATCGATGATACAGAATCCATCTCCACATCCTGGCTCTCCCATTTTTTTCCGCGCATTTCCACGGTCAAGTAGTGCCTCCGTTCTACTCGTCTCGCCTCGGTGGAACGCAGGAAAATTTTGCCAGAATTAATACATTAAGAAAATGATGATGGGGTGATGAACAACACAATTAAATTTGGCAGAGGAGATAATTATATTTATATTTGTAATAAGTGTCAACTGAAATAACTAAGACTGCACAAATATAGTGCCATTATTAATGTGGTATATAACTAACTACGCAGCCTCTTAAGACAGCGGTAATGCAGCTCGCCAACAAGTAAAATAGTATTCTCGAACCGTAAATTGATACATAATCTTATTTTCAATGAAAGTACTCATCAATGAAAACCTCAAGTACCCTTTTCACCAGAGCCCGTAGTTTGAGGTCATAATTTCTTATCACTCTTGGAAATACAGAGAAAGACTAGCCAAGAATGAAATTAGGGCTTCCGAGTTAAAATCGAAGACTAATTTATAAGTATAGGTAACATGTATTTATTTTTAATTCAATAGCATTAGTTTCAACGGAGTGAATGGTGCACGTCTGCTGAAACAGGTTTTTCTCAGAACATGATCGCTCAGCTTATGCGAATTCAATCAGAAAAATGACGATCGAGGCTGTAAATTGAATAAAAGCCAAACGATGAAAATTAGCATTCAAGTAAATCATTCATTCTCGATAAAGAAGTTATGAACTCATTACGGGCATGTAATATTCCAGCATTCCTTTCTTGAGTGAAGAGAATAGGTCCCCCTGAGATGTGAACGGTTGGATCATGAGTCTTAGAGTGGTGACCATTACCAACGCGACGGTCGCGAGCATGAATAAATACTATGGAATTATATGTTTGGAATTGTTGCATAGGCTACGTGTTGCCTAAATTTCTACTTTCAGTTCACCCAGTCCTTGGCGTCACTTCGATTAGAGTCTTTTCTGTTGTTATTGTAAATAGACGCAGTTAATTGTTGCTAACGTGAGACTGTGGTGAATATTCAATAACGATCGAGGAGATATGAATTAATTGGTCATTTAAATAATATCTTGCCATTTTAATGATCTAAAAATTACTATTTAAATTCTAGAGAGGAAATATCTATTAGAGTAAATGTTTAAGAGGTTTATGAAACGTCCATCGTGTGCCGACTACAATGTTTTCCAGACTCTGATTATAGTTTGAATGCATCAAGCCGGTTTGACTTAAATAAAGAATTTAGAATGCCTTGTTTAAATAGAACTTACTTCGTTACACGTAGGCTAAATCGATACATTGGCACAATCCCTTATCCATAGATGATATTTTCGGTTCTTGGTTACGAAATCTTGTATCCGTCTTCTGATTCATTCCACCTTTTTCACCTTGCATTATTATTACATTTCCGTATAGCGATATTCACGAAGTACTAAGAAGGTAATTGTGTATTCATTTAAATAAATTTTGGAGAGGAATTAAATATATCTGTAGACCGGACGATATTAAAAAAGTGTATAATTACGTCCCGCGTGTAGTACTGCATTTTTTACTCACTGCATTATGAATAATTGTAAGTAAAACCCATGTATATTCATGGTAAAACCAGTACGACGTGTTTCTTCACAAACTATCGACTGTATTTACATTTAAACCTCCGTCTTTCATCACTAGGCGGCACCATTTTCAAAAACGTTGTTTAAAATCAAGGAAACTTGAGCTCTCCGGCCACAACACGCAGAATCGACAAAATGGGGTGAGAATATTTCTCCAATGGCCGTAACTATTGGAACCACTCGTCAAAAGAGAGAACAGAAAAATATTTACTGCGTTGGTTTGACGGTAGCGTCAGTGACCAACCACAGCCTCTCAACCAGAATACCCTTGTGAAGGTTTATGGGAACGTTAATTCCTCGCCAGTGACCATTCACAGACACACTCAACCCAATTGGGATCCTTCACAGGATCCCGTTAAGGAAGCCTGAGTTATGATCACAAACACACAGAGCATTCACTCTCACAGAGTGACTGACGTTTTAAAAATACGAAAATTGAAGAAATGAGGAGAGGGGTGAGGAGCCGTAAATATTTTCTGTAAAAAAATACAGTAAATATTTTCTGACGAGTGGTGCCAATAGTTACGGCCATTGGAGAAATATTCTCACCCTCTTTTGTCAAAAAGTTGTTTGTTTACGGAATTCTAGACGGGCCGATTAATCACGCAAAAGGATGTTGGGAAGCACGCAGGGAACAATAGGTCGCACCTCGCGCGTGGGAGGGGGAGGAAAGGCGGTCGAGAGGGATGCTGAGGAGAGGGTTTGGAAAGGACGAAGGAGGAATGCTAATGGGGGCTCATTAAGGGGCTTGCATTCTTAGAAGTCCGCTCGACTGAAGTCCCCTCGGAAGGGTTGAACTCATAGGTTGGACGGTCGAACAAATTGTTATTGCCTTTTGCATTCGACCGATCGACGAGGACAGAGAGGTTGATGGACTGCTGTTACGTTGCTGCCGAGCGACATCATCGGAATTCCTCCGACCAGTCGAGTGCGGCTTTTTCCTCTCTACTTCCCGGGGGAAATTCTTACTCCTTTCTCAATGCTCATCTCTTGAATAGATTAGAGTTCAATTTCTACCCCGAAGGCTTTTTAAGTACTCTAAGAACATAGTGCGATATTGACAGGTCCAAAACACGCATCAAATTAGGGACACATTGACATTCGAACAGGTTTAAAATGTAATTTTTGCCATGACTATATCACGGTATTTCGCCCAAGGGCGTGTTTTAATTGTCTATTTAATGCAATATACACTCCATTGTGGGAGAAGTCATCCATTTCAGTACAGTGATTACGAATTCATTTTTGTGTCTCACATTGAGATAATATTTGTTTTTTTTTCACGCCAACCTCTCCTTGAGTGTTTGATTGCTGGAGCTTAACGACTGATACTGGTGCATTGTTAATTTCATATGTGGAGGATTCCTTTAATCTAATACAATCAATTCATTTATCATTTTTTCCGGTTGCAATCCGACGCGCACCGTTCAAACTCTCAGGGAAAAGTTATTATTAACAAAGGGTAACATAGTTATTATACTCTTTTTTAATTTTTATGTATATTCATGGTCTGTAGTTTTGGAATATTTTTCGCATTTTTCTCGCATATTAGCATGACTGCACTTTGTCAGGTAAAGCAACAGATGGCTTGCATGTCACCACTTATGAACAGATGTACCGATCATCTTGCCTTTTCATTATCCCCGCTAGGCTACGAAATCGGCCATAAAACCGTCCATCTGCAAATACAACCATTGAAAAAATTACAAAGTCATTACTAATTCCATTTGAATGGATTTTCACGAAGTTACGCCAGAAAATATCGAGTTCATCTTCCCTTTCGATCCTTTTCAATCGCATTGATTGATTTACTTCACTCCACATCCGCCAGAGTCCTCGCTCGCGTCCGCCAACAATGACATAGCCTTGTTTTGATAATTATAATGTTCATCTTTGAGAAGTAATAACAGTTGCCAGTGAGACCACTGATTAAATGCGTGCCTGATTATTTTACGTTGATTTTCGGGACAAAATATTCTCGCTGTACACAGATACGACCTAAGAGACTTTTCACTTAAGTTTCTGATGGGAAGCGTAGCTTTTAGATGATTCACTCTCTAATGCCTCTATCCGTATCTGATACCTAGTACTAACATCAAGTGGTACATGTTTGCGGAGAAGCTTTTGCACCTCCGTCCGCTTCTATAGTCATTACAAAAGTGACTGCATGCAAATAGAATCCCTAGAAATAGTTGCCTGCCTATTTTGCTTAACACGTTGGTGAAATGCCATCCCCTCAGGAGAATATGCATGCTTTTTTTCTAATTCACCGAAAGTGGTAGCATTCTTTAATTTATTGTGGTACAGAGTTTTAAATGCCGGTGGTGACACGACCCATGCCACAGACCCTTTGATTGATTAACAGAGTATTTTGTACTTTTGAAAGGAGTAGGGTGATCAATTTTTTTGTGATCAATTTGTTTATTTGGCTTCTCTCTTCCAAACAACGCAACGCCCGACCTCTGAAAAATGAGCACGCTTAGACAAACGCATCCCAATGCTTTGTGATACATTTGATAGCAAAGTTACTCGGCAATAAGGCTTCACTTTGTTTCATCCATAGCATTGAGGATATGTAGGGTCATGTGTTCATGTCTCAGAATCATTACGTTTCATTTAACTATAAGTTACGTATTTTTTTATCTTGGAATGTCGATGCTGGAGAAACAATTTGAAGCTTAGAAATAATTGCTCATCCATATGTCCTGTCTTCGTTATTAATAGGCCTCTGTCAATCACTAATTGATAAGGTCTTACGAATCGCTAGCGAGTAAAGAGGGTGAGAAATGATTAAATAGCGAGGGGGAGATTAGATTTTCGAAAGAACAAATTCATATTCCTCGTGTGAACCACAGTGAAGCAAATGAAAGCGAGACTTTGAAAATTAATCTCTATTCTTTCCTCGCTCCAGGTTCCCTCCCCATGAGATATTGGATATCATAAAAATACATTGCCTGTTAGTGGCAGTGATGTGCACCCACCCAATCCTACTCCCTTCACTATCTCTCTCTCTCTCTCTCTCTCTCATGTGCACTGATTTAAGTGACCGAAAGCCCTTTTCTCTCAACGTCAAGGACCACGTGAGGGGGTAGGGGGAGGGGGCTGTTGCCTTTTAAAACGCCAGCGGCAGAGATGCTCTTTTATCGCTCTTGTTCTATAAAGAGAGAAGTGAACTGTTGGTCCTGAAACACGCTGGATAATAAAAAGCTAACAATAATAAGTTGTTAAAAAAATAAAACCAAAACATTGTAAAATTAGGCCAGAGTGATAGATAAAAATTAACTTTATTCACAGAAAACTACTGAAAATTCACCAATTACCAACGAATAAAATATGTCGCAGAAGAATGATGTTCAGACGAGAACACCAATGCTAACGGAAGAGATGATGAAATAACACACCCGAACATAAATATGAGTGAGAAAACAATGTAATAAAGATAAAGGCAGTGCCATGGAGACTATCTCGCTTAATTCATAGCTAGACAACCATGGATTTACGATATGAGAGCAGGAATACAACGTAACGCCTAATAATAAATTGACTTTACTGAGCGAATTTCGGACTGAAACGCTCTCTCTCTCTCTTACAATTAATTCGTATATTTGTTACATAGTTTGTTACAAGTTTGACGAACACAAGCATGCATGTCCTGAGCAGTGACTTACCTACCCAGGCGGGATTTGAAACCGCGACCCTCGGGTTAGCAGGCGAGGACTTTACCCCGCCGCCACCGACGAGCCGACATGCAAACGGGTCACTTTTAACAGGTCAGGGTAATAAGTTTCGTGAAATCACGCCAATGGCTGCCAAAATGAGATTCGAACTAAGTGAATTCCTGTTTCAAATTGAAAGGCATCAATTTACGATATTATGCTCCGAACTGCTGCAGGGGCGTAGGGCATGGGGAAAGAAATCCAATTAATGGCAGAGGAATAAGCATTCATAGGAGTGGGAAAAAAGTAAAAATGGAAAAAGTGTTATGGAAGAAATACAGTGATTAAACATAAGAACATACAGGTGTCATAAAAATTAAGGGAGCCATGTTAAGAATTATATGAAAAAGTTTCCTAATTCCGCTGGAAGCGAATGGTGACATTTAACTCTCTGATGTTTCTCTGTGTAAAAGCAGTTTTCTCCAGATATACGCTGAAAAATAAAATGGGTGGGTGCATTGCCGAAGAAAACTTCAGAGGCAAGAGGGCGATTTTATTCCACTAAAAGGACACGGAAGATACGGAATGGAAAAGTTGCCAGGAAAATAAAATGAGAATATGAAGATAGAAGGCATGAGAGGAAGTTAAGCTGAGAATAGCAAAGGATGGGTCGTAGAAAACAAGACATATTTAGGAACGAACAATCATCGCTAACGATGACGTAGCAGTCTATTTTCCTCAAGATTAAAATGAGGACATAGGACAAAAAATGGCTTTCCGAAGTTTGTGGTTTCCTTCTTTTACCAGCACAACAACCGCTAGTCTTGCGGAACACAGAGAAAATTGCGATATAAGTTTACCAAAACTTAAATGCTAAAATTAACATAATTTTCCTGTGATAATCACTGAAGATTCACCAGATGGACGCAACATAAAGTTCCACTCATTTGAAGGCTAAGATGTGATTGAACCCACTAACTGCCAATCAAGATTTTCACCCGGAAGTGTTCATTGTTTCCTATTTTAACACTTAACAGACGCGTTAATTGGTGTTAGTGGCAGACGAGTATTTTCAAGGTGGCGAATAAGTCTTCGTAGACCATTCAAACGGCAGTCGAGCTTGCTACTTTTAATTGCATTGCTGAAGCACGAGAGGTTGAACCAAGCCGAGGTAGCCTCCTAGTAATCCTCGACAAAGGGCTTTGACGTAGTTGGTGATAATGTTTTATCATGCCCACTATGGTCTTGGTCCCCCACGGTAGATGCTGAATATTGCTGTACCTGAATTTTGCACACTGTTTGATATAAATATGCAAAATATGTAAAACCTTAATAATCTCAGAAACAAGAGTGAGACCTCGACAGACACATAGAGGCCCAGATCTGTGTTTTCTGTGACACCTCGCATCGGCTAAAATATTTTGATTTCTAGTGTTGGTGCATTTGGCCCTTCGGTGGATTTAATAGGTTCAGACCTTCAATGGAGTATGAACGTTCTAAAATTCAAACATAACTATCGACCTCCAATTGGCGTCGAGAAAAATTCCTAGTTTTCATCATATCATAGTTTTTGTCATGAAGCATCATTTGCCTCCACTCGGGTAGATTATGCAAACCTTCCATTCTTGTTGAATGTGGTGGCTTGTGTTTGAGATCTTTTAGATTATTTAGGGCATATTTATATTTTCTCTAATAGTTTATCGGAATTTGATAACAAATAGTTTCATATGTAATTGTAGATGACGATATTACTTATACGATGAGGTTGAGATCCCTGTGTGCTCCCCTATGCACGTGAGTATCAGCTCTAGTTCCACGATTCTGTGACTTTATATGCAGCATTTATTGACGCTAAGCTTCCGACGCGAGGGAGGAGGAACTGAAGTCTATTGGACATGGATGGAATATTACATCGTTTCCGTGTCTTCCGACCTCAACCGGGGTCAAATTTTGACTAACGGTATGGTTTTGGCATTTTGATCATCACGCATTTCATGAACCAGTAAAAATATTGACATGAAGTTCCTGCCTTAGAGTCTTGGGTAAATCCATTGTCATATGAGTAGGCTCCCATTAGATCCCCTGTTACTTTACATTTAATAAATTACACGGGCTACTTTCTACGGGCATATATACAAATATACTGTTCTTCTTGGGACTTATTATGTGCTAGGTTTTGCCAAGCCTCTCAAATGTTCACGATTCGCTGTTTATATCATAGCTGACATAAGCAAATAAGGCTTTATCCGACGCAATGGTGGAGCTAAAATTAAGCGAGGTTTCATCGCCATTATCACACATTTTTGGAATGTTTTTGGGAAAGAAATGGCAGTAAGCTAAAAATTGATATTTGCCACTGCCTCCTAATAAAATCAAAGGTACCCGTTATGATTCCTTGCCAATGGGATAGAAATTTAACATGAGATGAAAATTATCATATAAACTGAGTCGTGTTTTACGTTATTGGGGGAGTACAAGTGGTTATATATTACGTTCAAAGCCGGGAATTTCGAAAGGTCGACACCTATATATTTAATAGAAAACAAGATGAAAAGGGTAAAAAAGATGGCTCAAATCAGACTGAAACATAGCCTTAATTACGATAAAACTTACATGGGAAAATACAATGGGAAAAACGAGGATTAGAAAAAATGACCAATGTGAACACAATGAATAATATTTCAAGCGTACGACACGATATCTGCCGATGAAAAAGTGTAACACAGCTTCCCAGACTCCTAAGATGAATTTTCCAGATCATTCAGATCCAGATCCAGTTTCATTGTAAACGCATAACTTTGAAGTTCAGTGGCCTTATGATTTGGCCTTAAAGGAGGGGCTCCCATTTTTTTCTAACACTACAAACGCAGAAGTGTACTTGGCAATAATACTTGGGGTTTTTTGAGATTCAATGCTGCGCAAAAGAGAAAACTGAAGAATAGATTACGAAGCATTTGGCCACTTTTTCGGCTGCTTCGATCCGATCTGTTTCACTCACCAATAGAAATTGGGGAAATGTTTACTTCAGAGTGACGTTTCTAGCGCAACCTTCCTTTGCGTCGCAAGAATAGAGTTTTGAACATGACTGAGCCACGATCGGCGCGTGATTCACACGAGCATCGTTCAAAAGGGAAAGGAAGCAAGACAGAGCCGATACTTGCGAATCCCAAAGGAGGATCCCTGTGGACCGCAGGAGCCGAGGAAGGTTTGAAAAATAAAAAGGCGGCAAAAAATCAATAGGATAAAAGAATTCTCGCATACGATTCCCCTTCTTTTCATTGTTCATTCCATTGGCGTGACAGGAATGCGAGGAAGAGGACTGCGAAGGGAAAGGAGCCCTTTCCTCCTCTCATTTTTCATATCCATACCTGTATTTGTCCCGAGAATCTCTCGAATCACGTTTGAACCCTTATTTGTGCGCAAAGTGTCCCGTGCAAACACGCCGGCGAATGGACGATAGAGCAAACTCAAACGACAAAATCCAATCCGTCGATAGCTGCGATTGGGGTTTCATGCCATCCCAAAAAGATAACAAAATCCACGTAAGGCTTCTACTTTCCGATGTCAGGAACTCAGAGATATGGAGAGACAAAAATTTTTATTAATGGCGATAACATTCCAAAGAAGTATCATACATTGTATTAAGAAAATAAGAGTTAATCTCTTCTTTAAGAGATAAAGGTGAAACAATGTCACTGCAATTGTAGGGTAGAGGCATTATTCAGCCCAGATTCAAGAAAGAAAGAACATGATATGCCGGCGGGATCCTAATGCAGTACATTTGTGAGACCCATGGATTAGTAGGCAGCCTACCAGAATATCACGAAAAATTATATGTTGTGGATGAAACGATGAAATATTTTTATGGCGTCGAAGCTGTGAAAGTTTCACAAAAAATATTATAGTGAGCACATTACTTTATTTAGGCATTAAATGCATTGAAATAATAGTAAATAGAGTCATCTGTGAAGATCAGGAATGAAGAAAGTAATGAAGGATAAGATTTACCTTGTCTGGAGATGGTAGGACTAGGTTTAATTTCATATTGTAAAGGATGTAAATTTCCATCATAGTCGACGTACTACAAAAATTACCATAGCTTCCTCATGAATTAGATTTTTAACAGTCATCAATTTAATATTCACAGCATACAACAGAAATTATTTTCACGGATATTATAAATGATTATGCCAAACAATACTGTGGTTAGTTGTTGTTCCAATTGTACAGTTTCCCAGTACAGGTCGGCATCTGAAAGTGATGAAAATAGTAACTCACGGAGACCTTTTTTTTAGTTTTAGAGCAGCCAACGCGAGCGTTATATCCTATAATTAGCTCACTCTCAGAAAAATCACAGCTAATTCAGGAGAAGAGGCGTAAAAATAGGAGAATAAACAGTTATATACTTTAAAGATAATGAAAACGTTTAAGAAAGAAGATGCAATACTTGAACTTGGAGAGAGTAGCCATGGAACCGGCTGAATCAAATTATCCTCCGGTGTTCCAAATTCCAGGAGAGTGGCCTCGATATCATCATCCTAGCCAAGAGCCCCTGTTGGCGTGACCGAATGAGACTCGTTCGATTCGATCGATTCAACTGTCAACGGAAGCGCGGATCGATAATTTATCGAATATTAACCAAGACGGACTCGGATGTGACCTAGTTTATTCAGTGAGTGTACACCATCTATGACCTCAAATATTAACTCCC
This sequence comes from Ceriagrion tenellum, assembly GCA_963169105.1. Lineage (NCBI taxonomy): Eukaryota > Metazoa > Arthropoda > Insecta > Odonata > Coenagrionidae > Ceriagrion > Ceriagrion tenellum. The sequence goes on along the minus strand of OY720639.1, from coordinate 4,762,459 downwards.
ATGCTATTTTTTCTAACGGAGGACCACTTTGTGTTAGCAAAAAAGGCAAGGTGACACTCTTCCTTACTTCATCGTTGTCAAATATTGTTATTTTTTTCATTCTAGGCTCCACTAATATCTTGATATCAGCCTTTAAATACAATTTCCACCAAATAATTTCTCTAGACTTCCCGCTGAAATCTAAGATAGGAATCAGTTCCATTCAGCTATTTACCGAGACAATACTTTCTATAAAAACTCCAAAACCCACGAAGAAAAAAATGTGAATTTCGCGCGGACCGCCTCATGTAATCCATTGGCCCACGAAATATTTCCACTCGTCAGATAATTCACGTTAAGTTTTAATATAAAAGCATTTTACCAACATTATAACTTTAGCTAAATTATTCGGCACACTGCTTGAAAACAAGCTTCCTGTGCTAGATTCATACATCATCCACATTTAAGCTTTAATTGATATTTTCATCGACTTTGGATACGAGCTTCTGTCGTCAAGTTTCGCCTGTTTCCGGGTGAATTAATTATTAAATATATTTGTTGATGAATCCCACTTCTAATGGTCTCTGCTATCCTTTTTATCATTTATCTTTTTCATTGGTTACTTATTTTAAAACCCTTAATAGAGCTGGAATTACGACGAATATCCTATGTAGCCAACACTTTCATCTCTGAACAATCGACCTTTGAAAACATAGCCCGGGGCATCCTAAAACCCGTCATTATAAGCTATAGGATTTGATTTCTCTATCTGATTCATACGCTTTCATATGTTCGCATTTAATGCAGATTCTCTCGGAGAGGCAAATATATGCAGTCGTTCAGAATGTCTGAGAATTAAATTTGTCCACTGTTTTCGGAGCAACCTTCGATGTTCATGGACATTCATTGAGTTGCTATTTCTGTTTAGGTAAGCTAAAATTATTTTAACTTAATGGAACGGGATAGCTAGCTGGCAGTACTTATTTACTAAGGTTTCAAACAGTAATCATACTAAAAATCTCTTCACCTGTGGGACTGGTATTAATTGTTTAATGTATTTCTATTGTCTCGGTTAATAACAGATATATGTTCCCCATTTTTTTCTACCATGCTATCCATGCTCATTGTAGGCAGTCGTAAATAAATGGCTGTTTTCCGACCCATTATTCATCGGATGCTCAACTCGACACTTGGCTCGGATAAATTTGATAAAGAGGTTACTTTAATTAAGAAGACAGGCAGTGCAACTGACTATTCACCAGGAATGATGGGCTAATTAACTTACAAAAAGAAAACGTCTTCAAATTTTTATATTCAGGTTGACAGAGTCAAAAATATTTCTCAGTATCTTGTTTCATTTGATTGTATGGTGTTACAAGTGACTACTTTAAAAGGAAAAGTCAAAAGAATGAATTCTATGCGCCTAAAAAATTGTCCTCCGCGTTCGTAATTGGCAGCTCGTACCCTGTAAAGATGTCTAATATACGTACAGAGATAGGAAGTTGAATCTGTGAACTTCCCTGCGAAGACTGCGTTCGTGTCAGTGCGGGACAGAATTTGAAAACTTTTTACTCGAGGGCAGGAATCCTCCCACGCTACTTGTAAGAAATACGAAGACGAGGAGAGAAACATCTCGAAACATCTTTCAACCAGTTATCACTGGCCGAGTAATCAAAAGTGAAAGTGTTTATACTTAGAAAGTGTAAATCATACACACTTAGTTTTGTTAGTTTGTGGATGGAGAACATCTGGAGCAGATAAAACGATTCAAGTACCTGGGAACGGGAGTGACGGAGGATTGGAAGAGTGAAGTGGAGATACGAACAAGAATTGGTATGGCTAATGAGGCATTTAGGAAGAAAAAGAATATACTAAATAGTAAAATGGAACTGAAGAAGAGAATCGTCAAGTATTTTGTTTGGAGTGTGTTTTTTTATGGTGGGGAAACGTGGACGATAACAGAAAAGGTTAGAAAAAGGATATAGAGTTTAGAAATGTGGATTTGGAAGAAAGTGTTTCACATCAAGTGGTCTGATAGGGTTAGGAACGAAGAGGTTTTGGAGAGAATAAAAGAAGGAAGAGAGCTCTTAATGACGATTGAAGGTAGTAAGAAGAGCTGGATGGGACATGTACTGAGAGGGAAATGTTTGTTACGAGATGTACTGGAAGGAATGGTGGATGGAAACCGCAAAAGAGGAAGAAAGAAAAGAAAGATGATTGATGACCTGAAGGATGGAGGGAGTTACAGAGAGTTGAAGAGGAGAGCAGAGGACAGAGAGAGAGAGAGAGAGAGATGGAGGCACCAAGGACCTGCGAACGTAGACGACTAATGATGAGGTTAGTTTCATTTTACTTATGATCTTTTGTGTTGAGCTCATAGCTTCAGACTAATGATGAGGTTAGTTTCATTTTACTTATGATCGTTTGTGTTGAGCTCATAGCTTCAGAAAGACTTCGAACTTTAAAAAGAAGCAACGAGCCTGGATCCGTGGTGCACGCAACGCGTTTCTCTCCCTCCCATGCACTTCCCCCTCCCCTCCTTTCGCTGCTCCAGAACGGCACGTTTTCTCCGCTCTTCCCGTTCTACGCATTCCCTTTCCTCATCCACACCTACACGTGACACTGTGAGCAACCTCAAGGGTGTGAGGCAGAGGGTGAATCGTCACCAACATACACTTCAATGTCTTCTAATTAAGTCACGAAATTACGACTAAAAATAAATAAGGAAAAAACCTGCAGAAACTCGTCAAAAGTGAATATATGTATGTATCATAGCATACGTATCGCTAATATGCACCGTACTATAGGAATGCTACCAGTGCTACATAAAGTATTTGCGTCAATACATTTTGACAATGCATAAACGACCAGAGACGCAATAGTATAGCGGGAATCATGTGGAACGTAATGTTAGGGCTACGCTGCAGATTAAGAAACTAACACTCAGGCGAAAATCAAATAAATGGCAACACCACATATCGATTAACCTATTTCAAGGTCTCATCGGCAGCCATCATGGCCTCTTAGCGGTGGCGTCAAATGACATTTAAAATCTATCTGTTCAGCTGGCAATTTCCCGAATGAGATTATCCTTCCATATCTCCCCTTTCCATTCACTCAATAGTGAATTGACCCTTTAATGAAAGGGCATCGGGTCGTTTAGTTTCGCTTTCAAGGCGGTGGTTTGTAAAAGTTTCTACGCGAAAATAAATGATGAGACCACAAACAGAGGGCGTCCAAAATGGGTTCTTCTGGCAAATCTCCTGGATCAAGGTTTCCGATTCACGTAAAAGAAGGCGCCACATACGTGACTGCTCTAGTGTGCACAATTCCGTCCCGGCAATGCATATATCTGTTGGTTTTGAGATTAAACATCCGTGACGATGTTCTCCCGCCGCAAAGCAGCTCTCCCTCCCTCTCCGTCTCCAAAAAGCCCCCCTCTCTCTCTCTCTTTTCATATATAATCCTCTTAAACGAGCCGGACTCCATCATTTGATCCCATCTCCTCTTGCGCCCTCCCCCCCTCCCATTCCACTCCCCTAGCAACGGCCATAGAGGAGGAGGAGGGAAAGCACGGTGGATTTGTCTTTGTTGTGTGGAGGGCCAGCAGAGAGCATAATCCCCGTTTACAGCCGCGAGGCATTATGAGCAGGGGGTTTGAACGGGGGAGGATGAATATATATATATATATATATATATATATATATATATATATATATATATATATATATATATATATATATCTTACTTAGGATCTTAAGTGCACTTAGGATCACTTAAGTGACGAATATATAAAAGTTTGCCAGAGGAAGGCAGACGACAAACACAGAAAACAAAAAAATGATGAACACACTTACAAAGTTTCTTGATATTTCGGTGCCACTAGCACCTTGGTCGCAAGAGCGAAGACTGAGAAGGAAGGGAGGACTGAGGCGGTAGGAAGAGAGGACTGAGGCGGAAGGAAGGGAGGGAGGGGAGGGACCGGGGAAGGGGAGGAGGGGGAGGGAGAGGAAAGGTGGGGGCGGGAGGCGGGAAGTGGAAGAAATTCGAAAGGAAGAAGTAGTATGGGCAGAGGTGATAGAAGAAGTTAGTGGGATTTATTGAGTCCTGGCGGAGAGAAAGCCTGGAATAAGTAAATTCAAGAGGACTCAAGATCTTTGATTTGGAGTGGGGAGGAGGAAGGGGGAAGGGAGGCGAGAATGCCAACCTTAAAAATATTATTAAAGGTGGAGTTGTGGGAAGAAACATGGGTGGCAACAGGGAGGGAAACAGAAATAGAAGGTGGTTCATTACAACTGGAGCGGTGGCCATTCATGAGTATGCCCTAGTTTTTACATCGGTTTGACGACCACTCCCCTTAACATCCGCATGAATGGCCACCGCTCCAGTTGTAATGAACCACCTTCTATTTCTGTTTCCCTCCCTGTTGCCACCCATGTTTCTTCCCACAACTCCACCTTTAATAATATTTTTAAGGTTGGCATTCTCGCCTCCCTTCCCCCTTCCTCCTCCCCACTCCAAATCAAAGATCTTGAGTCCTCTTGAATTTACTTATTCCAGGCTTTCTCTCCGCCAGGACTCAATAAATCCCACTAACTTCTTCTATCACCTCTGCCCATACTACTTCTTCCTTTCGAATTTCTTCCACTTCCCACCTCCCGCCCCCACCTTTCCTCTCCCTCCCCCTCCTCCCCTTCCCCTGTCCCTCCCCTCCCTCCCTTCCTTCCGCCTCAGTCCTCCCTTCCTACCGCCTCAGTCCTCCCTTCCTTCTCAGTCTTCGCTCTTGCGACCAAGGTGCTAGTGGCACCGAAATATCAAGAAACTTTGTAAGTGTGTTCATCATTTTTTTGTTTTCTGTGTTTGTCGTCTGCCTTCCTCTGGCAAACTTTTATATATTCGTCACTTAAGTGATCCTAAGTGCAGTTATATATATATATATATATATATATATATATATATATCCAAAAATCGCGAAATCCAAAGGCCCGTGGTTCGATCCAGTCAAATTTTTTCTGTTTGGAATCGGCCATCATTACATCTTCACACCACCATTGTGTTCAACAATTTTATGTGTTCCTATCCACTTCCTTTCTACCTTTCTGTTTGTACCTTAATTTGTATGTATTTTCCGCTGAGCGGTCTGAGTGAATGAACGAACGATTATATGGCCTGAACGGCTCATTTCCTACTTCGGTGAGCGTACCTCGAAATGCCTGTTCTATATCATTCACCACTGTCTGTGTGCTTGAGTTATTCTTTCATTTCGCCTTCTGTGTATGTCATTCTCTCTCTGCCGGTGGGTGAAAAGCAGCCCTGGCGCTATCTATTGGCCGCTCTCGTGGGTCATGCCTTGGGGAGTGTTTGTTCCTATAAAGCCCCCGCCTATTCCAGTGGATTCTTAGTAGACTGAGTAGCTTGGTGGTCTGAGCATTGGACGCGAAATCCAAAGGTCCGTGGTTCGATTCCCGATCCAGTCGAAATTCTTCTGCTTGGAATCGGCCATCATTACATCTCCAAACCACCATTGTGTTCGATAATTTATGTATTCCTATCCACATTCGTTCTACCTTTCTGTTTGAACCTTTATTTGTGTGTATATATATATATATATATATATATATATATATATATATATATATATATATATATATATATATATATATATATATATATATATATATATATATATATATATATATATATATATATAATCGTTCATCCATTCACTCAGACCGCTCAGCGGCAAATATACTCATATAAATGTTTATACAGAAAGATAGAAAGAAAGTGGATAGGAACACGTAAAATTTACAAACACCCCGTACCCCGAAACCCCGAAACCCGCGTACCCCGAAACGCCTGTTCTATATCTTTCACCACTGTCTGTGTGCTTGAGTTATCTTTCATTTCGCCTTCTGTGTATGTCATTCCTTCTCTGCCGGTGGGTGATAAGCAGCCCGCGCGCCATCTTTTGGCCGCTCTCGTGGGTCATGCCCTGGGGAGTGTTTGTTCGTATAAACCCCCCGCCGATTCCAGTGGTTTCTTAGTAGACTGGGTAGCTTGGTGGTCTGAGCATTGGACGCGAAATCCAAAGGTCCGTGGTTCGATTCCCGGTCCAGTCGAATTTTTTCTGCTTGGAATCGGCCATCATTTCATCTTCACACCACCATTGTGTTTGTAAATTTTACGTGTTCCTATCCACTTTCTTTCTATCTTTCTGTATAAACATTTATATATATATATATATATATATATATATATATATATATATATATATATATATATATATATATATATATATATATATATATATATATATATATATATATATATATATATATATATATATATATATATATATATATATATATATATATATATATATACTCGCTTCGCTCGGTAGCGAACCAGATGTAAGGTTGAAGCTACGGGGCGTAGAAAGCACCATATTCAATCCCTGGTCGTGTGATTCCTAGCTTGAAATCATGGGTGCTTCTATGGGTTATTTTGTTATGTTTTGCGAAACAAAACTACCCGTCTTCCTTCGACTACGCAGTAGGCTAGGGGAACTGCTTACAGAAAATTTAAAAGAAAAATTGAGCGTGAGAATTATATCCGATCGACTGTTCAGTCGCTAGAGCTGGAAAACCTCCGAAAAGTCCCATATTTCACCTAAATTTCGATTTCTAGGGCTCGTATCGAAGCAAGCAATAACGATAACGACACAAGGTCAACGACCAAATTAAGAAAATTCACTTTTTAGCTCAACTTGTGAAAAGTAGTTGTTTCAAGCAGTAAACCCAGGAGCCATAATGAAAAAACCACGAAGAAAAGGAAAATCCCTAATCTCGCTTCGCTCAGTAGGGGGCCGTACAGCCCCGAAACGGCTTCGCCGTTTTCATTTGGTAGGTGTGATAAAATTTCCTGAAAAAATGGTTTACTTCTAAGGGTAATATTCGTCGAAATCTTTTTTGAAGAATGTTATGTTGGTGCCATTTTTAAAACCAGTTACGTTGGTTGCCAGGTGCCAGTTACGTCGGTCCGCCATTTTTAAAAACCTTGGCGACATGGTTATTAAATTTAGAGTACGGACTGTGAAAACGAATTTTACTAATTTGACCAGATGTAATGTTGAAGCTACGGGGCGGAGAAAGAACTATATTCAATCCAAGGGCGTGTGATTCCTAGCTTATTACCATGGGTGGTTCTAGGGGTTATATTCGTTATGCTTTGCGAAACAATACTACCCGTCTTCCTTCGACTACGCAGTAGGTCAGGGGAACTTCTTAAAGAAAACTAAAAAGAAAAATTAAGCGTGAGAATTATATCCGATCGACCGTTCAGTCGCTAGAGCTGAAAACCGCCGAAAAGTCCCAAATTACATCTAAATGTCGATTTCTAGGGCTTATATTGAAGCAAGCAATAACGATAACGACACAAAGTCAACAATCTAATTGAGAACATTCATATCTTAGCTAAACCTGTGAAAAACAGTCGTTTCAGGCAGTAAAACCAAGAACCCGAATGAAAAAACCACGAAAAACAGGGAAACCCGCAAGTTTAATTTCTTTGGGCGGCGGGGAGGGAATATTTTCAAAGCAAGTTACAATGATGAAAACAAAATTTTTTAAAGATATAGGTGAACAAAACTATGGAAAAAGAAAAAATATAGTTCATGTGGCAGCATCGAACTTCCAACCTCCCTATTCTCAGCCCAGCAACTTACCCCTCGCCTACCGCTCGGGTGTTGGTGAGATGAGTATTAGGTTTAAATCGCTTTCACCTGATTTTTTCAAAATTCTGAGTTCAAGCGATATCTGTGAGTATACTGTTAGGGTTAGGAAGATGACAAAGGTATTGTTTTCTACGCAATTTCAATAATAATAAAATGAAATCGTCAAGAAGAACAGTCATTTGCCGTTTAAAAGAAATAGACGGAAAAACACAGACAAAATTTAAGCTAACCGGGACTAGCCACGTCGTTCCACTTTTACGGAGTCACCCGCAATGCACAATGTGCGAATTTCCACATAGAAAAAAATCATTCGCATTGACCGGGATTCGAACCCGGATCCCTCGATTTCCGGCCGAGTGCTTTAGCCAGTTAAGCTACCGAGGCGTCCTATTCCCCTGAGGTTTTTTTATTTACGTAAAGGCTAAAGCACTCGGCCGGAAATCGAGGGATCCGGGAAAAACACAGGCCTGCACCGCGGTTATTGTCGAAAAATACGCATTATTACTTTTTTCTGAGGCGTTTATTTAAAAAAATCAAATTTTCGCTACTTATCCGCAATGTGCATGCAAAGTCGCATAAAACTGTAAACGTTGAAGGCTATATATAAAGACATGACGGGCATTTCGCAGGATTTAAATATGGTATCATTTTCATAAAGTCCCATTTTGAGGATCGTTGTGAAATTAATATGAGAGGAAGAAAAAATGTAATGGTGTCATTATATTCACCATTTAAGTTGTGACAAGACAAAATTCTAACCTCAGCAAAATATATAACCGTTAAGAAGCAGCAAACACACACGAAATAGCAGAAGCTTGCGCGCCAACCGAACCAAGTATTCGCGGACCCGGAGAAAGAAATCCGCACTTTTAATTTTTTTGGCGGTTTATAGGAAAAAAGGCGATGTTTTCACTAATAATCCATAATTTTCATGTTCAGTAGCATATGCATGTCAAGTATCAAGGTCAAATATGCACTAATACCGACAAAATGGGCATTTCACAGCGATGAAATGAGTTCCGAAAAAATAAATCAGTGGAAGAGAACGAAGTCGTTTTTTCATTTGTGATAAAATGAGTTTTCAATTTAAAAAAGTCCTACTTTGGAGGATTGTTGTGAGATAATCTTACATAATAGAAGAACAATGATAGTATCTACATTTAGGCCAATGAATTTTCTATTATAAAAATTTATAACATTGGTAAAATGTTTAACCGTTCAGAGGTTACACAGCGTAATCCAGAAGCCAGCGTCACAACTGAGCGAAAAAACCGCCTTTTTTAAATTTTTTCAGCCATTTGTAGATATTAAGTCGGTAATTTCACAAAAAAACCTTCATAATCATGTAATGATGCTCATGCATGCCAAATTTCAAGGCTATATGTGCAATAGTAGAGACGTGACGGGCATTTTACCGTGATGAAATGGGGTATCATTTTCATAAAGTCAGATTTTGGGGGATTGTAGTGAGATATTATTGAGAAATACGAAAAACCTAAAGGTATTTTATTATACTTCATTTTAATTAGCTACAACAACAATTCATAATATTGGTAAAATGTTTTACCGTTCAGAGGCAACACAATGAATTCCAGAGACCTACGCCGCAACTGAGCGAAAAATCCGCCATTTTTTAATTTTTTTCGCCATATTTTTAATATAAAGTCAGCATTTTCGCTAAATATCCATTAGGATCATGTAATTTACCATATGTATACCGAATATCAAGGTCATATCTCCACTATTGGAGACGTGACGGCTCGAAACATGTTTGAAATTTTCAAAAATCCGGCAATTTCCGACTTTGGCACCATCTAACTCCGAAACTAACGAACTAAGAAGCAAAAAATTTGCATCATTGTTTAGACCATTTAGTTGCCTGCGAAAAAACTGAGGAAACCAGCCAAAAATTTAGGCTGGTTTGCGATATACTATATCGGTAAGAATGAATTCTCGTTACATGAACGCTGGAAAATTCTGAATTTCTGGACGAATTCGAACCATTTTCGGCATGCATATTCCATGAGGTGAATATGGAGACGAAATCGATACTTAGGCGAAACGCATGGCTCACAAAAACTGAAAAATGCAAAGGAAACATGTACAAATCAATGACTTTGGTGGGAAAATACGTTGCGTTGCGTTGGTTTTTTTACTAAAATTGGAATTAAGGTGATGAAAGCCGAGAGTAAAGGGTCGTTCAGTCTTTAAGAAAACAAAAAAATTAGGAATAATTGAGAGATATTCTATTGCATAATTCCAATATCAGCATCTATCTCATAATTAAAAAGCGCTATTTTTCGATTTAATTAATAGGGTAGGAGTGAGGGAAACCTTATTTGAAAGGTATAAAGCGCCGCAGCAGGAAAAGATACTAACGTAAAAAATGGTTGCTTAATTAAAACCACAAAATTACAAATAGTGAATAATAGAATACGTTTACCATTAATATTAATTCAACCCAATGAGATGTTATTGTCACCGTTGTAAAAATATCGTATCAATCTCATCATAACATTAATAATAATAATAATGGGCTCTCTCTATATTTTTAGTCCTTTTGCTCGACAGCATTTTCATTGCATTCCATTTCTCAGATCAGGAGTTCTCCTGAAAGTTACGCTTTAATGGAACCACTTATTTGAAATATTATTCTGGTTTCCATATAGCTTATTACCATATTTTACACTATTCGTATTTGCCACCCGTTTGTGTTTGTCAAACCTCACAAGTCCCCAAAAAAATCATTATATCACAATCAGTGTTTAGGTTGTCAGTCCGGTAGCTAAATAACTCTTGGCCTCGGATATTTGAATACTCTTCACGGATTCAAGCTTTACTTCGTGGAAGTTTGTAGCATTCATACTTTACGAATATAACTTTCATTTTTCCACTGATTTCATTTAGCCGGGACCACGAGTTTCATCGACTTGCGTACATCAGGTATAAGTTATATAAAACACCAGTACAAAATGCAGGAGGATGGGGGAGGAAGACGGAGGGGAGGGGGGTTATGGAGGAGGCGGTTGTGCGTACATCAGCGCATGACGTGGTGGAATATTATAAGGGGGAGGGGGAGGGGGGGGGAGGGGGAAATGCGGAGGGAGGTAATATTGGGGTCGGAAGAAGCGGTCAAGAGACAAAGGGGAAATGAGTTGGCGGTCATATTGCTGCAAGGGCTGGTTTTCCCAAGGTTAGTATTTTCGGAAAGCAGTGAAGAGGGCTGTGGGATTATATTTAATCAGTTATCTTGGCAGAGTTGCTGCTGATGAGTCCCTGAGACCAAATTGCTCCATTGTGGCAGCCATCCTATCGGTGGTTACCCGTATAATGAGAGTGCTTTGCTGAAGGCGAACAGATACCCCTCAGAAATTTCCCCTACTTCATTGGGCTCAAAGAATGGTGAGCCAAGATACCTGTTCCGAGTCCTTGGTATGGCTGGACATTCGCAGAGAATATAATTCATTATACACTTCCTCTTCAGTACCTGCATGTAAGAGGACCTGTTACATTCAAGAGATGTGTCATCATTTGATAGTGTCCCGCGAGTGGTCCCACAACCGTTCTCACACGACTCCTATTCGATATAAGGTGTCTCCTTGTGAAGTTAGGCCTTGGTCCCCCGACATGATGTTTGGCCTGGGGTTGCTTCAATGCAGGTCGCCAGATCTCAGAGTGCTAACTTGGACCCCACGCTCTAGTCTCCATTCTTCCTACTGATTGTGTAATCGGAATGTTTGATTCAGGGCCAATCGGATTGCTTTTGGATCCTGCTTTTGTTAGTTCATCCGGCTTCTCGTTTCCGGTTATGCCCATGTGTTCAGGTACCCAGAAGAGTTCCACTTCGCCGCATTTTCCTAACATGTTGAGTGCTTCTCGGTTGCATTATTGAAAGGGGTCAGAACTCTGATTTTGAGACCAGAGTGTTTCATTTGCAGACTAAAGGGAAGAAATAAGACTCCTTCGAACAACAAGAAATCCTCCAACGATCCCACTCTCAAACTTTCCCTTACTAAATAGATATGATTTCAATTCGAAGTCCCCTCTTCCGGCCGTTAAAATACACCAGTGTTTTTCCCGTCGTCAGGTGGTTTCCCACCCCTATCTTCCCCCCCCCCCTCCTCTCCCCTTATGTGTCCACGCTTGAGACTTCTCACCATCACCTCCACATCACCTTCCCCCTCCATCCCCCTTGAGCCCGCCAATTCCGCCTACCTGTGTGTATCCCTTAGCTGCAACGCCACTCCCTATCGAGGAAGGGATTCATCGCCCTCGTCGCTTATCTGTTGGTGACGACGCCGCCTGCACAAGGAACACACCCCTTAGGAGGTTACCGACAGCGTTCGAGGATCACCAGTGAAGCAGAACTACAGGTTCCGTGCGGAATGGATATTAGAACTCGTGTTTCCTTTCTTATTGACAATTTTGCTTAAATTGTTATACATCGGGCTTAATATATATTCCTCAGTAATACTGTATAAGATACAACGTTTGATCTATTACAATTTCGACCTTTCACCATACCAAATTTCCAACTTTTGAATTGCTTTCTGCTGTGCACCTTAATTTCTCTCTCTCCCCCCCCCACCCCCGTCACCCCCTCCTCCGGTTTTCCACCCACCTCACCCCTCTCCCCCACCACCCATTCCTTTCCTCCCTCTCCTCCAGTGACCATTCATTCTGAGCACTTAGCATAATTTGTTCCTGATGCATTTGATGTTCCTCAGGCACCTGATGATGCTGTAAAAGGCGAAACCTATGTTGTGTAATAAGTTTGTACATATGTGGAATTTGCTCGTTTTGTGATTTGTCAGTTATGCTTCGGTTCCAGAGGAATATCGTCGGAATCTTCACAACTTGTGGCATCGTTTCTCTCACAAAATAACTGAAAGCATGGCATTTTTTACATGGCGTAGATTATAAACAGAAATACTTTCTTGTCCTTCGAAACCAAATTTTATTGATTTGCTATTCATTCTTCATTAAAACATTCCAATCATTCGTAGCCTTTGAGAGAAGTAAATTGTGGGTAGGGCTCTAGGACATTTTGGCGCGAAGACGTTTCGATGATGGCTGTTTTGCCGAAGGCCGTTTCTGCACGAGACCGGTTGAATATTACGGATGACGCTGAGATGCTTATGCTCCGATAATATGTACAATTTATTGATTCCTAGTTTGAGCTTGTATTGTTCTTCTACCAGCACCGCCAGAAGCGTGCAGGATTAAACTGAAAAGGGAGCAGAGATGCATGAAGTGAAGACATTCTGAGTGGAAACGGCATTTCGTAGTTATAATGTAAGCGTGACTCTAGAACTGAAGGTGTCCTTATCACTGTGGCGTCCATGAGTTAGAGCTTTAAAATTACTTATAAGTGGCATTATATTAACTCAAGAAAAGGAGTAAGTAGTCGTATTCTATCGGAGTAAACTTTAGCAAAAACATATGACGTTTAGAATTTTTAAACTTGGGGAATAGTTACTGAGAGGGAGAACGACCTCTTTTAAAGTCTTATATCGAGTCACGCTTATCGAGTGAATATCACTCGAAAATAATAATAAAATCTGCGTCCGTGCAATTCAACCGGTCTCGCGCCGATACGGCCGGTGCTCAAACGTTCTCGCGCCGAAACGGCTGGCGCCAAAGTGCCGCGCAGACAATGTTTCATTCCCCCTGAGTTTGGCCGCGTGATGACACGCTCAAGGAGGGGTGAGTAACTCGCGCGGCCAAAGAACACGGTCGAGTCGTGAGAAGGCAGACCTCTCCCGGAGGTAGTAGACCCGGCTCCGACCGTGTTGTGTCATCCGATGCCCCCCCCCCCCTCCGTCCCTAAAAACGAGAGCGCACGTCACCATAGTGATTAGGGGATAGTGAATGACGACTGTTGCCGAGGAGAAAAATATCAACATGCCGAGTCGGAGAATTTTGCTGTGGTACCTTAAATTTTTTTCGAGTCGGTTCTTTCGCGTCCTCCGAGTGTTAAGGGAAGGATCTTTTCCCATCTTAAGGATCGAATTTATGGCGAAGCGGGATCTCCTCCTCTCTCTCTCGTTCGGGCGAGGGAAGGAAATGTAATAAACGCGAATAGAAAGGCTGTCCGGACAAAATCCTCTTCTCCTCCGCGCGCCGGGGATTTCGATGGGTTGGCGGTGACAGTGAAATCCACCAATGGGGAGAAGTGAAGGGAAGGAGTAGATGGCAGGTATTTTGCTTTTCGGAGGTGTTTTGTTTGTTACAGCCGCAGCGGCCGAAATAAGGGGAGGGATTTGTTGATATGGAGGGAGGGAGAGGGGGAGGATTTCGAATAAGAGGGTGGCAGACATAAAGTAAATGCGGGATGTGTGGATCTCAGGGAAGGAGGGATTCTGCACGTGTGATGTGTGTGTGTGGGTGGAAGGAATCGAGGGGAGGAGGGTTGGTTGGGCAAATGAGGAGGAGGGGGAGGGGCGAGGCAGAAGACGCGAGTTTAAGCGCAATTGATGGCTTCCCTTCGCGGGGTTGTATTCCGTTTATCGCCTCTCTCGTGGCGGCTCCGCCTCCAGGCCTCCTTCCCCGCCCCCCGCCCCCGGGCCTACACCTCCTGTCCCCCAACAAATCCCACGCGAATCCGAAAACAGGACCTAAAGAGAGAGAGAGAGAGATAGAGAAATGAACATATATTTCCGAGGAAACCAGTCCCGGGGCCGCCAAAATGCCGAAGGGCGAGGATAATCCACGAGGTTTCAGTTCATCCCATACCGAGAGATGTATACGCGCACACGCCCTGGGGGTCTCGCCACGTGTTCGAGATACACCCTCCGTGATAAATAAAACAACTTTCCTTTTCACTCGATAATTTATCCAAATATAAAGCTTCTGATTTCTTTTTCATTGCAGGAATATAGTACATTGATATTGAAAGGGGCCTGCAGCGCCAACAGCACGCTATTAGTGAGGAGTCAATGAAGATATGCCCTAGTTTGCGTGGAATTTGATTTTTAGGATGTAAAGAGATGAAGTGATTCACACTGATGATGGAGAATAAACACAGAGTATGGTAAATATGAAATCCAAAGTTTCTCTGTCTGAGTGTGCCTGTCTGCAAAATGTATTCCCACATTAGGAAACGCACGCATTGAGTTCATTTTAACCCTTTGAGAGCGACACGAAGTGATATCACGTCATTGGTTGTCTTTACGCTAGTGCTGATGAAGTGATATCACGCACTCAAGGGTGTACCGTGAGTGCTCCAACTTTCCCTGGGAAACTTTCACTAATAGCCCCCCCCCCTAGTAGTGAAATCTGGAACACTCACGGTACCCTTGACGCGATATCACGTCATCAGCACTAGTGTGAAGACAACCATGACGTGATGTCACGTCATGCCTCCCTCAAAGGGTTAATTGTTTTCACTCCGCTTTTCTTTTGCGTCACAAAATTAGCAATTCCGGCCATTTAGACACGAGACGAGAGTCCCATGAAAGAAGTTATAATAAAGATTCACTAATAAATCTTTTCAAATGATTCGCCGAGGCAAATATATTTTTTCCTTTCAATTTGATGAACTTTTGGAAAGAAAACATTCATAAAATTGCTCATATTAGGCGTTTGTGGTGAATCATTCCCTTGACAACCGACTGTATTTTTGAAGTTGCGGCTCATATGAACCTGGGATGGGGAAAATGAAGGATGATAACGTAGTAATTGGGAGCCTTAAGTAGCATTTATCACAAAGGATCACATTTATCATAAACTTTTGAGGATGAATCGCTTCTTAAATGGAGACATTAAATATAGTTGGGAGTAAGATGGTCTAACTATCCGTTAGGCGGTAGTGCTGCGTTTATTTAGAGTATCCTACGTGGAATAACGGACGACTTAGGTTACTTTAAATTATTAATAACTCGTCATAACTCAATAATAGGAAATTCGTGTCACACAGTTTTGATACACGTACGAGTAGAAAATTCAATTAATATGGATATGGACGAACAGGATATTCGAATGTTATGAAAACGGTTTCTTCTCTGGAGACTTTTTATATCTTTCCATATTAAAATTCTTAGTTGGAGAGACTGAATGCAGTTGGATGAGGGATTATCAAACCTGTACAGGGAAGGCAAGTCCTTGCTTACCTAGATAACCTCATTCGGGATTCGATGGCAGTATCACAAGGAATTCGAGTCATAAGGTGGTGGACGCACGTGCGAGTCGTAGAAAAGAGCGCATGTGTAGGATTTATATCCGAACAGAATATTGAGGAATAATTATATTATCTGTTTGTACTCCTGGAAATTTTCTATATTTCCATATTAAAACTTTATTGTCAAAGAATAACAAAATACAAAACAAACGAATATGACTTGTACTTATTTATTCTAAAATATTCATGATAGAAAAGATGTATTCCAGCAATCAGGCCTTAAGTTTCAAGTGACTTTGAAACTCTGGAGTCGTCCTTATGATTATAAACCTCGCCATTCCACAGAAAACATTGCTTCTCTGGTGGGTATGGAATACAATGTAAATTTTAATATATAAAGATCAATACTGTGTTGTAAGGGCTGGAATGTATCAGAACTACTTAATATAGCTTTATTTCCTAACCCAGTGGAAAACTCCTATGCATCAGACGGGTCTGTGACGAAGGTGCAGCTAGTATGTCTCAGGAATGTGCATCAAATACAAATGTCCGCATACGCATTACCTAGAAACAGTTTCCTCACATTTTACCTCCATTTTCCATGGTATATTAGTTGAAGGAAAGTATGCGCTATTAGAGGTCTTCAAAAATATTTTAACAGATTTCCAGGGAGTATTGTAAAATCCTACTGATTAGCCATTTTTAGCGTTATAAATCACACTAGAAGACGACGTAGTGACATAAAAACTAGAAAAAAAATATTACCAACTGTATTTACAAATATTAAAAATTGAAGTAAGTTACAAGATGATGTAGTGAATTCAAACCAAATATATTACAAATTGTGAAGATTTAGACGGTATTGTGTGAAAACGAGTCGCATTAAATATTTCACCTGTAGAAAACTGCAGGTGCTTTGCTACATTCACAATGGAACGGTTCCACCGCAGTAAAAACGGACTCTGTACTCAAAGAAGCCAAATTTAAGATTATATATATCTTTTTGTCAGTCCGAAAATGCAGCTTTAATGCTTACATTCTATCTTCACTGTAACATTAAGGCAACTCCTTCTCGCAAAGAGTTAAGGTCCAATGATCTCAGATTCATCGACAATGAACACGCTTCTCTGTACAGCAGTGTATCAAAGATTCCTTCGCTAACGGTGTGCATTGTCTCAATAGTCGGAGAGCCTTTCCGCTAAACTTCCCAACGCATGATGCACACCTATCGCACGGGCGACCGAATCGAAAGGAGCGAATTAAAACGGAGGGCAGAAGAATAAGAGACGACGGCTGTTGTTCCGCCACCTCGCCCATAAATTCTGCGAATGAAGGGAAGGGAAGGGGGTGGGTGAATGGAAGGTGGGGATGTGAAATGAGAGGGGCGGCGGAGACGACCCAAGACCGTAACTAGAGATACGACCATTTACCCGCCCCTACCCCCAAAAGCGCCTTCCTCCATACTCGCCCAATTTACCACCCCGCCCCCCCCCCCACCACCATCCAGCCCCACTTCCGTTGCCTGGCAACGGAGTCGGCGATGGGACACTCCGCTGCCGTCTGAGAGGATTATTGAGGGGAGGTCAAAAGGGCACCACCGGCAGCCGTGTGGCGCCCTACGTGTGAAGACGAGGAAATGAAGCCGGAGAGCGTTTGAGAGAGAGAGGCTGACATCATTAAGGGAGCGGATTTCTCTCCAGATTTACCCCGAGCACATTTCCTCCCTCCGATTCTTCCGGGGAAATTAAGAATGAGCGTGACTTAATGTCAAAGCAATCGAAGAATATCGATAAAATAGCATCTGTGACTTCTGAAAAAAGTGCCCATTTTTTTAAGCCTAAGCCAAAAACGTATCCATTAGCAAACCTATACTAATAGCTATAACCATATTATATCGTTAAAACAAGATGAACAAAGTTACTTTCCTGCATATGAACTGGCGAACATTAGGGGAAGTATTTTCTTACAATACTACCACTCTTATAATCCACAAACATCGCTCGAAAAAAAGATTTTTTTTCCCTTCCGTACATGGATAGTACCGCGACAGATTTATTTTCCTCCTAGATGCATTTCCTTGTCATAGGCCTGAAGCTCATTCTCTTTCACAAACTTCTCTCAAAAACTGTGTTCTAGGTTGAAAACCTTAATGGCACTTCAGATGGCACTTTAAAAGTGAAAGGTGATGTTCCGCTTAATTTATAATTGTCAGTTTTTGTTTTGACTCCATACTATAACTTTTACCAACACCAGCTACAACACATTTACTTCCATTTCCGTAATTCTTAGGAGATAAAGGCAATGAAAAAAAATCGAAATTTGATTTACCAAGGTACGAAAATGAAAACGCTCCGATATCATCGAATTAACGTGAAATACAAATATCGTGTGAGATAATATAATTGAGGGTTAGAAAATAACATATTTCGCTTGAATAAATATGTTGGAAGAAACACTCTTCAAAATTTGCTTGCCACCAGTGTTATCTTTCATAATAAGTCCTCCCAGTTGCAAAATGGATCGGAGTTTAACATTTGGGTGTGACTTGGATATTTCCGCCGTCTATAAATTCACCCTTTGTTGAGGGTAAGTTTAAAAAGACTTTATTCTCGTCCTCATTTAATAAGACTTTACTCTCGTTCTCATCGCGTCGCTAAATAATTTAAGCGCATTAAAAGTACTCTGGAATATGAGGACGGGCGCAGCGCAGTTAAAATACTCTGGCGACGGCGCTGTGGCGAGACACACAACGACCCGAATTTCGGTCCACGAATCCGCTCCGATAGTGATGCTCTCGCTCTGAGCTGCCAGCGACTCTCATATCTTAAGCCTGAATCACACGATACTTGACCTTGTACACGTCCGAGGATGCTAGCGAGTACTGGATTTCTAGTACGAAACCTAGCATGCTTGAAATCTTCCTAGGAGCTATCACACGTTACTTGAACTTGCACAAGGTCTGTTTAGTTGATCTTTGATCTAGTACAGTCGCGCAAGGAGTTTACGGCCTCATTATGGTATGCAGGTGATTTAGTATTATAAAGACACGAAAGCCTGCCATAATTATCGATTAAAACCTCAATTGCCTCAGCTACCCCAGCCATTGTGTCTTGTTGTGAGGTTTGAGTTGTTTATTTGATCGCGGGAAGTTGTAACTGTCACGAAGGACTATGGCGGCGCTGATATCAAAAATTGACGACCGCATTGCAAAGAGCAAATATGATTGGTCGGCGGCTACTAGGTCCTATTAGGAGCAAATATCAAACTAGTACCGCACCAATTACGAAAACAAGGATACCAGCTAGTATGCTAGCGATCATGCAGGATTTCCGGTATGCTTGGTCTGTATCACACGATACTTGACCTAGCACAAGTTCTCGTCCGCTAGCTAGCATCCTCGGACTTGTACAAGGTCAAGTATTGTGTGATTCAGGCATTATGGCATGCCTGGCTGACCACCTCCCTCACGCAGCCGGCTCTACCTGACTCGTCCGCTCTCGTTCATACCCCGCGAGGTCCGCTTGCCTGACAGAGCTGTCCCGAGCGGCTGCATGGAAATTGTTCCCAAGAGTCCTTAGTGCCCTACGATTTGATTTTTGTGGTGGTCAAAGGGTGTACAAGCCACATGAGGACGATAGGGGAGGCTATGAAAGATAGACTACATTGTCAACATTTGCATGGGGCAAACCACCCTTGTCGCGGTTGGCGGTATTTCGGAATTATTGCTAGAAGAAGTACCTCTGTCAACTGCTGTCTTCTGAATGGCATAGGAAACAAAAAACAAGCAGTGATGGACCTTGTTTTGACCGAGATGACCCAGTTCCGAATACGTGGTTTTGGATAATTTCCTGACCAACAAGGCACTCAGAATCATCATATTGCTAATGGTACATAAGCAAAATCTAAAAGTTACGCCATCTCAGCCTGCACTGGAACCTTTGTAGTGCTTCTGGGCGCTGCATCTATCTACATCTACATACTACCCTGAGAGCCGCCGATTGGGCATGTGGAAGGAGGTGTTAGGACACCATCTGTGTAAAGATGCAAAGGATAAGGTTTTGGGAGGAGAAATGATGACGTGTAATATGGGAGTGATTTTGTGGAGCTCAGTTTTTATTGTGGTCTAATATTGTGAAATTAAAGAGCGAAGTTTTGCATATATCTGTTCGGTAGACTATCTATCTTATTTTATCGCATCTGTCGGACCTAGAGTCGTAGTGTGGCGTCAAAATAATATTCTCTGTGTCGCTCTGAAATGCACCAGATATGAATTTCTCAAGCAACCTAAGCCTCCAAGTGTAGCCTCCGAGTCACTCAGAACTGCCATCTTAATACATCTATAAGCTGTGAAACACTATATGATCTCTCGTGGCAGTTATTAACGAAGCGCGCAGCTATCTTTTGTATTTTCACAGTTTTTTTCGTTTAATTTTTCAGACCAGAGACAAAAATGATCGCGTCATACTCGAGGTATGGCATAACCAGAGCAAAGGAGCACCTGTCTTTTATATTTCAATCTGAGGGCCTTCCTATTATACATTTAACAAATCCTAGTATCCTAAAAGATGCATCGCATATGTTTTGTGTGTGTGTTCCCCACGATATATCTAGAGTAAAGGTAATTCCAAGATATTTAACTTCATCTCAAGATTTTATGCTAACCACACCCACAGTGTATGGAATTTGTGAGATGCCCTCTGTAAAAGGTGTACTGTGGTGCATTTACTATGATTTAATACTAATCCCAAATCCTGGCATCACGAATGAACACTGCTAAGGTCCGATGGTAGACTTATATGTCCTCGTCTTCGATTATTTTACGGTCGATGACTGTATCGTCTGCAAATAATCTTAATTTACTGATAACTCGAGAACTGAAATCATTAATATAAATAATTAATTAAAGAGAACCGATCAGGTTTCCTTGAGGAATACCGGATGTGACTTCGACCATATCAGAGCTTAAACCATCAATAACTACTTTTTTTTCGAACACTGAGATAGTCACTTATACGGTTCATTATTTTTCTATTGACTCCGCATGATTGCAATTTATGAGTAAGTTTTTCGTGAGGAACCTTGTAAATTGCCTTCTTGAAATCAAGGAATATCGCGTCGATTTGCTTTTAGGATATCATGAAGGAAGAGCGCAGCTGTGTTTCGCAAAACCTGTCCTTATGGAAACCTAGCTGACTGCTGTGTGAGAAGTTATGATTATCCAGGAATGTCATGATATTGCTAAGGGTAATGTTTCCGAGAATTTTGCATAAAAGTGATGTTAACGATATAGGCCGGTAATTTCCTGGGTCACTTCTATTTCCTTTTTCAAATATCGGTGTGACGTTGGCCATTTTCCAGTCTAGGGGCGCCTTTCCTTTCGGATAATGATTTGTTAAATATAATTTCCAAGAATGGTGCAATCTGTGGCGCTAACTCTTTGAGGACGCGTGCAGGTACTCCTGCTGGACCTGTGGACTTGTTACTTTTAATTGAACACAGTTTTTTTTAGTTATTCAATCACGTTGAATATTCATGTCAGGCACCGGCACGTTAAAGTCAAGAATGTCTGGATTATATACAGTGTAGTTCTAAATGTATACACTTTCGTAGTACTGGTTAAATTAGTTGGGTTTGTCGATCGATACTGTTGGTGACCACTTTGCCGTTTGTATCCAATAAAGACTCTACTGTCGAAGATTCGCCCTTGAGCTCTCTCTCGCTTTACGCCAGAATGACTTGGGGTTTTCATCAATTAATTCACTTATAATTTTTTCTTGAAGTTTTGTAGGGTAGTGCTCATAATTTTCATCGTTTTTGAGCGTTGAGTGACGTAATTTCCCTCGCCGCCAGTTCGATTGTTTTGTTCCCCGACTTAAGAGAATTGTTTATCATAGGTTGTGTCATTGCCTTCGACTTCTGATCTCCCGCCTTACTTCGTAGTCATACTAACGAGATTCTTTGCTCTCCCGTTTGAATGTGGGTGTAATATATTCATCGATTCCTTTACTTAGTATTTCAAAAAATATCTCCATGGTACTTCGGTGCTCTCGCCTTTTATCGTGGCTACATATTTCGTGAATGAAGCTTCTATCATCTCTCCAAATTTTAAGAATCCGCATTTTTCAAATAATTAAACTTACTTTTAGGTTTTACATTGGACTCTACTGTTTTCAAGATCGTAAAAATTAATTATGATCACTTATACCTTTGAGGATATCGACGTGTTTAATCATTGCTGGGTGACTTGCAGCTAAATGATCTAATATTTTCTTACCTCTCGTAGGTTCGTTTACTACTTGCGTAAGAGAGTGGTGTTAAAAACACATTGACTAAGACCTCGTTTATATCACGCTTCCTAGAACTTGTTTCAACGCTATTGGTTTTCCAATTTATAGCCAAGACGTTGAAGTTATCACCCGAATGTTATCACGTTTTTGTTATCTCTCGAGGTAAATGACGATAACTGAGTTTCTACTTTGTACAAAACGTCTATTTTGGAATCCGAAGAAATGTAAAATGAACAATTATGTATATTATTTTTTGTTATTTCACGTTAAACCAAACGCTCTCTATTCCACTGTCATCTAATATGTGTGCGGTACTATTTTAATATGATTCAACTACTAAGAATACTCCGCCGACGGTCCGATCTGGTCGATCACATTTTATATACTATACATTTTAAACCCTGTAGGAAAAACTTCCTCCTCCTTCCCTCCTATTGCATACTTCTTCGGAAAAACTTCCTTCCTTCCTATCTCCAATATCCTCTGCAAGCCAATTCTCTGATACAATTGCTATATCTGCATTCTCATATATATTCATAACCTTGGCACGTTTTTTCTTTACGCAACGGAAATTTACTATTATTAAATTCATATCGCGTTCAACTTTATGCATGTTTGCTGGCTATATCCAGTGACTCTGTGTGTTATCTTTTTGCTGTTCTATAAAGCTGTTGAGAAACGAGTTATTTTTTAAGTTACGCCGTTATTTTGGGAGCGCGTTTTGAAATTACTTTCTCAAATGTTCATTAAATTTATTCATTTGAGCGTCCCTTAAGTTTTTAGGCAGTACAGGTCTACCCTACTCTGATTTACTCGGAGGCATTTATTGAGTGTATGCTGTCGAATCACACTGAATGACCCACTCTCTAGTCTAAAAAATACCTACAATGCTCGAAAATCCTACGAGCCACCCGTTCTGACACCTGGGCGGAGTAATGCACCCTCGAATGGTTGAGGGGGCCCTCCACAATCTGGGAACCGGTCGAAGATCTACGAATTCTGCTCCTATGCTCACACAGAACACCCACAGCCTCCTGTCCAGGCAGTCAATCCTGCTTTAAACGTTGCGTAAACGTTTTAAGCTGCAAATCGGCACCAGATGTCCTCCGGACGCATTCCTACTCTTGAGTTTATATCCCAGAGGGAATTTAAAATATATTCAGCTCCGCGCTCGGAGGCATCATTGGTGCCGACATGGGCCACCACCTGCAGGTTACAGCAGCCCGCATCTCCCACCGCTGAGCGTATCGCAGTCGTGGTGCTGGGTACTAATCCTCTCGGTATACACCAGGAGGTGACCCGTTGGTCCGCTCCGTCTCTCCTTGCCCTTTTCTGCAATGAGGAAACAAGCCACCGGACGTTTGAACTAACTATCAATAGGATTCCCGCCCCAACAACACCTCTTTTAACTCGGAGGAAGCGTTCCACGAACAGGAGATACGCCCACGTCCTCGCTCACAGGCGCCTCGGGGCAGTCCGCCGACAGTACTGCAAAGCTTTTTGCGTTGCATTGCATTAACCATGAGGTAGCAACAACAGTCGGAAGAGTTGGTGGCTCAGTTACCGACAAGTACTTTCCCAACCACCCTCGGACTGTCTTGCCGAGCACTGAAGCTCAAAATAAGTGCACTTGATTCCGATCTTTGGATTTGTCGGGCAAATATTTCTTTTGACATAGTGGAGGACAATGCTGCTGTTGATTTGATGGGAGTGAGAAACAGTACATTGTGAACAAAAGGCTGTCGTATTCATTCCGAAAAATTTTGCTTCCTGGAACAGATTTTTCTCCGCAATCCCAAAATCAACTGAAATAATCGTTTTCAAGACGAACTTATTTCATTGCTGTACGCTGTAACAAATTTGATGTGGCAGTTTCAGATCGGAGGTTGTCTTAGAATTAGAATAATATGAAGATAATAGTGTCGATATTTTTGGTCAGAAACACCGTTTTAGGGAACGTGTTGAGTGGTTGATCCCAGTGACTGACCTAGTGACTATGGCTGCGTTTTTGACCTGCCTTTCTGCAGTCTGTTAGACGTGAACGACTACATGTCACTGGTGGCACGTACCGGAAAGACCTTTCTATGTGATAGACTATGCGGCATCGAGGAGGTTGTCTATTATCTTTGATGCTGCGGTTGCTAAAGCCAAACAACCCTCATCTTCTAACGAGCTAAAAGGGTTCAACTACTACAGGAAATGAGAAGAAGCACTCGATTTTCGAGCTATGGAGGACCGCAGAAGTAGTAAGGAAATGCCACCGATACCTCTCCAGTCCCAGAGGACGTCGCCGATTACAACTTGCTGCTTTACTGCAGAGACAGGCGCCTTTAGTTTCCGTGACTGACCACGGCGCACAATGGGCTGAAATCGAAAAAAGCTGGCTAAAATTAAAAAAGTGTTTTTTTCAAGCCAGGAAGCTGCATCTTTGCATAAATATTCTCAAAAGACCTATACATGTGATGACGCAAGACATTTTCCTTATTACTCAACAATTAACAATTTGCATGAGGTCAAAGTTGCACCAATGTCGCAAAAATGGTCTTCACTGAATTTCCTCACCAAATCTTCAAAATCAAGCCTTTCCTAAACCTTTATGTTAAAGGAACTGGGATAAAAAGTAATGTAATTAGATGAAATAGTTATTATCTTTGTTTTAATATAGTTTACTTACATTTTTGTATTTTTTTACCAAAGATATTAAACAAAATGGCGGACCCTCATTTGTGGTCATTTTTAAAATATATGTAGAGAAATAATTAATTGGATCGCCGAGCATCACGAAGTAACTTATATGCGAAACTCTACAAAGCTTCAACAGTGCGAATCCGATAGGTTGTGCTGCGATTGTTTTCGATGCCGAATTTTCAGTTCCAGTTTTTCGATCGCTCGGTCGAGTCTGGTCCAACCCGCCCGCAAGAGTAAGGTGGTGCGGCAAGTGTGTGGCTGATGGATTGTATAATCGCATCCACTCCACTACGGAGATTTTCGAGATACAAACATTGAAAAGAGCCTCCACGTATTATATTTTGGAGAAATCGCGGAAAAAATTACGCATTTTATCACATGGGGTAGAGGTCTAGGAGGTACCTACTGAAAGACTGCTTTCTTCGGGTGCACCGCGGGCGTTTCTCTACTTACCAACTTGACATCGTCTACTGACGAATACGTACACTTTTAACGGAGACAGCATTCAAGCCTTACAGGATAATTTTCTCTTCGAGGCCACCAATTCATAGCTGGTGTCCAACAGCTGCAGTTCCACCGCCGCCAAAGTCGCCCTTCTCGGTGTCAATGTCCATTCTAAATTTGCCATAGACAATATTTCAGATTTTTGCAAGTGGGACTCTTTCCTTTTTATTCTTTTCTGTTCAGACGAGGAATGATAATGAGAGGCATAAAACATAGGCCATAGGACACACACAGGACAGACGGTAGGGAAGTTAATTCCTCAGTCCACACCAACAACTATTTTATCAAATAGAACAGGATACTTTGTGGAAAACAGGATTCTGATGGACGTTTCAGGTCAATGGCTCCAGAAAAGGAAACATATTTATGAGAAAAAGTATTAAATTTTGTACAGTTTTCATGAAAACTGGCAACGATTTCGACACTTCGTGGAATTACCAAGGTGCAAAAACGTAGCGTTGGTGAGACATTATGTGTTGGCCCTAATAATGAGGGTCGAATGAACGTAAACTGAGAGGGGAAGGCTGGAGAGGAAGTCCAAGATAGAGCTCTCGGTGACAATGAACGAGGCGTAAACGATCCTCGAGTAATCCTGGACGAAGATGATCGCCTAACAACCAAAACGGAGTAATATTGTAAAGAGATAAATCACGACACGTCACAAACTGCTGCGGATAAAATTCACATATTCAAATAAATCTTCAAAAGAGGCGATTGAAAACAACATCTACCTTTCTCACTTATTTAAATAAGACCGCAGTCTATAATGGTTGCCAACGTGACTTTCAACGAAGTTCTTCCATTGGCTAATGTATCTTTTTAGTTAATTTGCTCCGTAATGCCTGTTTCCAAAAATGCCACGTAGAGCGATCAGCATGAATCGCATTTTTTGTGAAACTCTTCGATTTCTACCCAATGGTGTAGTTGCTAAATACATTACAATGAAGAAGTTCTCTAACATTAGAGACATACCTGTGTGTAGTGCTCGTAGGTGAAATTTCATTTCTTGACAAGAATTTGCAAGTATTTGCTTATGTATTAGTAATCCAAGGTTCATTGACCTTATTAGTGTATGATTTAGCACATATTAGTGACATCTCACCCCTGCCGCACGACCTTGAGGTGACTAGCAGGGTACTACGTTGGCGTAGATAAGATTACTCGGAATCATTTATTATCCCATAGAGTTATAAAAATTCAGTTCCAATCCCTCAGCCATAAACTATAAATTCATGAGTGTAAAAAACAGCCACGATAGTGAAGAGATACGATTTTTAAATGGGGGTCCGCACTTCGTCAAACGTCATTCGTCAGCCTGTTCCCAGTTTTATTCGAGTCCGTCTTGCGCGCATGCGCAGAATGAGAAAGGGAACACAACAGGTGCGCCGTCGTGGTGGATTCAGGAAGAGCGTGGGGGAGTTTCCAAGCACGTTGTTCAAAGAATCCTCGGTCGGGAGGGAAGGGGAATTAAAATGCAGAGGAAATGTTTCAGAAAAGGGAGGCTTTCCTTTCGACCGGAGAGCCACTCGCTGCCAAGACGGAAGGATTGAGAATGAAAAGACACGAGTAGGAGGGGAGGAGAAGACGAGGGAGATGATAAAGTAAGGCTCCTAATGAAATCTCAGAATCAACTGCCGGAGGAATGCGAGGCGGAACGCGAAGGAGCGATGTAGACTCCTCCTGTCGTCGAGGGAGGGTTGTTGTGAGAAGGGAATGGGTGAAATCTAACGAGTGTAGTTATATGTATAACCTCTCCCCCCGTCGAGCAAGACGAATCTTGATTCAAATTTAACTCTACCTTAACAAGTTTTAGCGGCATTATTAGTAATACTGAATTTTTATAAAAATGCAGGAACTCAGTGGAAACCGCAAAATTGCGAAACACCACCAACATACACCACTACATTTTTTTAATTGATATATATATATATATATATATATATATATATATATATATATATATATATATATATATATATACACGATGTGGATAGGATGGAGGAGATAGACACACAAAAAAAGAGACGATCACACTTACATAGCTAGCTTTCGGCCTCGGCCACCCCACGGCCACTCCATACCTGACGGAGGGCAAGAGTCAGATGTTCTCAACCTTTCCTCTACTGCACTCACTGAGAATGATGTCTCTGTTTTAAGTAAAGGACTCACTTTCTCACCGACTCCCAAAGTCAATCATATACAATTACTCTCGGATGTCATCAGTTTCTGCAGAAACCTCAAATGGCGGCACTTTTGGAAACAAAACGACGGCCACACTTCAAATTTAAACCCCGCCATCAACAAATTTCGTCCTAAATCCAACTATGAACCTAAACCTTTGGCCAATAATCACCCAATCGAGGTATTCTGCAACCAACTTTTAAATCGTGTGTCAGATCCTCAGTTTCTCAATTCCCTCACTCCTGCCCCAAACCTTAACAGAGAGGAATTGTCATCTCTCAGTCGCCTCCGCCGCAATCCCAACATTACCATCAGTAAAGCGGATAAGGGATCAACCGTTGTGGTTCAAGATAGGGAGGATTATGTCGCCGAAGCAATGCGACAACTCGGTGATGTTTCTTCCTATCTCCCACTCACAGAGGATCCAACTGCGGCGTATCAAGCGGAAATACATGACTTCTTAATTTCAACAGGCCCTGATGAAGGACTCTCCAAGTCCGACATCAATATTCTCTCGCCCACTCACTTCAAAACCCCGTATTTCTATCTCCTTCCCAAAATACACAAAGAAGGCGTCCCCGGACGCCCTATCATCTCCAACTGCAATTCCCCAACGGAGCGCATATCGGCCTTCGTGGACTATCACCTGCAGCCTATAGTTGCTAAACTCCCTTCCTTCCTTCGTGATTCCTATCACTTCCTAGACATCCTGAAGGCAGTAAATATTCCCTCCAACAAAAGCGTCATCATGGCTACGGTGGATGTTACTTCATTGTACACCTCGATTCCTCACCATGAAGGTCTACAGTCCATATCCCATTTCCTTTCGAGAAGAAATCACCCTCGAATTCCCTCCACCAACTTCCTTATCAAGATAGTTGAATTCATTCTGAAACGCAACGCCTTCACTTTCAATGGGCGTTTCTTTCTTCAAGCCAAGGGAACGGCTATGGGCACAAGAATGGCCCCTTCTTATGCCAATCTCTTCATGGGAAAGCTCGAAAGTGATTTCCTCGCCACCCAGGAATTACAACCGGAGCTCTGGGTTAGATTCATTGATGATTTTTTCATCATATGGACCCACGGCGAGGATACCCTAGCGAACTTCCTCAAATCTCTAAATCAGTTCTCATCCATTCGCTTCACATCGGCCACTTCTCCTTCTCAAATCACCTTTCTCGACGTCGACATTTCCATCACAAATAATAACACCTTTGAGACTTCGGTCCATATCAAGCCCTCCAACAAACAACTGTATTTGCATTACAACAGCTGCCATCCCAAACACACAAAGCACTCAATTCCTTATTCGCTGTCGATCCGTGGCCACCGGATTTGCAACTCCAAAGAAAAACTTCATGAATACCTTGATAAGCTTCACAATTCTTTATCCAATAGAAATTATCCCGAGCCACTTCTAAAAAAACGTATTTTACCCTCCTCTGCTAATTTCACCCCACGTAAAAAAGACACCCCCCTGGACGCCCTAAATCTTCACATCACATATTTTCCTGGCGTCCAAAAACTCAAGACCATCCTCAAAGACTTATTCCCAATTTTAGATACTAACAGATCGACAGCCAATCTCCTACCCAAATGCCCCACAGTATGCTTCAGACGTCCACCTAACTTAGCCAATCTTCTTCGCTCCAATTCTTCGCGAGAGGGTACATCGAATGACACTCCCCGTCCCACCACACAGAGATGTAACAAACCACGGTGCAAAACGTGCAACATGTTTTGCCCCTTATCCTCATTTCAGAGTCCTAACTCAGAGACGCCGTTCGACATCAAAGCCTCCGGCTCTTGCGACTCCCACAACTTAGTTTATGTGTTACAATGTAAACTATGTCCCCGTTTTTATGTGGGCGAATGTATTACACCCCTTAATATTAGAATGAATAACCATCGGTGCACCTGTAAAGACCCATCTTCCACTTTCCCCGTCCCTACTCATGTGCGGAAGCATGGCTTGTCCTTTGACAAGTGCTTTGAGGTGGCAATATTGATCTCCCTTCCCCCGGACGCCCCGTTAATTGAAGTGCGCCAGAAGGAGCAGGCCATAATCTGGTTGCTAAAATCGTACGCCGCGCCCGGATTAAATAAAATACATTAATGGCACGCTCCCCGTTGTTTTCCATTTGCCCCCTTCCCTTCCCTCTCCCCCCCAACCCCCTGACTGCGACCCCTTCCGCTCTCTCCGGCCAAGACACGAGCTGGTAAAAATTTCCCCTTTTCAAGAACCGTTCGTCAACCGCTGGGAAAAACCCCTTCCCCTTCCCCCATCCCCACTCCCCTAACCTACCGCCCCTCCTACCCCTATCCTCACCAGCGCACACGGCATTTGTTCCGTGATACGCCTTGAAGACGGACTAGTTCCGAAAGCTAGCTATGTAAGTGTGATCGTCTCTTTTTTTGTGTGTCTATCTCCTCCATCCTATCCACATCGTGTGTTCATCGCCGCATGGCTGACTCCAATCCATCAACGTATTTATATATATATATATATATATAACTATCGTATACCTACGCGCAGACTTTCATGATAAGAGACCCATTACTTCAGTCATTCGTTTGTCTGAATAGAAAGCAGTACTTTGGGACTGAAGCCCTTTTCACATCATCATATTCATGGAAAACTCCATTCAAGATTCCTTGATCAAGCTTTCTTGAATTGATATGACGTCAGTTGAAACGTCATGACGGCGGATATCTCGTCTTGAATGCTATTGAAAGGCTTCGTCTCCATCAAATTCGTCTTGTCTTGAACGGAACTATCTTCTCTTGAATCGACAATGGGGTTGGATATCAGTCCGCCGAGCGTAAGATGGTTGACATGGAGACATAGTGACATTGGGAAACGCCAAGTATAAGCCATGTACAATTATTTCACAATAATATAACGTATTGCACTTTTAAACACGCAAAAGTCAATGCGCTGTAAATTATCAAAACGTACATATGCAGTGCAAGGTATATTATAGTGTTCATTAATGCAAAAATATTTCTAAGTGGTGAAAGAGAAACGAAGAAAATATATCTCCTCATATTTTAGGATAATTTTATCAGCGTATTTTGGTGTATTATAATCATCTATGCATTTCTAAATATTAAATATACTGTACTTAATATGTATTCCTCGTCAATTGCTGACTAAATGAGAGTTAAATGGCCAAATATTACTCGCACACTCATAAGACGAGAAAGTTACACTGTCAGAGTATTAACGATAATTTACTATTTATGAGCTAGTATAGCAAATTAGAAGCCTGACCAGAAACATGAATAAAATAATTATGAATGCGTTCCAATAAAACTCTCAGAAGAAATGTAAAGAATATTGTTCGCAATAACACGACTGAAACCTGCGACAGGAATAGGAGAGAAAGGAACACCATCTGAGTATTTATGGTAATTTACCAATCTTATGCGTTTCTCTCCAAAATATGAAGCCTTATTAGACATATGTAAATAATAATTGTGTTGGAGTTCAAATAAGACCATCAAAAGGAACAAGTAGAATGTTTTCGTCAAAATATTAATGAAATCAACGAAAACCATGAAAGCCTGCGACCATTTTAAAGAAAATGTATACAACCGGTATTTTCGCCTTGATTACAGGCAGAGATGGGCCGATATGGGCCTGATTGCATGGCTATCGTTTCTGCCTAAAGGAACGGAGGGTCATCAGATCGAGACGAAACAGTGATATTCTTTCATATTTCACATGTTTTACATCATTGTTGTTCTCCAACAATGTATATGAAATATCTTTATCAATGCTGACCTCGAGTCTCATCAAAAATTAATTTCTACATTTGGTTTCGCACTTTGACGTAGGCAAATCTTGTCCTGGCGACTATAAGCGTAGGGTTCGCGATGCCTCATATTCAGTACGCAATCGAACTGAAAAGCCTCACGTAGCCCTTCGTGGTCGCCGTTCCCCCCGTCTATTTCCGTGATTTTCCTGTTTCTGCTGAATCATTAATGGCCCTGAAGCTTTTCGACCAATCGGAGAAGTTATCGGAGAATCTTTCACAAAATTCATTTTGATATGCAATGCTAGACTAGTCAAATATAGGAATGCCGTGCACACCGAGCGAGTACAGACTCCAATTCCCATATTCTACAGCCGCTTTCTGTTAGTCTCTTGTTTTCATTGACAACCGATTTCAATGCACATTCTAGATTTGTATAACGGCATAAAAGGCCGTTCATGAACTATTGAATAAAAAATCTCCAATGACCGTCTCGAATGTTCTTGAATTGCCGTTTTAGCGTTCAAGAATTCTTGTTCAACGTTCCTCGGTCAATATATCCCGAAGAGCACAAAACGAGATAAATCAATTCGATCCCAAAGTGTGTCAAAGTTATCCCTTAAAATATACACGTAAAGATTATATTTACCGCTTTGCATCCTCATTATATCATACAACATGTAATTGAAATTAATAACTGCACAACTTACGCTATTATTTACTATTTTTAGTGTTTTAAAATTGAGCAATGTCAGTGAAAGATCCTAAACGAACAATTTACACCAAATAAAAAAAATAGTTAAAGAATGGGAATTTTTATCATCTTCTGTACAGATAGAACTACTGTAATATTTCTTAATCTTACACTTCTCGTAGAGAATCATTTCTAATAGTATGTTAATAATACATACAGTTGAGTGAGTAGGAAAGGGAGGATATGGAAAAGGCGTTTATTGTGTTCCAAATATTCATTCGTGACAATACAAAGGTGGCTAAAGTTGCTGAAAAGTGATGTGTTCCAAAAAGTGGTGTTCCTTCCACGCGCTACCCAAACACTAGACGTGTATACAGATTCTACACCAACGCAGCGGGTAGTGTCAATAGCCCACTGGCAAATGATTGTACGACATAAAGTCCAAACCAAAAAGTCCAAAGACTAAAAAGTCCAACCCAAAAAGTCCAAAGACTAAAAAGTCCAAACAGTAAATGTCCAAGCCAAAAAGTACAAAATAATTTTATTTTAAAAATTTTATTCAAAATTTCAGAACATTAAAAGTTAATTTTATATGGCATTAGCGCTATGCAAGTTATGGCCTATCGCTTTAATATATTCATATTCTCTTCCATCGTTAGAGTAGTCTCCGTAGATGCTGACAATGTTTTCGATGCGTTCTTCTACCTGCTGAAGGTTTCCCGGTTTTAATTTGTTCACTTTTTTTCCAAGACTTATCTCACGAATAATGTATTCGACGTCTGCCTGTTCTTTCTGTAATTCTTGTAGAAAAGTGTAGAAACTAGGGTGGCTTTTACCGACTAATTTATTTAAACGATTATGCCAGCCTTCTGAAGCGTTGTTGGTTCTTGCTGTGCCTTGAATAACCGCTGCATATTGATTCCACTTTTTTGGATTATACCTGGGCTGCACCGCTCTTCGTCTTCCTCGAGCAGGAACGCCACGAACGTAGGTTTTTTCGAAATAATCGGCAATAACTGCAAACTGGTCAGGCATCTCATCATAGAAAAGATCGAAGACGCGTTCAACATCATCATATGGAACGAAGGCTAAGGCGCTCATTGTATGCATCGCATCACGAATGTTAGCATCATCGTAGTATTGCTGCTGCAACCCTTCAGCTTGAATTTTGCGATAAACGCTTTGGCAAAGGTGAAATAAACATAATCTTACGACGTCTTCACCAAAGTGAGTTGCCACGGAATTAATTATTGCCAACTCAAAGTCACTCATAACCGTCTGAGGATGTTGGATTGCAATACCCGCGTTCAATGCGTACGACAATGTAACGTCAATAACCTTTGTATACGCCTGCTCTTCCTTTGTTTCCAAAAGTGCGTGAACCAAAGGCATTGCAATCAATGTCTCTTTCTCTCCTCTTTTTTGCAAAATTGTTCCCATTATAGAAAAAAGTTGAAAAAAAATTAGAGGAGTGATTTTAAACGTGCCATCTAAGTGCCAAATACTTGATTTGAAAAGTATTCTGAGATTCTCACGTGTAGAAAAAACCAAAATCCTGCCACAATTTAAGTTGTAATCGTCATCTTCGTAAGAATCGTATATAAGAAATTTGTCGCCAGTAATGGTCTTTGTAAACCTGTCAGGTACGCTTTCAAGGTCTTTAATAGAAGTAGGATTCGCCGGTAACTCCTTTGTACGTTCCCGCTGAATAACTTTTCTTAAATTATGTTTGTCTGGTAAATGCGCTTGCACTGCAGCACTTGCATTGACTGCGACCCTCATCACTGCCGCTGGTGGACGGTCAGGATGTTCGTTAACTTCCGTTTTAATAGCACCAAGTATGCGTAAAGCTTCCACTTCTTCAGGATTTGGTGCATGATTGTGAGAAGCATGTCCACCTCCTTTACGTATGAGTAAATTGCGGCCCGTATTTACTGTTGTCAATCGCGCAGTGCACTCACTTTTCCTTCGGCACTTCCAATATTTTACATCGCCATTAACGGACGAGGTTAAATACAGAAAACCATTGTGATGCCCGTAAGTTATTTTACCTTAACGAATAATTTCGAGTACTGGTAAATCCATTTTAAAAATTTGTTGCTAGGGATATTTATAAACAATGAAGTAGGTTGCCAAAATATTATAGCGTTGCTAGGGATATTTTTAAATAGTTTAAATAGTTCTAAAAATAATAGATTTTCTAAAAATATTTTTGGATCTAATAGATTTGGACTTTTCGGTTTGGACTTTTTGGTTTGGACTTTATGTCCTACTACCTGGCAAATACACCGTTTTCCACGGCAAATTTACCGTGTTTTCCCAGTGCCGGAAGGTTGGCATATAAACGCCATCAAATTCTACGCAGCCCTCACGGGACTACATGATGTGATTATCTAACTGAATGATATGAATCTCACATGCATTTGTATTAACATGCACATCGATAATGTGTCGGCATTGTATAACCTTAAAAAGGGAAATGGTTTTATGTTCCGTAACTAACCCGACCTAGTTCAATTGTTTATGCACATTTAATAAAGAGCAACAGTCGCAGGAGGTGTCCTGGACCTTCGTGCCCACTGGGCGCAATTCAGCCGACGGGCCCTCTTGGGCCGTGCACAATTGATATGTGGCGTCGGCCATTACGGTCGCGCGCATGGCAGTCGCTTCAGTGAGTTCAGTGAGTCCATAAGCTGTACTCCCGCTCTCACTCAACTCAATCGCAAACTGCGGCCTCCCGGCCCGACTGCTGTGAGTGCGAGAGTAATAGCCCACAGTGCCACATATTAGTCGCATTGGTACAAGCTCTTCAAGCAAGATACTAGTTATACTAAAGTCTTTTCATAAAGGATTTATTTATTTATTTATTTACTTATTTATCTTCACTATCCCGAATACAGCACAATGTGCCAATTTACGTCGGGTAACAACGGACGAGACAACGAACACCCATGTCCTGGGCAGATAATATCCTACCCAGACGGGACTCGAACCCGCGACCCTCGGGTTAGCAGACGGGGACTTTACCCCGCCGCCACCAGGGCCGACAAATTTAAAGAATCCTTTAGAAAAATGGAGAGAAAATGAAGTGACAAACGGAACCTGTTTAAAGAAGCAGGACAAAAGAAGGCGAAATGCAATTTCTGTTCTGCCTTGGTGTCTCTTTCAGGTGGTTCAACTGCGAACTTGCTGCAACAAATTGAAAGACTCAACACGCAAGTGATATTCAACAGAAGCATTTGTCAAGAACGCTTTTAGAGCCACAGCAGTACTCCTCCCTTTTTAAAATGTATTATAGTGCTGGAACAGGAAGTGAAAAAGCGCCTGGGATTAGTCATTGAGAATTCTATTGATTGGGAAGCCACCTTTTTTAGATCCACGCTTCATACGAAGAGGATTCAGTAAAGATGGATCATTGCAAGGAAACTTTTGTGACGACAATCACTCTTTTCAATAGCCTTACTAATGCACTGTTTATTGATAAAAAGTACAAATAATATATATATATATATATATATATATATATA
Source organism: Ceriagrion tenellum (assembly GCA_963169105.1). Classification (NCBI taxonomy): domain Eukaryota; kingdom Metazoa; phylum Arthropoda; class Insecta; order Odonata; family Coenagrionidae; genus Ceriagrion; species Ceriagrion tenellum. The sequence goes on along the minus strand of OY720639.1, from coordinate 4,726,987 downwards.
TATATATATACTCACATAAATATTTACAGAAAGGTAGAAAGAAAGTGGATAGGAACACATAAAATTTACAAACACAATGGTGGTGTGAAGATGAAATGATGGCCGATTCCAAGCAGAAAAAATTCGACTGGACCGGGAATCGAACCACGGACCTTTGGATGTCGCGTCCACTGCTCAGACCACCGAGCTACCCAGTCTACAAAAATATATATATATATATATATATATATATATATATATATATATATATATATATATATATATATATATATCTATTTAAACTACGACTGATTATGATATTATTATATTTTATTCCGTTTGACGCTCAAACATCGAATGCATGTTCAATAATTAAAATAGTTTTTAAAAACATTTCCTAAGAAATCCTCTTCAAATCTATCAATTTATCTATTCAATGAAATATGATATTTGCTGCAGACATATGTTGAATGAAAGTGCTCTTAATTTTTCTTTTCTTTACGACCGTTTCTTTACCGTCTAAACAGTGCAAATCTAGAATATCAACATAAAATTGAAGTTGTGGAGGTATGACACGGAAAACGCCAGCACTAATGGGAGAATGAGGCAAATACTGTACGAAAGTGTACGAAGCAAAGCTGCTTCATACTGAGCCGCGGCATAAAATTAAAATTTCATTGTTCAATATATACCGTATACACTCGTGTAAGAGGCGCACCTTTCTTCCCCTGAAATGGCAGCCGAAAATGAGGGTGCGCCCCAGACACGAATTCCCGCTCGTCATCGCTTACAGCAAAATATAATATGTAAAAGTTAAATACAGTTTAAAAGACCCATACTCACGGCGACTACGACTTGTGCATTAGGAAAATGGTGGGGGGGAAAACGGTATTTTAAAAAAAAGGTTGTGACTGTCCGAAAGGCTTTGATAATGGCCGAAAGTTCGAAGTTAGGTCCAAAAAATCTCGCGAGAGGAGGAAAAAAAGCCCCGAAATATTTTCTTCAACTTCGACGCTTAAAAAGAGGGGTGAGTCTCTTACACGCCTTTATACGGCAATTTAAATGTACGCTATCAAAAACCAGGTTTGACCATGATGCCAGTCATTAGCACGTTTCAGGAAAGCTATTCGATTATCATCAAACATGAAAGCATGAGTAAAAAAACGTATATATAACGGTATATAATGCGCTATTGCATAGGATAAAACAAATATGACAAAAGCTATCACGAGTACATGGTGGCCTCCAGGAAAATATTGCTTTAAAATACAGGCTAAATGGTGCATTACCAACATGTTGAAGTGAACAAAGTGCACTTAACATAGATACAAGGGGCCGCAAGGGGCAACTTGAAAAAAGGAGCGATTGGAACGAAAGGAACGAATCATTTAACTCATTCCTTTAAGTGAACAAGAATGAAAGGAAGGAGTCCGAGAAAGCAACGAAACTGCCCATCACTAGCTCAGAGAGTCATCCATACACTTTGCATTGATTTAGAAATCATTTTAACAAGCTTTTATCTGAAGGAATTGCGTCTCAAGACTATAAAATATTCCCCTTGGGACGCTGGGTTTCCGAAACCTTCCCTTCCCACTCAACCCCCTTGCACTCCGAGATGACACCCTTCTCCTCCTCCACCTCCAATGGGACATTCCTTTTTCTTTCACACCCCCTTTCAATCATCCCCCCTCCTTACACCATTGTTCCCCCTCCACCCCCCCTCTCCCCCCTCTTCCTCCCCCGATTATTATTCTTGTTGCCATACATACCTCGTTTTCTGTGATCACTGTACCTGATGCTGAAATAGCACGTCGAAATGCGGGTCGTTTTGGATAAATTAACGTGAAATAAATAAGTCAATATTCTCATTGGTCGTTCAATCCTAGGATTGTTTGACTGCAGCCCTCCACCCTTCCCTATCTAATGCTAGTTCCATTTACTTCCTGGTGTCTCTTCTTTCTGTACTTTTTTCTTTATTTGGTCCATGAACTTAATCCTTGGTCTTCCAATGGGGATTTTCCCTTAATTTTGCCTTCAAGTCAATATTATCATTTACAATAAAAAATAGCCCTTGTCATTTCAATCTATTTTAAACAGAAAAGACTCAGGATGTTATCGGCGTCTATCATCATCATGTCCTTTATGAAACAACCTCCAGCCCATAATTGACACTAATAGGCATAGGGACAATACCCGACAATCAAAAGTTCTTTTACAACAATCTTCCAGGAAAGTATATCGCGCGGAACCCTGCTACGACTCTTCCTCAAGGATGTCCTAAATTTCGGTGAAACATGAAAGATAGCTGACGCGTATTCCTGGACTTCAAGAGAGCATCTCAACAGCAAGGCTAATTCAAGGGACTTCGTTAACGTATATTCTATTTTTGTGGTGCCTATTACTTTTCCATTTGATCCCTATTCCTGCACATGGTTGCCTTTCCAGCACTTCCAAATGCATGCTCCAGCGGCGGCTCCCAGGGTTATATGTAGTTGTGGTTGTAGATTGTCGCAATAACCTTTTTCTGGTACACATGTTTACTCTCAAAAAGAAAGGCAACTACAAAATGAAATTATATTCTAAATTCTGTGCACGATGCCCGGTATGCATCAACTCACTAAAGAATCTAAAAAACAATTATTTTTGAAAATTTTGCTCACTTTATCTGAGACCAATCACAAAGAAAAGTTAACAAAAATCATTTTAGGCTCCATTCCAAAACATCACGCGCGAAATCAGAGATTTGGAAATGCACACGTTCTTTTCATCGGCTTCGCCTAATTAACTTAATGAGTGGTCTCTGCTTCCGTCTTCTCTGTCTTTCCTTTCCGTCTTTTTGAGTCTTCAGTCGCCTTTTTAAATCCGTCCCCACTGAGCAGAATGCGCGGAAATACCTCATCTACGGGAACTTAATTTGGAAACTGAAGTGCAGAATATCTATGGCAACACTGAGAAGAAAAACGACTATCCCCGTCAATACAGAATGCTGAGTGATCTTCATTCAGTCACAAGGAGTAGAAAGTTAAGAGTGTATTCCGCATTTTTGCGTCTAATTACTCAATGAACTAAAGATCGCGGTATTGAGGAAAGCAGTCCTTGTTCTCCTCTTCCCGGAGAAAATCTTCGTCGAGTGACATTTCTTTCGCTTCCGCGCAGTCACATGAAGAACTAAGACATGCTGACAATGCACGGAGTGAAGGGGTGGAAAGGGGTGGGGGTGTGTGGAAAGGGGAGGGTTGGGTTGATGGTGGGGATAGGGTGGAGTGGAGTTTCCACAGGTGTTCTCGTTTCCCAAGCAAGCAGAGCGTCTTCTTATTACGGAAGTACCACTCGACCGACTCCCAGAACCCTTGAGAACGCCACACGCGCCCGGCGCTCTACGTATTAACGGCGCTTATTAAAATGCAACGCGTGACGGCATGTGTATTCTTCCGACGCGAAAAAGCGCCTTTGTTGATATTGCGGAGTCTATATACTCCTTGTTGCGGATCCATGTATTGCTGCGGTTTGACCCGACAGCCAACCGTTTCCGGGGACACTTGAGAACCTCTTGCAGCATCCCATTTCGTTATCCAAGTGTTTTTTTTCTTCGTGTCTTCTTATGCTTCTGGATTGGATTGAATTTTTTGGGAGGCGACCGACGGCTAAGATCAGACGGATAAGATAGAAACCCGGCGTCGGCATTAGCCTGCTCTCAACGAAAGGCGCCTAGGGGACCACGGTTTAACGTCTCATCCTACAGACGGAGTACTGTACTTGAAGTGCCCTCCTTGAAGTAGAGATCGGGTTTCCTCTGAAAAACATCTTCCTCTGCAGGGATTTGAACCCTGGCTGTCCGTGTGGAGAGCGAGTTCACTAGCCATACCATTCCAAACCGATTCCTTCTTATACTTCTATTCCATCTTCTTTCACTACAGACTGCCGAGTTTCAATATACAGTGAGACCTGCGCTAAGCGGAACCCGAGTTAAACAGAAATATGTCTTATCCTGAGAAAAGTTTATCCCGGAAACAGTAATAGTGTTTTTAATGCATTGGTACTCTAAGTTAAACGGAAACTGTCGAACACGGAAACGGAATCCATTCCCAGGCACGAGAACCTGGGTTAAGCGGAATTGAAAAAAATTCAATACGCAATTTTTACCATAACAAAGCAAAATCCTAAAATATTTATAATGTCCTCTCCCTAGAAAACAATCCTAAAAATGGAACCAGTCAAAGGTGTCGTTAGCACACTATGGTCTACCTCGTTATTGACTTGCATCACGTCGCGAGAAGGACTCAGGACAATGTGACAACGTATTTCTTCATATCCTAATAGACTGTAGTTGGCAAACCAGCGCATCACAAATTAATTGCCATTTCTGTTAATTATTATTGGCCTAAGTTTACATTCAAAGAGGAAAACTTCTCTCAGCGAATATGAAGAATTAAACAAGTTAGTTAGGGAATGGTTTGTGCGAACTAGATCGGGGAATACTCTGTTGTCAGGTCCAATGGTGCAAGAAAAGGCGAAGGAGTTCGCAGTTACTTTAGGAAAACTAGATTTTAAGGCCTCGAATCGTTGGCTGGAGAGTTTCAGAGCAATACATTATGTTGTTTGGAGCAATGTTGTCGGCAAGTTGAACGACGTGGAATGCAAACGACTGTTGAGGACTGAAGAGGCATGGTTCAAGAAAAATTAAAGACTATCAACCATGTGATATCTACAACGGGGATGAAGCCGGAATGTTTTTACGGCACTGCCGTGTGAAACATTGTGCGTTAAAGGAAAAAACTGCAAGGGTTTGGGTGAATTTTCAAATTCTGTTTCTTGAAATTAGCGCATTTTCAGATACTATAATTGTACATTTGAACTCATTCTTTATTCTGTAGGAGTGAAGGAATCAAAGGAGCGTTTTACCACTTTCAGACGTGGAAATATGGCAGGGGAGCTCCCTAAGCCTCTTGTAATCGGTAAATCAGTTCGACCACGATGTTTCAAACATTTTGCCATTGACAATATGCCGTTAACATGGAGGCATAATAAAAAATCATGGAAAACGGCTTCAATCATGGAAGAGTGACTGAAAAGTTTCAATGCCGAAATGAAGAGGAAAGGTCGGAAAGTCATACTATTCCTCGATAATGCAACGTATATCTCACACTCAAATTCGCTTTGCGAATGCGGAGCTAGCCTGGTTCCCGGCAAACACAACTAGCATCACTCAGCCGATGGATCAGGGGGTAATTAGATCGCTGAAGGCACAATATAGAAAGAACATAATGCGGTCGTTATTAGCGGTTGCAAATTCTGCGAATGCATTGTCAGATGTGATTAAAAAACTATCAGTGCTTGATGCCATAAATTAGATTATTATGGTAGTGAAAGATATTAAAACATCAGGTGTAGAAAATTGTTTCGCTTAAGCTGGAATTGTGCCAGAGGAACTGGTCCCTGAGGCAGGTAAGGAAAGCAAATTCCATCCAATCATATCACAAATGTAAATTCATATTTACGCACTTAAAGGAATATAGATATAGACAGGTCCTTTCCTATTTCAGAACCAATAGACGATCTAAGCGAATTACAGCAGATATTTGGCCGTATTATGGATGCAGAGATATTATTAGTCTTCAACAGCGATCTTCTGACGAGCAATGAAGATAGTGTAAAAGAAGAGGAAGCCTGTGAATCCAAAGATGAAGAAGATATAACCGTAATGTCGGCCCCGGTGGCGGCGGGGTAAAGTCCCCGCCTGCTAACCCGAGGGTCGCGGGTTCGAGTCCCGCCTGGGTAGAAAATTATCTGCCCAGGACATGGGTGTTTGTGAAATGAGTTATATGGAAGAGAGGACTGTACAGGCCTAATATCGCTCAATAAATAAAGACGACATTATTATTATGTTTTTTACTTCTGTAACTTTCCCCTCCGAGTCCCCGGCTAACATCGGGTTTCGTTGCCGTCATAATGGCCGAGAACTCGAGAGGGGGGTTGCAGAGTTCGTAGCCGCTTCCGATTAACCCATCGGATCAGTGGCTACGCTGCGTTCGGGTCGTGCGCACGGAGCAGACGGAGCGACCCCAACAGGACGGCCTTCTGCATGTGGGCTGCAAGTGATTCCGCCTGTGCCACGCAAGCAGGAATACACTTGATGCTCTGTATCAGCGAGCCCTTGATTCCACCGAGCACACCTATGACTAGGACTACTAGTTTTACAGAGTGTCCCGGGTACATCTGCCGAAGTTCGAACAGCAGGTCTTGATATTTCGTCCGTTTTTCCGCCTCTTTCGCGTCCCAGTTCGTATCGGCCGGAGCCGAAAACTCGATTACGAACATGGAACGAGATTGGCGGTCGAGGAGAACGATGTCAGGCTTGTTCGCCTCCAACTGCCTGGTGGTGGGGAATGAGTAATTCCACCAGATTTTTATTTTGTCGTTCTCCACGACGGACTCAATATCTCCAGGGGCATAGGGCAGCACATGGACTTCGTCGATGCCGTAATGATGTCGAAGGTGGAAATACAACACTCGCAGAGCTGCATTGTGCCTAGTTAAATACGCTGATTGCGCGTAATAACTGCAGCCGGAGAGAAGGTGACTCAAAGTCTCCGGCTTGGCTCGGCACGCTCTGCATCTCGTGTCCGTCACCTCCGCCTTGAATATCATTCGGCGGTACACGAGAGTGTTGATGACACCATCCTGGCACGCGAGAACGAAACCCTCTGTTTCGGACCTGAGACCCGCGGAACGAAGGAAGGCAAACGTCAGCTCCTTCGATAGCCCATGTTTTTCCATGTTTCGGTAGAAACCTCCATGCATGGGCTTATCGGTGTGCGTCTTGAGCAAGGTCTTCTGCTCAGCCTTTTTGACCTCGAGCTTTAAGACGTCTGCCCTCAGTGACAATTGTCGTGCCACTGTCGTTACCGGCGGATGACAGGTCAAAGTCCAGACCGATTTCGTCCGCTGCCCTCTTCGCCGCCTGGAAGAGGAACGCCCCCACCCCGACACCTTCGTGCTCCCTTACGAGAGTGAGCAGGGGGTCCGTGCTGTTGAACACACGGCAAACTGCACCCAAAACAACTCTGTTATGTAGACACTCCAGGCTCAACATACCTCTACCGCCTACACTGCGAGGGAGATACAATCTGGCGACGGAAGATTTCGGATGAAGACTTCTATAGATGGTCAGCATCTTCCTCGTTCCCCGATCGAGGTTTTGCAACTCGTTGACATTCCATTTCATGCATCCGAAGGTGTACAGCAGTGTGGGAACCGCGACTTATTTTTATTATTATTATTATGTGAGGAAAACAATAAGTCCTACAAAGAAATTTTGGTTTCTTAAAAAGAATCAGCAGAATGTAAGGAATTAAATCTCTTAAACTATATCTATCGGCAATCGGTAACGTAAGGAATTGTATTATACAGGGAAAAAAGGATAAACATACAAAAGTGACAGACTACATGAGTGTTTCATAAATCGGTTTTAATGTTTATTAGTTCAAATAAAAAAATTACCAAAATGTGGTACTGTTTCATTATTTCATAATAATTTCGTCAGCATGAAGAATTTGAGCCAAGCCAAACTTTAAAACGATGCATGTTTTATGGGAGTGATATGGCTTTTAAGGTCTTTTTTTAAATGTCTAATACTGAGTTAAGCGGCAACCTGTCTCATCCGGAAAAAAAATAATGGCCCCCGAGAGACTCCGCTAAAGACAGGTTTAACTGTATTAAGAAATAAATCACAAACGCATATTTCCGTTTTACGAATATGAGTAAATGATGACACAAATGTGAATTCAAGCTTTCGAGACCTCATAATTGTTTGGAATCGCATTGGAGGACACATTGTGATATTGCCGCAGTTAAAGTAAACTGTCTTTTACTAGTTAACATAAATGTGAAACATCGTCCCCAAAGTCGTGGTGGTAAGATAAGCGCTAGTGAAGTTAAAAAAAATGCTTATCGCTATGAAAGTGGAGCCATTTGTAGAGAAAGGTGTAAGATAATGGAATGAGAAATAAAGTATCTGTTGGAAGAATGAAAAACTAAAATCCGATTTAAGAATTCCCTGGACCTCACTTGAAGTGTCTCAATTTGAACTATAATATTAGGTTTTTCTTATGTAATACTTTCCTAATTTTTTCTCATGGATGCAACCAGAATAAGAGCCTAAAAATAAGTCTGATAGTAGAGTGTCAAAGTAAACGCGGACAGAAAAAAAAACCTTGATATTATTTTAAAGGCAGCTGGAGCCCATTGGAGACCACTGAGAGGCTCAGATTGCGAATAGACGGCAACAGAAGGAAGGATGGAAGGAAACCAGTTACTGTTGGGAATAGAAAATGGAAAAGGAGAATATTTATGGGAGATTTGTCGAAAATGAAGGAACGGCATAAGTGGACGAACGGGAGGGATTCAGGTGACTTCGAATGTTTGTGGAGGAGAGGAGGATTTGAATCGCTCTAAGAGTGTGAGAGGTCAGGAAAAGAGAAGATAGATTGAAGAACAGTTAGAGAGCTGTGGTCAGAGGGTCACGGAAAAGTCCGAGTTCAGGTATGTACAAAATAGATAATCTGTTACGCAGCACAATGGCTTCGACACTGCCGATCACGGCTGCTTTTCACTGAGCGCGGTCGTTTTTCCCGAGGGAATCATATTGGCATGCATGTATTCACTTCTGAAGCCACATTCGCTGCCACGACGTCCGTGGAAAAAACGCGATTGTCTTAAGCATTCAGGTCCAGCAAACGGCGATCAAGTGCCTTGACATTAAGATGCTGTGGTCTCCGTTTTTAAGGTCTAGCCACACGTGTCACAGGGGTGCTCGAGGAGCAACTTTCCGAAAGGTCAACGTCTGTTTGTGGAACTGAGAATATTCGGCAGTCCACCGCTTGTGATTTTCAATTTTGCCATTTTTCTTTGCAATGAAATTCCAAAGAAGATTCATTTGAGGAAATGACTGTGACAAACTGTCCTCTTCAATTCGTGAAGTATTTACCAATTAAATTAGCAACTATGTATTAATAACCAATTGGTGTAGTATATAAACATAACTATTTATGGATTAGAAAGTGAGTGAGAGTGGAATTTATTCACAATGGAATACTTTTTGTCCTTTCCCGGGAATCAGATATTTGTTGATACGATGCGATGCCTGAATAGCTGAGTTACAACACTACGCAAAGAGAAAATGCGACGCAAAAGTCTGATTTACAGAATTTTTCATAAAATTTCAAAATATCCGTAATAAAAGTGTCAATTACTGAATAATCCAAACTTTACATAAGTATATATTAATGATCAGCTCCCTAGAAAATGCTTCGACATTTGAGTGATAGTAAAAAGGGTTGGTTCTTTTTAAAGTGAGCGGACATGAGAGAAAGAATGAATTGATCCGCTCTCTCCTCAACATTGTTAAGGTAGTCCGAGCGAGATAGTTCCCTAGTCATAATAGAGACCATATTCGAATTATACGTTTTAATTATAACAGCTAAAGGACATATCAATTAAATATTGCATTATTAATGGTGCAATTATTAAGTTTGATATGACAGAAATTGTAAGTAATTAAAAGAAAATATCTAAATAAGTCTTGGAGTTGACTCATTTTTTTCGCGCGGTGCGTTTGAAACTCCTTCAAAACGGAAGATTTTTTGTGATACCCAAGAATCTATTGCGGTGAAAATATGATTAATTTTCAAATATAGTTGAGAAAATATACAAATTACACACTGTTAGTTTTTTTTACGACATCTAAGTATTAGAAATAACTCATTTTGTAAATAATGTCTCTGGAGTGCATGAACGTACCGTTTCCCAAGTAAAAGGGCTCCGAAAGTAAAGGGGTAGAATTTTTGGTGTAATTGGATAGGTGAGATATTTTTCTTTAAAATGAGACCAAATTCATTGATTTCTACGTAAAATGATATTTTGCTCGGGCTACCTTAAGTCACGTATCTTCAGTACCTACTTTAGCTCCATCTGACATGAACGGTCGCGTTGTCGCTGACAAAATAAAATATGACTGTTTAAGACCTCGCGGTGCAATTTCACGGCTGGATTAAAATGGCCACGCTTAATGGTGAGGGAAGGGGAGGTGGATAGGGGAAAGAGGGGGTGAATGGGGGGGAGGAAACCCTTTTGCCCTTACCTGAATCATTTCTTCCCCAATTTTCCAGCTTTTTTTTCTGCTCGTGCTTGCCTCGCTTCATGTAGCGTTCGCCCACCGCTCTTCATTTGTCAAGCTCCGAGCGCACCCTCGGCACGGTGGAAGGAATTGGAATCAAGAAGGGGAGGCGGAATGTGTGGATGTTGGGCGGAGAGGAATAAAAACAGATGAGCGAAAGAAAAACTACAAGACCGGAAACTGAATGGAATGTGAAATTAGAAATTTTGGTCACAATGACGCGGGTTGCATGAAAGACTATTTTTATGAGACGAAGGGCGGAGACTTTCCTTTTGGACCGGAATAGGTAAAGAAGATATGCCTTTCTCATGTTGATGGTGTACTATTCACTTATGCGAAAATCAAAGGTATTACTTGTTGCAAATATGAACACCAATTCCTCACTTATATCACTATTCAGTCCATAAGTGAAATGTTAGTGCTTCAAGACTGATGTTGCGCTCGAGTAGAGGAAACAGAAACGATGAATTCATTTGGCAAAGGAATAGGAAAGACTGGTGTAATCTAGATAAGTACAATACATCTTCCGTGTCGTCGTGCAAGTCGCTCACACGAAGATAAAGCTTTGCTGAAGCCACCTCTCCTATGCTGCTGCAGCTAAAATAGTTAGTCATTGTAGTGACGGCAGGACTAGCTCGAGCGAATGGCCTTCAGATAAAATTGTTCCGTAGAGCGAGCAAAATACTTGACTTGACGCCGAAAGGAGTGACGATATTTCCTCCGCCTTTCGTAGCGCTCTCTAAGCCATTGGTTACTTCGGCATTTAGTTTTTGGCCCAGCTCAATGGTTTTCCACATCAATAAAAACTATTATCAGCATCGGTATAGGGAATTTCAGCCAATCAGCAGTTCTGGTTTCAAGATGTCAGCTGAATTTGCCATATCATTTGACTAGTCATTTATGAATATCTCTCTAGGCAAGTCAATTCATTTTGTCAACACTATCCAGCGTCCAGAGAGCTTTAAGTTATTAGAGTTCAATACTCACTGGCTTAAACTTGCAACATATTATTATTTTCAAAGCACTAAAGGCGATCAAAGGAATTAAATAACCACAAGCTCCAACTATGTCGTAGCATGACAACTCGGGGCTAGCCCCTATCTCCTCGACCGGGTGACGCTGAGAATGGCCGAGAGACACCAGAGAACCACCAGGAATGGTCGGCGCTGGTGCCCATTGCAGAGGACGGGGAGGATGGCCGGATCCTTCGCGGAGTCCTACGCCCGCGAATTCAACCGACTCCCAGAGGACCTGAGGGTGGCCTACAGCAGAAAAAAAGGCGGCCCGTTATCTCCTACGGAGATACGAACCGCCGTAGTAACCGACCATAACCCTCCACCCCTGACCCTTCCCTACCGCCTACACACTGTACCCTAGGAATCATTCAACTTATCAAAACAGTCGATTATTTATTTGTTTATCGACATAATTATTTAATTATTTATTTAACTAAACATTTGTACCCAATCTAACCTTCTATTTTACGGGTCATATTTTATTTTTCTATGAATTTCACTTCAAAGACGAGCTTGGGATTATTATGCCTCTGTTTTTTAATTTCAAAAAGTTTTACGAGCTATTTCAACTTTCTGTATCTGAACTAAAGGTCAAGATTTTACCATTTTTTACTCAAAATCACAATTTAAAAAAATATTTTTCTGTTTTTATTAAATTTTTATCCGACTAAGTTCTTTTAAAAGCCTGACGAAGTAGTTCACGTGATTTTTTAAATTATCAGACCTCAAACGTGGACATTAGATTTTATGCTTCTGATGATAAGTTTCAAATAGTCATTATTTTAACTTTTACATACCTAAACTAATGTCCAAGATTTTATACAATTTCAATCAATGACTCAAATTTTTAAAATATTTCTCTGATTTTACTAGATTTTTTTTACTTTTCTAAACTTTTAAAATTATGACAAATGGTTTTACAAACGTCTCATCATTTAACATCTGCTGTTGTGGACAATTTATTTCATATTTGTTCTATCATCTGATACTACATAGCTTTACACCAAATTTTATTTACTTTCAAAACACGAACGTGAGTGAAAGGAAAAGAACTTTGGAAAAGGACTTTGACCGCGGCAGAGTTGTTACCTCAACGGAACGACCGACTGCAGCCATCAAACAGCTCTCATATGTCGCCAAATGCTGCTCATTACCAAGCCGCTGTCAACTATTTGAAATATATAATTTCTTTAAAAAAGTATTATTTGAATGAAAAATTGTATAATAGAAACAAAAATGTAAAACTTAATCTGACCTAATAACATAACAAGAGCCGTGGCCGAGGGGAAGAAGGGGCCATTGGGCCTAATCTGGGCCACGTAAAATAAACGAAAGTCAAAGCATAAGGAAAATGGGTTCTCAAAATCACACAATACTGCACTTGCGCTTAAATAACTATGTAGCTTATATTATGTCAATCTACAAGTTAGGGAACCATTTCTCATGAACAAATGGGTATATATACCTTATACCAATAAAGCCAACTATATTTTCTGTTGATAATATTTTAACATCTCAAACACATTATTCAGGGAAAACATAACAAGAAATTGTTAGTAATTCTCCAAAAATCTATAATAATATGTGCCACTGTCCATGCAAATCAAAGGCTATGAGTGAAAGATCTTTTAAAGGCGAAACTATGTAATATTCGTTGATATTTTACTATTAAATATGTTTCTAATCGTATTTTAAAGGAACGTTCCAAGAATTAAACTCTTCTTATTCCTTATCTCTTTTACCTAATAAATTAAAGCCAAATTTAAATTAAAAACCCACCTAAGGAATCAAATACTGTAAAAGGAACAAAATGTTCGATGGAAACGTCTCTGCAATATTTAATTTCTTTATTTATCCTGTTTTATATGATACCTCGAAAAATGTTTCTTTTAGATGAAAAAAATCGAAGTTTATCTTGTAAATTCGCCTCATAAATGGACACGGAACAACACAATTGAAAATGGACGAACAAGAGGAAGTACCAATATCGGGAATCATTAAGCAATCGTCATTGTACTATTTCACTATATTGTATAACACTCTTATTTTCTCATTTTATTGCATTGCCGTCAAAATACCGACTTGTCTTCCAAAAACTTTGATTGTTATCGTTATGAAAAATCCGCAATAACATGCTATTCATGAACTTCATTTTTTTGCCGTACGTAGTTTTACACTTGCACAGATCCTCCATAAAAGCAGCCGAGTCATTTGATCACACTGCGACATCATTCACATCTCCATCCTATTGCAACGAATGAAGGTGTCAGATATTTTCAAACTTACATGGGTCTTGCTTGAAGGTATTCACCGTTCGGCCAATTATAAATGACACTCGAAAGGGAAAAAAAAAAGAAGCCACAGGTCAGTGGCTAATAACTGTCATATACGCAGAAAAAGTAACATTTCTCAAATTCTATGACTCATCATTCCCTTTGTTAAACCATAAATGAAGATGCTCGCGGTACAGCAGACAATGCCTCCATTGAATCTGGTTATTTGTCCCTTTACGAAGGTTTTTCCAGCATTAAGTAAAACGAACTTGATTTTACACATCTATTAGGGAGAAAAAACCATAAAAAAAGATGCTGTAAACTGCTGAATCGCTAAAAAGACACCTTTTTTTCACTACATAAACCATAACAATGGTTTTTAGTCAAAACAAAAACGAAGGGAAATCGGCATTTACGACAGAATGTAAACAGACCAGCGCTCTAATGTAAACAAATTTACCAATATAATTATCACTTATACGAATGCTTACAATACGATGAGAAAACAATTGCATGTCCTTACATGGCAAAAATACACATTTTTTCTTCGACACAAGGATAGTATACGCGGATAATTTACTCTGAAGCACCTCACTTGATGCAATAGTCACAAATAATATGCACTTTTAAATTGTATATGAGGCTTCATCCTCAAACCTTTCAATAATAATAAGCATCATGCGATCGTAGAGTATTATATCTCAAATTAACAGCACTATGGCCCAAAAAATTTTAAAATGAAATTGACATCCAGAAAAACATTAATCTCATATTCATGGATGTGTGTAATTTATTACACTATGTTGCGTAGCAATGACGTAACGAGATGAAAGTGACGGTAAGCTCCTTGCGACACTCGAAACCCCAGAAATATCCTCAATTCTTATTTTTCTCTCGATGAATAGTACACTCGTGAAGCGCAACTGTGCACCACAGCACAAAGAACAAATAACTGAAATGCTGAGTTACATCCAGCAGCGATACTATAAACCACATCTGCCGGACTTTAGGGAAACAGTTTCACCAGTGCCTTCGGTATTTTCGCCTAAAATCTCCATAACGGCTTCAGCTTATCACCCGAAGTGGATCGCTTGTGAAAAAAACTGCCATATTTCATATTCGTTGGTTCAAATTGCGTGTAGCCTATGTAATCTAATGTGAAGCTATTTACTTTTATACTTTCATTGTTATATTAAATTATCCAACTACACACAACTCTCAATGGTCGGTATAGACGAGGGATATTGATTTATGATTAGTTTAACCGGCAGGGATTAATCATTGCGTTGAATCTTTCGCCAACGCCAATGGCAGACCAACATAAAACGCCAAGGAAGCATGCTTGACGGAAAATGGAAAAAACGACGAAATCAGCGCAGCCCTTCGTCATAAAACAAGATACATAAAACTCCTTTTGCCTCGGGAATATGATTTGCCGCCGCAATTCCGGGACACTAAGGAACAATTATTACTTCAACGGGAGCACATCAAGTGCACGCATTCCGCGGAGAGAGAGAGAGAGAGGCAAAGAAATGCGATTCGGTCTTTTCATTCGCCCGAGGGGGGTTGGGTTGGGGGGGGAGGAACGGAAATAAGTGAGGGAGTGGGGGAAGTGGGAGAGGGGGGAAGGGAGGGGTGGAATTGAGGGTAGGGAGGGACGTGGGGGTTGAAATTCCGTGTTTATTTTTCTCCCTCATTCCGAGAAAAGGAGAGGGAATGAGAGGAGAAAAGAGGCACGTGATCACAAAGGAGAGTCTAGAAGGGGAGAGTATTCTCTGCTCGGGACAGAAAGAGAGACAATTTCTCGCATCGTCGAACCCTGACATAAGCAAACCACACACGCACACACAGAAATACACGAACGCACGGTGCGGCGACACGAGAGACGGCGAAAGGCAAGAGAGAGAGAGAGAAGGAGGGGGGGAAGGTGAGAGAGAAAGGGGGAGAGGGGGGGAGGGGGAAGGTGAGAGAGGGTTTCGCTATTACTTCCCTGCGATCTGAACTCCAAACGACAATCGTCGATTCCTGTGACCCACCACTGCTTTCTCTCTCTCCCTCTTCAAGCGTTCTCACGTGCATGCATAGTTTGAATGATTGGCCGCTTCGATCAAAAATCGACGAAATTTGCCTCAACATAAGGAAAAGATCTCATCTTCCGACGATTACGAAATATTAGCCATTTCTTTTCAAGGTATTTCCCAAATATTACTAGCCTTTATATATTGGGAATGTGGGGGATCGGGTTGGTGTGGTATGGCTAACTATACTGGCTAACCATACGGACGGCCAAGGTTCAAATGCCTGCAGAGGAAGATGTTTTTCAGACGAAACCCGATCCCTACTGGAGTGGCTTGTGGAGGGCACTTCAAGTACAGTGCTTCGTCTGTCGCATGAGACGTTAAACTGTGGTCCCCTTGGCGCCTTTCGTTAAGAGCAGGCTTATGCGGACGCCGGGTTTCTATCCATTCTTCCTCCCTTAACTGTCCCCTATGGCGCAAATGACCTTAGCAGTCGGTCCCTTCCCCAAATATCTAATCCAATCCAATGGGGAATGATATAGGCATGCAATTCAGACTGACTTTAATTTAAAAAAATGAGGATTATCTGATGCACAGACAACGCCGGAGATGTGTGCACTTTTTATGTTCCCTCGACTATTGTTATGAACAAAACTCAGGGAAGCAATTCATACAGAGTCGCAAGGCAAGCTTCAACAAGAAGGTACCTCCAGTATAAGGCTTGAAGAAATTTACAAAAAGAGGCGTAAAATGAAACATTTAGTCCCTTTCCTGCAGACTACAACCTTGACGTGGTGGAAGGGCTTGTGCGTTCCAATGACCCCAAGATATGGACTGGCGGGAGGATTTAATAAATCTCCCGGTAGGGCCACCTATGCCAGATGGGTTGAAGGGTAGGAGCCAGACGAAAGGTAGTCCCGTGATAGTGTCACGTTAAAAACGCTGTTGGGAAGTGGGGATCGGAGTCCCCTACCAATTACTCACTACCCAGAAAAATGAATGTCACTCAACGAGAAATGAATCCTGGTGACTACGGGACGTCGCCCAATTCTGGTGACTACGGGTGTCGGGCCCGGCATCGGGGGAGGCAAGGCCTCCGAGGTCGTCATCTCACGATAGCCTTGCACAACAGAGCCATCACAGGATACGAGGACCTCGGAAGATAAGAAGAAAAAGAAGGAAAGTGCCGATAAAAATAGGGACTTAGAACGTTAGGACAATGATGAGGGTCGAGGAGGGAGTGAGGGAGAAGTCCCGGGCAAGAAAAACCTAATTGTATTGGGCGATTGGAAAGCAGTAGTGGAGGATAGGAGATATGGGTATAAAGTCGGAGGGTTTGGCTATGGATTAGGAACGAGATATGATCGCAAGTTTCGTTGCTATGGATATATTTCTCCATTGTCGCCGGGCCGTATGTCGATTCGAGGTTTGGAACTCAGCGAGGCAAGGGGGGTTTGTACATTATGATACTCTTTAAGTAACGAAAAATGAATGCATCATCCATACAAAACCAATGAAAGCTCTCAAGTTTGCGTGCTACATGCAGGAAAAGAAAAATATTATGGAATTCTCGAAATGAATTTCACGGTCCATGAGGTATGGATACCTGACAGTTCTAGTAAAAATCATATTATATTTCATCCGGTAATTAAGGACATTTCAAAATACTATAGTCAGTGAAATGAAAGGAACGTGGAACCACTGTAAGTTCAACATAACTTTATTTAATGGCCTTTCTACGTTAGATATTCCTTTCATTACAGCATACTTAATAAGGGCTAACATGAAATCTTTATAATAGAACTTCGATCCGAATCGACAATTTTAATATACTAATTTTCGTGTTCAATTTTTCTTTTTCAATCTTCTACATGAATTGCACATGCTTTTGAATGAAAACTAAAATATCATGAAGATTGGTTGGTTAATGTTGATCATCAAAGCTACGGTAGAGGCCAGGAAGAAGTGGAAGAAATTATACCCAGTACTTAGCAGCGATGCATTAATAGCATCTGTCCATTTAATGATACCTACATACAACTGCCATTTCCCCAGCACGTTAATGAACGGTTTCAGAAATATAGTTTCAGGATTTTAGAAATATATGTATCGTCTGTAAAAATAATAATTAACTGCACTTCCATGAAAAAATTTACATAAATGGCAAAATTTTTAAAATCAATGTTTATTTTAATTGTTTCTTGTTGTTTTAAGCGAAATATGGTATAAAGAAGACTAAGTATCATGAACTTAGTATCTTCTTCTTAAGTCATCAACCCAAAGGTTGGTTGGCGGCAGTTCTCCATACTCTTCGGTCCTGTGCCATTCTTTTCAACTGCACATAAGTGGAGCAGCCTAACTCCTTCATTATTTGGCCCATAAACTCCAACCTAGGCCTGCCCCGGCAGTTGGCTCCCTCTACAGTGCCTTCTAAGATGGTGGCCAGCAATGTTTCGTGCCTTAGTTGGTGCCCTATCCAGATATTTCTTCTCTTTTTCAGTAGTTTCAGCAGACAAGGAGACTCCCCCACACGTTTGAGAACCTCCTCGTTACTGATTTTGTCCACCCAGGGAATCTTTAACATCCTTCTGAAACACCACATCTGGAATGCTTCCACCCTCCTCTCTTCTGCCTTGCCCAACGTCCAGGTCTCACTTCCATATAAAAATATGCTCCACACATAAGTTTGAAGAAGGCGTTTTCTTAGGTCTAGGCAGATATTTCTGGATGTTAGGAGTTTCCTTTTTTGATAAAACGCCTTCTTTGCCTGGTGAATTCTACTTAATAAGTCTCTTTTGCTCCTTCCATCGGCTGTTATTTTGCTTCCCAGGTAGGTAAACTCCTCTACGTTCTCTAATCGCCTGTCCCTTAAATACACTTTAGCTTGTCCCCCATACTTGCTAACCTTAAGTACTTTGGTCTTATCTACATTAATGTTCATATTATATCCTGCTGTTAGGATGTCCTCCATTGCCTCAAGTACCTCGCTCAGATCCTTTTCGCTCTCAGCCAGTAGTGCAATATCATCAGCGAACCTCATCATATCCAGTTTTTCTCCATGGATCTTGACACCACCTAGCTCCCCTATCTTTTCTCTCATCTCATCTAGAGCTCTCTGTATGTAGTAATTGAAGAGAATCGGTGATAGGGAGCATCCTTGTCTTACTCCTTGCCTTATAGTTGCTTCCTGCACATGGTCTCCACAGCGCACCACTGCCTTTTCCTCTTCATATAGGTTCCAGATTACTCTCCTGTCCTTGTATTTAATTCCTGCTTCTTTCAGCATTTGGAACACTGGTACCCAACGAACCTTGTCAAACGCCTTTTCTAAGTCTATGAAGGCCACAAATGTGTCTTTGTTCTTTCTCAGTCGTTTTTCTATTATGGTTCTGAGCGAGAGAATAGCTTCGCGTGTCCCTCTTCCTTTTCTAAATCCAAATTGATCATTGGATAAAAGTGCGTCAATTTTAGGTTCAACTCTCTTCAGTATACCATACTCATATATGTATAGCTATCGATTGCGATAACTCGAAGCCAAATCGACTTTAGTAACTATTCCGATTTTACCTCAACTCGACACATAAAGCTAACCCTCTCCCTGAAACTGGCCCGCCTCGCTGAGTTCCAAACCTCGAATCGACATACGGCCCGGCGACAATGGAGAAATATATCCATAGCAACGAAAGTGAAAAATAATCTAAAATCCCTGATAAAAGTTTAAAAATATCAGTTTTACGGTAGGTAGGAAAGAATCGAGTGTAAGAATAACATTTTTCAAACATTCAGCCTCATATTTGTGAAAGAATCAGTCTTTTATCTCAATTATTACATATTTTAATGAACGAAAGAAAAAAGGTCTACATAAAATTTTTCGTTAAACAATTTTTTCCTCTACACTAAACTAAAAAGTTGTGCTGAAGGTTGATTTAGAAAGAGGTTTAGTGATTTTAAAGAGGGCGGAGAGGTTGGGGGGCGTCTAATGGCGAGAGAGGGACAGCGGGGAAAACTTTCGAAGTAATGAGGTTGTCGGAGAGGATGGGTAGAGGGTTTTTGATGATAAGACGGTTGGAGTGAACTCCAGGGAAATAGGTGGTACAAAGGGAGATTTGGTCACGAGGACACTTATTAAGAGAGAGAGATTTGGAAGAAGAGGGTCGTTGTCGGATTTTTTTTCTGTAGGAGGCGCTCAGGATAGCCTCTGTGAAGGACGGATTGGTGGAGATTAGAGAGAAAAAAGTCAAGGGAGTCGGGGTTGTTACAGATGCGATGACCACGGATCGGGAGATAGTAGGGGAGGGATTGTTTAGTATGGGAAGGGTGGCATCTGTTGAAATGGAGATATTTTTGCTTGTTAGTAGGCTTGAGTTGGACGGAAGTGTGAAATTTAAGACTGCTTAGGGAGATGTCGACATTCAGAAACTCCTTCTAACATCACCTTTCTGAGCAAGCATCTCATCGATCTTTTCTAGCACCTGTCGCCTATGTATGTAAATTTGAATGGGATAGGATTTTCGTGCAAACGCTGAAATTCTCTAAGAGTGTATGCAATCCTATGGAGAACACCTTTAATTGGACTCGGAGTCGATGAAAATAGCGATTCGAATTGTTATCAGAAGTCGAAGCAGGGAGTCATTCTCCTGGTCGTTCAATTGATTTTAACTACTGACCGCATCCTCTATTTCATCTGCAATGAGTCCGCCTTATATGGCTAACATCCCAGTTACATCATATGATGCTCATAGGAATCTTTATAAGCGCTGATTCCAGACACCTCATCTTTACTGTTTTATCCATAAAATTAATGATAGCCTTATTATCTGCGAGAAAATTCATCCCAAGTATTGATGGTTTAATTGTATTCTTCATTACAAGTTAAACTACTTCAAATTCTTTCCCTTCGATTTGAATAGTAAGTAAGACTAGTTGAATAATAGGTGACGAATTTCGGTTGTTGGCACATATTATACGCAAACGATTCAAGGGAAAATAAGAGATAACCACTCTTACTTTCAAATCCCTTAAAAATCCCTCGGAAAGAGCGAATATTTCGCTTTCCATAAATAGCTCTCTCTTTTCCTTATCCCTCCAAATTATCCCCAATGGCCTCGCATGTGGATATTTTCTCGCACATCACCCCCATGCCGTTTTCGTCGCCAGGCTCGCGAAGGTGAGTCAATCCTGACTTCGAGTGTTTAGTGGCGTATTTTCGTCGTCGAATGGGGGCCCATCCGAATCATTGCCACAGGGCCTAGGTTTATCCTTGAACTTGACCGTGCTTACATGATAACCCTTATCAGCAACTCGAGGTACCACCAACCCCTGCTGTACGCCTGGAGGTGGATAATTCACGCTCGCTGGCTTTACTGACTGCTAAGACTGATCGTGTAATCCAAAAAACACAATCAATCAATCAACGGTCAATTGTTCTATTGATTTCAACATGTTGTGAGCATGTACGGGAAGCTATCTAATTAACGAATGAAGTATTTAGTCCTCGCTCATAGACGGACAACATAAACGTGCTTGCGCTATTTTTCCTGTCGCAAATTGCTTCATTGTGTTTAAATTATTTTCCCATATCTCCCAGTTATCACCTTCATGCAAAAATTATATTGGGTATCCGCGTCCTAAAAATTTGCCTTTGGTTAAATTCTGCAAGTGTCGAAGGAAATGGCCATGAGTTTCCCCACGTCTTCGCGTTCCCATCCAACAGTTGAAAGAATAACCGTGGTTGTAAGGTTTCCGGAACAGTCACCAATGCAAAGTAATTACATACTTCTCTTAAAAGAGTGATAGGATGTTCGTTGTCACTGGCAGAGAAAGCAGGTTTCGTTAACGACGGTGCAGATACCGACGCAGTCTGTGCTTCGTTCTCATATCTTTCAAAGCGGCTTCCTCGGATATATCCTCGCTTCTCGAATTCCACAGTTATCGCTCTCGCGTTTTTGGATCTTTACAAAATCATCGCAAGAACGCTCCAAAGCATCAGTCCGAACCTTTATACTCCCAACTTCCGAACTGATCACTTTCTGACACTCATCACGAACGTTCCTCGCCTTTTTATTTACCTCGTCTACGCACTGGGTTTCGACAGTGCTTATCCTTTCTTTAATTTGGAAAAATTTCCAGACAGAGACTCTCATGACATTTTTTTTCATTTCCGCATGCATTATTTCGTTACTTTGATTTATTTCTTGACGTAAATTTCCATTTTCCCGGCGTAACATTTCATTTTCAGCATTTATTTCCTCGTGTAACGTTTAATTATTAGCTTTTATTTCCTGGCGTAACACTCCACGCATTAAAAGAATCAAGGATAGGATGTTATTTGGCGGATATTCGCGGGACACGGTCTGGCTGGCGTCTCGTCCACCGTCGTCGCTCTCAGAGGCGACATGCGATTCAACCTATTCCTTCCCCGGGGAGTCTAACATTCCCGCGAGACCCAAAGGCTTGGCCGTCCATCTCGGAGTGAGCGCTTTGTCTATCTGAGTCTTCCGCGTCACTCATTTTATCCCGTTATTGCATAAAAGCTACCACTTTATCCCCTGCGAAAGTCATTATGAAATGAAATCCCACAGCGACGTGAAATAAGCGCAAAAATTCAAATACTAGTGAAACAAGTCATCCCCCAACTGTAAGTTCAAAGGTAACAAAAAACGTTTATTCACAATTTTCTACTTTTACGTGCAAACCGCGTGTCAACTCGCCAACCCACGTTGGGCGCCATTTTATCTGTGACGGATCACTTCGTCACCGTCCAGATCTACGGTCGGGCAAAATCCCTCCTTGATTCCTCTCGCTCTGCTCCCACGGCAACTTAAAAAAGGTATTCGGGAAGAGAAAACAAACTTACCCCGCGGAGGAGTAATGAGGCTGCCACGCAAAACCACGGTCAGCTACTCAGATCGGAATAGAGTTAGATCCTTGGGGATGTGAGCTCGCAACTGGGACACTATCCACTCCAACGAGTACAATGAACAGGTTAGGACTAGGTTCATCGCGTTGAGGGAGTTTAACGACTCGCACTTACATAACAGCATGAACAATTATTAAACACTAGCGTTGAATCGAAAATCAAAATATTCTAGTATTGGTACACTAAGTGATAAAGACAACAAAATGTAAACTCTTTCAACCTAGTGAAATGTGAACGAAACGGGTGATAGGTGAATCATAGATGGAATCAATGCTTTCGACAAAATAATTAAAGTAAATACCACTTGATAAATGATAATGACTATTAAACACAATGTAAAATGAAACTAAAGTTCCCTTTTCATAATGGGCCACAAGTTCTTCGCCCCTTTCAGGGTTTGATTAAAAATTCTTGGGGCGGGACACAAATTATACAGAAAAACTGAACTCGTCCCTTTGGACTCGAATGTTCCTTCTTGTGACTGTTGGCGAGGTGACTTTTAATGTGTGGCCTTTGTGATTATAACCCAATGAACACCGGATGGGTTGCCGTGAGAGCGTGGTTGGGAGAAACTCCGGCTCGATTTCGGCCACGGGAGGGAGGTAATTCGCGATGGCAATACTCACGTCGAATTGAGAGTGGCTCGAAGGACCAAGTTGTCTCGTCCGCCTCGGGTTCATTTCCGTGTTGGTTTCCGTAGACAAGGTTTCTTCTCTCGCCGTTGATCCGCAGGAAAATTCTCCCTGCCGTTAGGAAGCGTCGGGGTGGCGGAATGGCCGTCTTCACGTGACACTCTGCCCCATTGGATTGGCTCGTTCAGCCTTCTCCTGTCTCACTCCTCCTCGATGCCCACCACTTATCGAGGATCCGGATTGACCTCCTCCACCACCGGGGTTTCAACCAACACTGCCTTCTGCACTTCACACACACACCTCGCCTCACGCCTCGTTGAGACGACTTATGCGACGGCCACACAAAACAAACAACAAAAGAAAAGAAAATGAAGGCGAAAAACACCGGGCACCAATTTCAAAATGCCTGTGCGAGTCGTTATACCCTCACATACGAGAAAATGTTTCCCTCGCCCAAACAATGAAACAAATCCTTGCCCACACGTGCTTATCACGAGCGGAAAGTCACAATGCCAGAGTTTGTCAATCTTCTACTGCTAATAATGACCAAGGAGGTGGTTGAAAAATTTTAAAGACAATTTTCTATTGTTTCTATTTGTCACGGCCACAACTCGTGGATTTTTTTCATACATCGCGACTAATAATACTTCCTGAATTATTTTGCGGAAACTCTTCCATTTGCGGCATCAATACTAAACTAAATGCTAACACAAAACCTCCCAAATAAGCGAGTGGAAAGCACAGACTACTGAGAGACAGAAAAGCTAAGCTACAAAATTCTTTCAGAGAAAAAATGGGATTGATTGTGGATGTGCCGAGGCCGAGATACCGAGAGTATAACTAACGATGGGAACATTTAATTCTAAACCCCACTCCTTGCTCCACGAATGAACATTGCTAAGGTCCGATGGTAGAACTTCTATGTCCTCGTCTTCGATTATTTTACGGTCGATGACTGTATCGTCTGCAAATAATCTTAATTCACTGCTAACTCGAGAACTGAAATCATTAATATAAATAATTAATTAAAGAGAACCGATCAGGTTTCCTTGAGGAATACCGGATGTGACTTCGACCATATCAGAGCTTAAACCATCAATAACTACTTTTTGTTTTCGAACACTGAGATAGTCACTTATACGGTTCACTATTTTTCTATTGACTCCGCATGATTGCAATTTATGAGTAAGTTTTTCGTGAGGAACCTTGCAAATTACCTTCTTGAAATCAAGGAATATCGCGTCGATTTGATTAGGATACCATGAAGGAAGAGCGCAGCTGTGTTTCGCAAAACCTGTCCTTATGAAAACCTAGCTGACTGCTGTGTGAGAAGTTATGATTATCCAGGAATGTCATGATATTGCTAAGGGTAATGTTTCCGAGAATTTTGCATAAAAGTGATGTTAACGATATAGGCCGGTAATTTCCTGGGTCACTTCTATTTCCTTTTTCAAATATCGGTGTGACGTTGGCCATTTTCCAGTCTAGGGGCGCCTTTCCTTTCGGATAATGATTTGTTAAATATAATTTCCAAGAATGGTGCAATCTGTGGCGCTAACTCTTTGAGGACGCGTGCAGGTACTCCTGCTGGACCTGTGGACTTGTTACTTTTAATTGAACACAGTTTTTTTTAGTTATTCAATCACGTTGAATATTCATGTCAGGCACCGGCACGTTAAAGTCAAGAATGTCTGGATTATATACAGTGTAGTTCTAAATGTATACACTTTCGTAGTACTGGTTAAATTAGTTGGGTTTGTCGATCGATACTGTTGGTGACCACTTTGCCGTTTGTATCCAATAAAGACTCTACTGTCGAAGATTCGCCCTTGAGCTCTCTCTCGCTTTACACCAGAATGACTTGGGGTTTTCATCAATTAATTCACTTATAATTTTTTCTTGAAGTTTTGTAGGGTAGTGCTCATAATTTTCATCGTTTTTGAGCGTTGAGTGACGTAATTTCCCTCGCCGCCAGTTCGATTGTTTTGTTCCCCGACTTAAGAGAATTGTTTATCATAGGTTGTGTCATTGCCTTCGACTTCTGATCTCCCGCCTTACTTCGTAGTCATACTAACGAGGTTCTTTGCTCTCCCGTTTGAATGTGGGTGTAATATATTCATCGATTCCTTTACTAAGTATTTCAAAAAATATCTCCATGGTACTTCGGTGTCTCGCCTTTTATTGTGGCTACATATTTCGTGAATGAAGCTTCTATCATCTCTCCAAATTTTAAGAATCCGCATTTTTCAAATAATTAAACTTACTTTTAGTTAGTGTAAATTTCTCGGGCTCGCCACCGGGTAAGATTACCCGGTGGCGAGCCCGAGAAATTTACACTAATTTAATTCGCCGGGAAAGTGTAAAATCATACTTTACTTTTAGTTGTTAGCTTAGTATTTTTAGTTATTCAATCACGTTGAATATTCATGTCAGGCACCGGCACGTTAAAGTCAAGAATGTCTGGATTATATACTGTGTAGTTCTAAATGTATACACCTTCGAAGTACTGGTTAAATTAGTTGGGTTTGTCGATCGATACTGTTGGTGACCACTTTGCCGTTCGTGTCCAATAAAGACTCTACTGTCGAAGATTCGCCCTGGAGCTCTCTCTCGCTTTACGCCAGAATGACTTGGGGTTTCCACGTAGTAATTAACCGAGGATTTGTTCTTGAATTTTCGTAGAGTAGTGCGCATTATTTTCATCGTTTTTGAGCGTTAAGCAACGTATATTTCTCTCGCCTCGAGCTCGATTGTTTTGTTACTTAACTAAATAGAATTTTTATGTAGATTGTGTAGTTGACTTTGACTTCTGAGCCCCCGCCTTACTTCGTAGTTATACAAACAAGGTTCTTTGTTCTCCTGTTTGAATTTTAGAGTTATGTATCACAGGAGGGTCTTCTGATGATTTGTAAATAAATTCACTTTGTAATATTCCACAATGGTTTTTATTATTCCAACCTAGGTTTTGACTCAAGTTAAGCCATTATCAAGGTCATTAGCTCAAGTTATGTCATTACCTTGAAAATTATTTAACTTGAGTCGAAACCTAAGGTCGGAAAAATAAAAACCATTGTGGAATATTACAAAGTGAATTTATTTACAAATCATGTTGTTAAATGTTGTTCCAGCAAGTGAAGCCTGAGAGAATTTATTAAATATTGGGGTATTCCGGTTGAGAGGTCTCTGCTGGTCTCTGCTGTGGAATTCCATTCCCGCCAAACAACACAGCAATTGTTGTTTTTTATTGACGAATGGTACCAATTTTTACGGACATTGGAGACTTTCCATTTTGTTATTCTTCCTGAAGTTGGAAGATTTTTTAAAATATCATTTAATCTGGTTTTTAAGTTTTCCTCGCATTATTTTCCCTGTTTACAGTCTGAAGTGCGGTTGTATTGCGGTTGATCCGTTAAACTTTGAGGATGGAGGATAATGCTTGCTCTTGAAATATAATATGTTTAAGTCTAAAATCATTTATTACGCGCCGATAACCGCCGCAAGCTATTTTCTACTATTAAGTTCCTTTCAAGAAGTGAAATATTTCTCCACAAAAGGTATTCCAAGTATCTTTAATGTAAAATTAATTTCGTACGGGCACACAGTAATTTTTACTGTTCCTAGGGAATATTAGCAATGAACGGTCGGGCAAGAATCGGCACTACTATCTCTTGCATGCTGATGGCGGTAAATACCAGTCTATTTTACTCTATTTCAAATAATAGTTTTTACTTTTTCACACTGATTGACATGCCAATGAAACTATTGGTCGCATATAGTTGGGCATATTTCGACTTCTCATGATTATAACCCCATTTAATATGGTTTTATCGGGTCTCACATTCAGAAATGAAGCTTATAGTGCATATTTAACCAATTTTCCTATGAAATCTAAATTATTTAACCATGTATATACATATTTTGACATACACTCAGTGATAAAAATGTGATAAAATGATGCGCCCAGTTTTACATGAGGAGCATTGTGACACGCAAGCATATGATAAGTAATTTTTCGACAGCAGCTCATCGCTTCCCGCATAAATGTGAAAAAACACTAAAAATCATCCTCTTCACATGTCAACCGATCAGTAATTATGAATGCTCGGCAAACTCATGCATATATTCCTCATGGATCCACTGAGTGGAAAATGGAGTATAAGTTTGGAATGTGCACCATCAAATATTATACGATTACTACGTCCCGAAGGAATCTCATCCTCTTCAAAGCGTTATTTTTGCGTTTTATAACGTAATTGTTTCTAAGGTGGTGAAATTTCTAAACCTCACATGTAACCATGTTTAGCTGTGTCAGAAATTCCACCTCCTTGTGCTGTTGTTAACATGTAATTTTGGGAGAAAGAATATTCTGATTTATTTAGAACAATTGGATAAGGTTATAATGCATTCGCAATTCTCTCAGCCTCTCTAATGTTTGCACATGATCACAAAAATTCACCACAAGAATTATACTGGGGTTGAAATTGTGTATGAGGATATTTTTAATAAAAATAATCACCCCATCCCCCTTCACTCTCAATTACTTGACCAAGTCTCTGGGACATGGAGTTATCCACATTTTTGGCATCATCACCCATCATCTCACTGGCTCCCTTTCCTAGTCTACCTTCACCATATTCCAAAAATCATCTTTATCATGGGGTCTTACGTTCTTGTCCCTCGTTTTCCTCATGATGAATGCCCAGATAGTTTTGTGGAGTTGAGGTCTTAGCTCCGTGCAGGCCGATCCATCGAGATTACAGGGTTTGTTTTTAATCACCTCAGTTATAACTTTTGCATTTGTGAACCAGCAAGTTTTCCTGGTTGTTGACGAAAAATAATTATTAATAAATATTTGAATGAACATAGTCCTCAAGACAGCAGAAAATTTTACGAATTGTTTCATTGTGAAGAGAAATAGGGTTTTCCATATTTAAACACTGAATTTAAGATCAGCGATTGAAAGTCAAATGCGTAACACACATACATTCGGGCAATTTCACGACGGGAGATTTTTCCCTAAAACGTACCCACCACCTGACACCTCCTCCTAGGAGAAAATTGAGGTATTTTGGTATGGTAGTAAGTTTATGTTAACTCCAAGGAATTGCGAAGAGGCCGCCGTATACTTTGAAACATGTATCTGCTAGCGCTGTTTGCCCTGCTTGTCCGTCTAGCATGACTCTTCTCAATGAAGTAGTCACCAGTTAGCCTCGTGGTGGTTTTCTGTTGGAAATTGTGAATTGGTTTCACGTACCAGCTGAAACAGGGAGAAAAGACTCGCTGTGTTTTGAGAAATGATGAGGCAGTAGTCAAATTCTTGTGACGTGGTAAAAGAAGTCAAACGCAACTTCCATTCAATGACCGAAACGGCTGGCCCCCAAATCTTATCTTCGATAGCAAAGGTATCTCGCACGCTACAAGTTGAAAATAAGCTCCTATATAAGGCAGACTACGTACCACATTAATGCCATTCCCCCTTCATGCATTCCAAGTGCGGATGGATAAGAATTCTTGGAGCTTTGTATCACCGCGAGGAAACCTCTTGGGATCCTCATGAGTCTCACAAGATTACTCGTAGCTTCAACTTGAAATTAAACTAGCTGGCCACATAACTCATGCACGATGGAGACCAATGACGTTTGACTGGAAAGGTCTCGGTTAATGAGGCGAATTCTGAGAGATACTGCTATCTACTTGCAAGCTAGTGAGAGTTTCAATCCTTTCCCTAGAGTTCATTCAACGTTCATATGAAATATCACCGTGAATTGTAGAAGTAACTCATTTCACAGTGACGCATACGAACTCATAGAAATGCACCAAAAGTATGTTAACAACATCTGATATTTTCCTAGAAATGAGACACCTCGATAGTTGTATGTGGATGGCAAACCTCAAAGGCGATCACGGTTCTTCATAGTGAGCGCGTTCGTGTTAACGTTATTTATCATTGGCGCTCATGGTAACGAAAACTTGAGTGTGGTTTTAAAAGAAAAATCAGGTGCTTCATAGCAAATTAAATTCGTTCCCAGGACAGCAACCATGAGTATGGCCCTCATAAACCGGCTAACCTTGTAGATGAAAATGACGACCACGATAAGGAAAGAATCGTGATCCCACCCCGTGCCGCGACACTTTTGAGATCCAGGGGGTTATTTTGTAATTCCACCTCTTTTTTGAACGGTGGAAGATCCGTTTCGCTCACTAAATAGCTCAATGAATGGATCATATTGAACGGCTCTTGATTTTTTTCGAGATATCATATGTGAGTACCATGTATTTTATGCTAGATATTAGTCAATCATAAAATAACAGTTAAATGTAATAAATACACTTTTAAACATCAAAGTACCGTTGATATTCAGATTATTAAAGGTGTACGTAAGCTGTACGATGTACTACAGTCTATATTAACGATAAATAATTTCAAGTGAAGGAAGGAAAGCAAACGTACTTTGGGATAAATTTCATCAGCGTATATTAGCGTACTGGAATGATCTCTTCACTAATGTAAATTCTTGCTACAGTGCTGAATATTTAGGAGAGGGGTCAATTGTTGGCACAATGAGAATTTGATTGACAAATTTCTGTCGCAGACTCTCCATTCGAGAAAGTGACACCGTCAGACTATTTATCATAATTTACGGTCTCTATACAAGTTTCCTTTCCAAATACTAAGTCTGAGTTGACATATGACTATAATACCTTCGTTTGCGTACAAATAAGACTCTTAGAAGGAATAAAAAGTACGTTTCCGCAAATAATTATTGGAACCAGCGATTGGAAGCTGGTGAAAACCATAACAAAAATTAAGAGAAGAGCACATTTTTCATCTCAAAATACTCGGTCACCATAGCCTCTAGTGGCGCTAGCATCGTCGTCTTTGATTGCAAAGATTGAATATCCCCCGATTTAAATATACCATTTAGCATATTTTTTAGCCTAATTATTTATTTAACTCATTATTCAAAGTATTTCCATCGATAATTCCAGACAGTCTCATCCAAAGTAATGTAAAAGCATTTGTTTAGGTATTTAGTTTCAGATTTTTCTGAAATCAAACTTCATTTCGGCGACTGTAAGCGTAGGATTCGAGATCCTTCGGTCTGCACTACGGTAAAGAACCGAAGTATATGTATGTGCCTGAGACAATCGCTTTTCATCGCCATCCCCGTTTCCATTGCTGTGACGATTTTCCCTTGTAGATTTTGACTGCAACACTTCAATGTTTCAATGAAAATACAACTTTAGCAACATTTACTCCATTAATGCGTTTTTCGTCTCCAAAACTGAAAATTTACGACCACTTCGCAATCGAACTGTATATTAATTTCGTTTACACTCCTTGAGAGAGTACATAGTTTTGGTTTTAAGAAAATTGACATTTAATCGATAATATCCAACAAGTGGGTCAATGACTAACGACTCTAGGCTTTCAAGTACTCTCCAATAGTCGTTTATTTTTTTAGAAATCGTTTAGAAGTCTTTCAAGCTTAATATGGCACCATGAGAGCCCGTTCAAGTTGCTTCAAGTATTCATGAACAATTGTCATTGAAAGGCCGTCTCTAATAGTCTTGAATGGATTTTAAACGTTTCAGACTCCTTGTTCAACGTCCTTTGTTCGAGACTTCTCGAATTGTGTGAGGAGGGCTATAGCAATACTTCTGTCTAAACTTTTGGTCGGTGGTTTTCTCCGTGGCTGACCTCTACTTTACGACAAAGACTTGAATAAACTATTAGACAAGCAAGTTCCGTGCGAAATAGTGTGAATTATGACGCTGAGGAACATAGTATTTATATTTTGAACACGAGAGCCTCACCCAAATGCAGAGGTTAAAGTCGGTCAAGGGGAAAGTTTCACAGGCTTCAAATAATATGAATAATAATCATTAATAGAAATATATATAAATTTTAGGGATTCTAACTTACTATCGGTAATTTTCTTTCAAAACCAGTTTCTACGTCTTCACTTGAATTATTATTTTTCTAAAAATATTGACCCTCTTCAGATACAAGAGCAACCCAGAGACTAAAACATAAAGAGTAATGTGAATATATACTTTAGGAATCACAACAGTCTTTAAATAAGTTAAGTCAGCAACAATGAATGTAAACAAACGGTTACACTGTATGAAATGGATAGCAACATCTTGTGCGGCTGTGGCCGTGAGGAGACATTTTTCAACAGCAAAATGACTGAAAATGACGCACAAGTATATCCACTAAATTACTGTTAGCTTTCGGCGTTGGCCTTTGGAATGAAACGATTGTGTTGACAAAGTATTGCGTAAACCTCTTACCTACAACAGTCATTGACAGATCGCAGGTAGCTTCGCCGCAAATGACCAAAAGGCTTTCGTTACTTGCAAATTAATGTCCTTCTGTGGTTCATTACTGGGCCTATATCACTTTGGACACAGTGGTAGTGTTTTGAATGAAGCAAAATTTGTAGAAATAAATCTTGAACGTAAAGAATTTTCTTCTTTTAGACAATTTTTCATAACGCGGCGAAGATAACAGCATCATTCACTGAAGGAACAACACGAAACGAGCAATCATGCAATAGTTTTAATGGAAACAGAACAATTACACTCTGTCAGCTGCATTGCCAAGGAAAATAGTTAACAAGCACGTAGAGTCCTCGTTGATCACAACTAAAATTATGATATTAATACCCAAACGCTCTAAGAATACATAGGCATACATAAACATAAATAATATGACCTTTTCAAACAAAAAATACCTACCAATGGCAAATATATCCGGGCACTATAAGAATTTCACGTTCGTATCGCAACCGTTCGTATGTTTATATGAACCAAATTCCCGCGCTTCCGCGGTATTCTCCTCGAGCAAAGTGGAGCGATAGTGGCGACAGCTCACTTGCCCAATGTTGGGTGTAATGGAACTAACAAAAAGATGATACGGATCAACAGTCGAAAGAGCTAGTGGGTCAGCGGAAAGAGTCGGTGAATCAAGTGAAAGAGCCGGTGACTCTTGGAAAAGACCCCAAAAATCACCGCCTGGAGATCCGAAGATGGTCTCGCCGCCCTGGGTTTTTGGAGCTGAATTACGAAAAATGGAGTATATTTCACGATTATGAGGTCACTCTCACGTAAATGGAATTACAACATAACCCCCCAGGATTCTTGACCTGGTCAAACGAAATGTTTTTTACATGGCGAATTATAACTTTGGATTTCTTAAAATTTCTGATCGTCAGCCAGTCATTGGAACTCTATATCACACTCTTTCATAACTCCACTATCATAAAATCCATAGTTCTTCATTATATTTACATATAATCAGCATAATTATGGCTACTAATGGTAAATGCGAATTTTGACGTCAGATGTCACAGAGTTGTGTATCCATGATTATACCTAATTTGAGGTTAAGTTTTTCTGAGTGCTCATTCACATCCTCTATATTTGCTAAATTAATCTTCACTGTGAACAACTGGTCACCAAGTTTCTCGTGATAAGGTGAAAGAAAAGTGGGGAAAATATGCCAAAATTATTCGGTATCGATGCGATCACATTGATTCATAATTCATAAAATCATATAATTACGTATTTTTTTCATATTTAAATGCCTCCTCCGACGAACTAAGGATTCGTTTATCTGGCGCCATGAACGCTTTTTGAGCCATGAAAGATTTTTTAATTAACATCCAGTTTGAGGTCGTAACTTTCTCAATCCACAAATGAAAAATAACATCCCGTGCGCAATATTTATTTCAATTAATACTTTTTTCGTCTCAACATTTTTGGCAGAGAAAGCTTGATTTTTATTATTTCATTCAAAGAGAGACAGGACGCGTAATAAAAAAAGGCCTGTGGAAAGTCGACCACAACAAATAATTATCATCTTAGAAGATAAAGATTTCTGCGCATATCAAAGTTGGATGGGATAGAATATATATTTTTATAACCATTTTTCCTTTAAAAATGATCAAATTCGACATAAGCCGAAATATGCCGAAATAAACACGACGATATACCGCGTCAGAAATCACAAATGAATTTAAAAAGTTATCTCGAAACGGAGGCGATTAATAAGAAAGCTCTGGGCTCTGGCTGAAGTGAGTTCCACTGCGGATTTCATATATTCGCGGTTGACGAAGTATTCCTCAGTGTTGCCAGTCTTTCGAAATTTGTGCGGCTCCAAGCAGTTCTCAAGAATGCCGCACAATGGCGCGCGAAAAAATTTATGTTACTTTCTTCCGTCATTGTGCGTAGAGAAGTTCTCTGCCTCCTCCAAGAATGAATCTAAATTCAGCCTAAATGGAGTCATATATAGAAGAGGATTTTATTATCGTGAAAACAAATCTAATTTTCCATTTTTCGGAGGCTGATGGTATTTTAAAAACTTTCATTCCTATTTCAATCAATTAGACTGAGGATGAATTTACCTACTTACTGTATTATACAAGTATGTCTGTATTATTTTCTAAGCCTCTGTTAATTGTTTTGGAAACGGGAGCGCAAGATTTAATCCATTTCACTCTGTTTACAATCTAAAAATGTTGCTAAATTCGATGGTTTCTGGCTTAACTTTGTGAAAATCCATTATGAAATCTAATGAAAATGAATTAGTAATTTTTCAAAGGTCATCACATAAGGTTTCAAGGATTATTTGTACGACCGGTTTTGTTGCATAGGCAACATCTTCAGGTACATGAAGATGTTCCTGAAGATGTTGCCTATGCAACGAAACCGGTCGTACAAATAAATATACCTTTGAAAAGTTACTAAGTCATTTTCATTATTGATTGTCGCGCCTAAACCAATTCCGCGCATGCGCATCACCTCTTTCCCTCCCTTCCTCCCTCCCCCCCTCACCCTCGTCCACCCGCCCTCATCCCCCCTTCGCATCCCCTCTGACAGACAGATTGTTCTCCTTTTTATTCCTCACCGAGAAGAAAAGAGATTGCATGAGTGAGGATCTTACCACTTGGCGGCGCCACCCCTCCCTCGCGCCCACAATCCCGTCCTCTTCAAATTCCATCAGACGCCATTCCCTTTCCACACTATCGTGAGGTTGCAAATAAGGCGAAGGAAATATATGTGAAAATACGGTCGCGAATAGTCCGCGCGTGTACGCATACATGTGTAACACATATGTACATTCGTGGAAGTTAAGCCTCTCTCTCCTTCTCCCCCATTCCACTCCAACCCTCCCTACCCACCCTCCTTTCCCACCCTCCTTTCCCACCCTCCTTTCCCACCCCTAACCACCCACTCCCTTCGCTCCCAATTCATTCTTCGCGTTTGTGAGTTTTAATCTCGTCCCCAGGCACGGTTGGCTTCCAGCGAAGGAGAACACAGAAGGAGAGGGCAGCCCCGGTAATGGATTCCCAAATGGTAAAAACAGTAATTGCCATTTCCCGAGGAGCAATTGCATCCACACGGCCTCAAGTGCTCCCCCCCCCCCCCCAATCCCTCCTCCTCCCTTTCCTCTCTGTCTGTCTCCATGGCGAGAATATACATTAAAAAGGCATTGTTGTTCCCTCCCTCACCGTCCACCACCCCCGCCCCCTCTCACCCTCACACCCCCCGTCAACGCGGTTCGCAAAAGCCCCGCTCCTCTTTCCGCCTCAAAAACATCCCTTTCTCGCTAATTTTTTTATATTTTTCAAATCCCTCCTTCTCTCTCACTCACTCTACAAATTAAATATTTTTAATAATCATCGTCATTCCAGAGTTTAAAATGGCACTAGTGTTTCGGTCCTCTCAATTTGGACGAGCCGGAATGAAACGTATTAATGGACTGGGGACCCACTCCGTCCGCAGAGAATGAAACGCAAGGGGAATGATATTCTCTCTCTTTCTAGCGCGTGAGCCGACGACCGTTGAAAACGCAACGGGCAGCGCTCTTCCTTTTTTTCCCCTTTTTCATTTCGTTTCGCCCGCGAGGCGAGATAAGCACGTTCTCTCCCAGAATCGCGTTTACGTTCCTCGTGGTTGAGTGCGTGGGACATGTTCGCGGGGTATTTGCGTGCGCCTTTTGCTCCCGCGCAGTCCTCCTCCCGTCCGTTCAGTCCCCCTCTTCCTCCCACGCAGTCCTCCTCCCGTCCGCGCAATCGAAATGGAAAGAGCGGAGTCGCGGAGCCGTTTCCATTTCGTGAGCTCGGGCGTGCCTTCCCCATTTGGAGAATCACATCTTCTCCAAAACCGCTCCTTCCCCACTTCCCCCCGTCAACAAGCGAGAGTCAGGCTTTTAGCACAGGGTAGGCGGGGGGGGAGAGGGGGAAGGGAGAGAGCAAGGTGGGGTGGTTAAATACTTGGTCGTGGGGTGGAGATGTTTAATTCAAACGCGCGGAAAAGAATGGAATTTTGCGTATGCCTGCGGTTTTTAATGCGCCGTGCAATTTTTTTTAGACTGCCGTTGCCTTTTTTGCACTCTCGGCATTTGCGGGCGGTGGTGTAAATTCCACCTTTAAACATGGTTAGTTACTCATCGCGATATCTAAACTGGTCAAATCATTGGTCTAACGCACCTCTTTTTCCACAGGTCTTTCGGGTCTTTTTCCACAAATATGTCCATTTGAAAGAATAATTGTGGCTTCAGAAACGTAATTTGTCACCTCTACCTCAATTTTCTAGTAGCATTAACTCATAAAAGCAGTCAGTTATCTAATTTGGGTCACTTTCTACTAAAATTTCCCTTTGTAAGATCAGTTGTGATTTCAGTGAATTATCAATCATATTCCTCGCGCTATTTTTACTTTGCGGAGTCCGTTTTGATCATTCCGCCCCCATTCTAATGCTGCCTCCTGTGCGTTCGTGACGGGCTCCATCACTGAAGGACTCCAATGGCACTGGATTATTTCCTCGCACATTGCATTTATCTTCACTTTGTCTTTTCCGTACTCAAAAGGACTTTTCTTTTATTATTTACTGGAAATCTATACTCTACCAACTTTTCCGGAGTTTTTCAAAGATTCTTCCAAATCCTCTCGGCTCTCCGCAAAACAATGACGATTTCATCCACGGGACAGAGCACGGTCGTTTCTCTGCCCCCTGCATATCCTAATTTCTCTTCGGTCGATCCCATTTACTCCTAAGGTAAGAATGCTCAAAGAGTACTGGTGACCTCCAGCCATGGCGCAGTCATCGAGTATCGCTCTATTTTTCTGCTTCAAGCGGAAGAGAGATGACTATATTCTTATGGTTGGGACGATTCACATGTGTAGTGCATCAGTCACAGAGCTCGCCTTGACTTCCACCCGAGTCCGAGATGCTCAGGGAAATTATTCCCCCACAATTACTCCACAATCTCCCTCCTCCGGTCCGCAGCACAGATACCTGAGAGAGTTATGCCAGTGACGCACATGTCCGCCGGCCCTTGAACCCTGTTTGGAACGCAGGCGCCTGTCTCTCTTCGTCAGGGCAACACTGGGGAGCAGGGCCTCGAAGGTCACTCAAGAGGAATTATGGGCGCCATTACAGGAATAATAAGTAAAAACTAGTACAAACAAATTGGATACAGATGGTGACTAATTGTTGGTGTTCTTTAGTTTTCATCATTTATAGATTTTGTGTAGCTTATAGCTAGAAATAAAAGCTATTTGAAATTCAAAGTCACTTATAATAAGGTTGTATTTAAGTAATTCATCGATGCCTTTAATCTACTCAGCGGCATAAAATTCTTATTATAAAATTCTTTTTCTGATTTAAAAAAGTATCCAATATGAGTCTTTCTTTGTTTAATTTTCAGACCATCCAGTGGTAGTGGTTGATATGTATGGCATGGCACCAGTCCAGGCATATTTGTTGGCAACTGGTCGTCTTAGTGATAACCAGTAACTTTTGTGATTCCACATGACTTCTGTGCCCTCATAACTGTGAAGTTATATGGAATCACAAAGTCACTAGGAAGTACTATAATGTTTACAGGTTCCGTTAAGTTACGCCTAAAACCAATAATGGCGGCCGATTGATTTCAGGGACTTTACTTCTCCGGTTTTCAAAGTAAATCACTGGAGACACTTTGATAGCAAATGCCATCGATTTCTTGACGTGGTCACCTGAAATTGAACCTTTAATCTATATTCACGTTTTGCATCTTTAAAACGTAACAGATGAGGTAATACACGGAATATTTTCATTTAGGGATGAAAAAGTCACATAAAATCAGCTATAAAAATCTATCCCTGGCGACCGTGTTCGAATATTCTTAAGGCTGGGACACAATCAACGTGTACGTGTAACGTGAGCCGTTTCCGGGAATACGCGAAAATATCGCTGACGGGAAAGTATAGCGAATGGACACAATCAACGTGTACTACGGGGAGTATGTACGAGTACGCGAGAGATGGGTAACTTTCATCTCTTCCCGTGTCCCGTACACGGAAAACCAATCAGAATAGTCCTGAGAATCCGGGAATGGGAGCCATCTGTCGGCAGATACATCCAAATGTTGAAGATTGCTCTTGGCGAAGACAACTTATTTACTTCCACACTTGTTTACACCTGATCTCTTAGCTGCGCCTGCGTTAGTCAATTGTTACTCCAGGCCGCGTTAACGTCGTTTGTGACCGCTGACTTGCGTTCCCCGTCCCCCGTTGTTCCGTTAACGTCTCGCGTCACACGTACACGTTGATTGTGTCCGAGCCTTGAGCGTGGCTGCGTGGGATGGACGGTCTTCTTCTTCTTCGGTTATCAACCCATGGGTTGGTTGGTAATAGCACGTGCCATTCCGCTCTTTGCTCAGCTTTCCTCTTCATTTCACCATATGAGACGCATCCAGAGTCATTGATGATCTGCTTCATATAGCTTAATCTAGGACGTCCTCTACGATTTGTCCCCTCAATAAAACCTTCAGCTATTAATTTTATAAAATTATTGCATCGTAGAATGTGACCTATTAGTTTAAGTCTCCGTGTCTGTATCTGTCTCCAGAGACTTCTATTTTCTTGTACTCTTCTCAGCACTTCCTCATTGGAGATTTTGTCTCGCCAGCTGATTTTCTGGATCCTTCGATAGCACCACATTTCTAGGGCCTCTAATCTGCTCTTTTCATGCTTCCCTATTGTCCAACTTTCACACCCGTAAAGGGCCAGACTCCAAACATAAGCTTTCATAACCCTCTTTCTTACTTCCAAACTAACATTTTTACAAGTCAGTAGAGTCATTTTAACATTGAAAGCTATTTTTGCTAGTTGTATTCTATTCTCAATTTCTCGTTTACTCCTTCCATCTTCTGTTATCTTACTTCCCAAGTAGTTGCATTCTGTAACTTGTCCTAGTTCTTCATCATTTATTCTTATCCTTACAGGTTCACAGCAGTCTTGAGCACCGCATACCATCACTTTAGTCTTTTGCTTATTTATCCTCATTCCATATTGGTCTCTAAGAATTCTTTCCATCTCGTTAAGTATAATTTCTAAATCTTCTTTCTTTTCTGCAACTATGGCAATATCATCAGCATATCGTAACATATCTATTTTCTTCCCATTTACTTTGATTCCTACATCAACATTTTCCCTTACTTTATCGATTGCTTCTTGGATGTATGCATTGAAAATTATTGGTTATAGAGGACAGCCTTGTCTAACTCCTTTCCTTATTATAGCTTTATCTTCTTTATTCTTATTTCTAATTAAGGCTGTTTCATTTTGGAATGTTTTAAATACTATTCCTCTATCGTTGTATTTCAGCCCAACTTTTTCCAAAATCCTAAACATTTTTGGCCATACAACATTATCAAATGCTTTCTCAAGATCAACGAATGCAACATAAGTTTGTTTATTTTTAGATATTTGTTTTTCAATGAGAAGCCTTAAAGAGAGTATTGCCTCTCTAGTCCCCACTCCTCTTCTAAATCCAAATTGGTCCTCACTTAAAGTATTTTCAAACTTTCTTTCAACTCGTTTAAGGATTATCCTTATAAGTATTTTTGAGGCATGTGATAATAGACTGAGTGTGCGATATTGTTCACATTTCGTAGCAGATGATTTCTTTGGTATAGGAATCATAACACATTTTTGGAAGTCTTCTGGAACTTCACCCGTCTTGTATATTTTCCTTATAAGTTGTAGTAAAGAAGCTTTCAATTTGTCACCAGCTTTTTTAATCAGCTCAGAGGGAATGTCATCACAGCCTACTGCTTTCCTATCTGGCAAATCTTGCAATGCTATCTCAAATTCTTCCTGTAAAATATCTTCTCCTAGTTCTTCCTCTTCTATTTCTTCACTTGATTTCATTACATTATCTAATAGTGGTCCTCCTTGGTAAAGCTCTTCATATTCTTTCCATCTCTTAAGTGCATCGTCTCCAAACAGCATTTTGCCTTCTCTGTTTTCTATCGTATCGAAAGATTTTTTGTTTTGTTTGTTGAAAATTTGTTTTGCTGTTTTATAGGCTATGTCGGTTTTCCCTTTGTTCATATTTTCTTCTACTTCTTTACATATGTCATTGAGGTAATTTTCTTTGGCCTTCCTAGATTCTCTGTTGATTTGATTCCTGAGTTTTCTGTATTTGGTTCTGCTCTGCTCGTCAAGGGCCTTCTTGTAAATTCTTCTCTCCTCGATGAGAAAAACTATTTCAGGGGTTATCCATTCTTTCCTGTTTGCAGGTATAACTTTACCGACAGATTCTTCAGCTGCTTTATGTATGCCATTTTTAATCTGTATCCATTCTTCATTTGCGCCTCCATGAATAATATTTGATGCCATGTCATCGGTTCTCCGTGCATAAGCTATCATTCTTTCGTCAGTTTTTAGATTGTCTCCATTCCATGTCTTATTAAGTTTTTCTTTAATCGTTTGAACCTAAGTAGACACTTCATCATGACTAGATCATCATGACTTCATCATGACTGCGTGGGATGGACGTTATGCCTGCAGAAAAAGCGGCGAGGACGGTGGTGACCTCGGTGAATGCCTTAGCCAAGGCTCGCCTAATTGACACTCTAGGCTCGATTATAATAACGGGTGGCTTTCCCTTTCCTCTTGCCTTCTACTCTTCCTTCTCGCGGACCCTTCGCTCCCCGTCGACATAAAACCGAAACATTACTCGTGCAAGGAAACTGCGCCAGTGCAAATATGGAAGAGATGCATCGAAACTGGGAGCATGAGGAGAAATGTGATGAATGATGGACACCCATTTGTTCAGCTGATATCATCATCAATATTTGACAATATCCTTTGAATGTACAGGTATTTTTTAAACAAAGCACTTTTAGACGAATTAGTCTCGTTTTAATTCTATTACCGTTGTATTTCAGTAAGTCTAGGTTTTGGTCTCGAGTGATATGGTCCCCACGAGGCGCAATTCTTAATAATTTCATAGCTTATAAGTTCATTTAATAACTGGTCACTTCATTCCATGAGTTTCGAGTTTCCCTGGATCAGATGTGGAATAAATGGATCCAAAGTTGAAACTACCTCTAAGCTTGACTCCACCAAAAACTAACCAAAGAGGAGGTTCGCGTTGGTTGGCAAATACATATCACACTCCATTATTTGTTCATCCCTTGCATGAAAATTGCATTCCCAGGGCACTTTACCTCAAAAAACTTACAGCAAGGCATAAAATGTGATGGTTACGATGTGCGATATACTATTCCCAGCCAGAATGTCAAATATTATTAATGGACCAATTTGTCCAGTAGGTATTAATCACAGCAGTTAAATTATAAATGACAGGCTAAAATAGGATCTTACCTTCTTTCAAGAAAGTTAATATTTTCTTTGACTACCGTCACATATTAGCAGTTGTTTCAGACTCTCGTCATGTGCTAATCCATCACTTGTGCTTTCTCTCTTGCTCTTGCGGATTTTGAATTTCAGAAAGAACGTTTCGAAAGAAATGCAGAATGATGGGCTCGCATTCTCCTCGTGCCTTCACTAAAAAACACACTCTCTCCCTCTCTCTCTCTCCCCCTCTCACCCGCAATCTCAACGGATGAGTGGCAGGGCATTCATAGCCCGACAATGGAAAGACTTTCCACAGAATTTGGAAATGAGCGAGCTGACAAAGCGAGTACAACGGTGACCGTGGACGGCGATGAGTGATCGGGAGGCTGAGCAAGCGGGAGGTAGGAAGAAGAGAGAATGAGATGAGGAAAGAGAAACAGAGAGATGGGGAGGGAAGGGTTGGAGGGAAGAAGGAGGAAGAAGGAGGAGGAATTGGAAATGGTTGGTTTGGATGGAGAGGGAGGGAGGGAGGACTAAGGCGCGCGAAAAAAGATGGAATTCATCGATTCCATCCCAAGTGAGAAAACTAGGGCGAGCGACTATATTGTCTGATAGTGTGTGTGTGTTTCATGGGCTGCACACCGTTTGGCACCGCACCAGCTGCGAGCAGCGGCGGCGGCGATGGTGCGGGGTGGAGGCTGTGGCCGGGGTGCAGCGTCTATTTGGGGGGAGCGGGGGAGTCAGACGTGAGACCGTGTGTGCAGGGATGGGTGGGAGAGTTAAGGGTCGAAACGGTGGGCCGCCTTCGACAAATGCGGCGCGGCCCGCGCTCCTACATATCCACCAATAAGGGTGGGGGCCGATAGCTTTCCTCTCCCCCTTTCCACTCCCCCTCCCCCCTCATTCGACCCTTCGCTTCGCACCTCGGACTCTATAAAGGCCCCGAGCGACTGGTCCTTCGGAAATTCACAATCTCAACCCCTTTGACCCCATAAACGATGCATAATCGGGGAAAATCATAATTGCACATATGTTTAAATTGTGCATTGAGATAGCGAACTGAAATACCATCATCAATATCAATCAATCAACCCAAGGATTGGTTTGCGGCAGATCCCTAAACTTAATTCTCTGTCCAGCTGACTGCTTCACTTCTTGTCGAATGATTTATTAACATCTATCATTTACTGGCGGCACTCCAGTATGGTCCCCCTCTCGAATATTTCCCATTAGTTGCTCCTCTTACCTCTCCTTACACTTTTTTCAACGTCAATGTGGAAACTAATAGCCCACAAGAAAAGCTAACATAGTTTAGTTAGTCAGCAAGGGCCACTTATCACAGAGTGAAAAAGGCGGCCTTTCTTCTTCAGTGTTCAACCCTGGGGTTGGTTTGCAGCAGTACGCCATTCCTCTCTTCTGTCTGCTTTTCTCTTCATTTCTGTGTATGTGATGCAACCCATATCATTCACAATCTGCTGCATGAATGACATCCTTGGTCGTCCCCGGCGATTCCTTCCCTCTATAGCTCCTTCTGCTATTGTTAAAACGATGTTGTCGTGTCTTAGAATGTGCCCTACGAGTTTGTCTCTTCTGGTTTGGATATGCCTCCACAGGGATCTGGTTTCTTGAACTCTTTTCAGTACCTCTTCATTCGTGACTCCATCTTTCCAGCTGAGCTTCAACATCCTTCTGTAGAGCCACATCTCCAGGGCTTCCAGCCGCCTTATCTCTTGTTTTCTTATTACCCATGTTTTGCACTCGTATAGGGCCACACTCAAAACAAATGCTTTCATCATCCGTTTCCTTATTTCCAAACTAATGTTCTTGCTGGTGAGTAGGTTTTTTCTGAGATAGAATGCAATTTTGGCCTGATGTATTCTCCTTACAATTTCTTTCTGGCTTCTACCATCTCTTGTTATTCTGTTTCCCAAGTAGGCAAATTCCTCTATTACTTCTAGCTTCTCTCCTCCAATTCTCATTATTCGGGGTTCATATTGTTCTTCATTACTGCAAACCATCACCTTGGTTTTGCGTTTGTTTATTCTCATGCCATACTGTTCACAGAAAATCCTACCCATTGTGTTGAGCATCCTTTCTAGATCTTCTTTGGTCTCTGTGATCACAGCAATATCATCTGCATAACGCAGCATATCTATCTTCTGTCCATTAATTTTAATCCCCACCTCAGTAGTTTCACGAACTTGGTCTATAGCTTCCTGGATTGAATATAAGAGGAGAGAGAGCACATCCTTGCCTCTCGCCTTTTCTAACTTTTGCTTCTTGCTTTTGATGAAAATTCCTTATCACAACCATTTTGTTCTTGTATAAGCTGAGTATTACCCGCATGTCTTTATATTTTAGGCCTGCTTTCTTCAGCACTCTGAACATCTCTTTCCAGATAACATTGTCAAATGCCTTTTCCAGGTCAATGAAGGCAATATAAGTAGTTTTATTTCTCTGCATTTGTTTTTCAATAAGAAGCCTCAATGCCAGAATTGCCTCTCTTGTTCCTGATCATCTTCTGAATCCAAACTGATCTTCACTCAGCATATCCTCTACCTTTCCTTCAATTCTTCTCAGGATTATCTTTATGAGGATTTTCGACGCATGCGATATTAGGCTTAAGGTTCGGTACTGTTCGCATTTTGTAGCTACCGCCATCTTCGGTATAGGAACCATGATGCACTTCTGGAAGTCGGTTGGTATCTCTCCTGTGTCATACATGGCTCTAATAATTTTCAGCAGCATCGTTTTCATATTTTCACCAGCATTCTTGATTAGTTCTGAAGGAATCTCTGTCGTCTCCTTTTTCATCTTCGTTAACTTCCTCTTCCTTTCCTATTACACCCTCTGATAGAGGTGGTCCGTCATACAATTCCTCAATGTACTCTTTCCTCCTCTTCCCCACGTCTTCACCAAACATCATTTTCCCCTCTTTATCTTCTATTGTGCCCGGTATTGTTGTTTTCCGTCTGTTAAAAAATTGGTTTGCTGTCCTGTAGGCTATATCAGTTTTCCTTTCTGCATATTTTCTTCCACTTCCCTGCACATTTCCTGAAGAAAACCTTCTTTTGCTTTCCTAGCTTCTCTGTTGACTAAGTTCCTCAGTCTTCTGTATTCAGCTTTTCCTTGTTCATCAATGGCGTTTTTGTATAGTCTTCTGTTTTCAATAAGCTGAATAACATCTGCTGTGATCCATTTCTTTTTGTTGTTGGGTTTAGTTTTGCCTACTATCCTTTCTGCTGCTTTGTATATAACGGATTTAATTTGCTCCCATTCTTCTTTTACGCTGCCATGTTGGAAGTTTTTCGCAAGGTCGTCCGTTTCCTGTGCGTACTGTCTGGCGAGTCCCTCAGTTTTCAGTTTTTCGATTTCCCATTTCTGTTTTACCTCCTTTCTCTTAAGACATTTAAATCTGACTGAGCTTTTCATCAGGACCAGGTTGTGGTCGCTATCTATGTCTGCAGATGGGTAGCTCCTGCAGTCTTCCACTTGGTTCCTAAAACGTGATTTCACTAAAATGTAATCGACCTGTTGTCTTCTTAAGTCTCCTGGGGCCTTCCAGGTGTATCTTCTTCTCTTGTGATGCTGGAAAAGAGTGTTTGCAATTAATAGTTGATGTCTCGAGCAGAACCCGATTAGTCGGGCTCCTCTTTCATTTCTTCTCCTAAGTCCATAGCTGCCGACAATCCCTTCTTCTGGTTCTTCACCCACACTCGCATTCCAGTCCCCCATGACAATCAGGTTTTCATCTCCCTTAGCATGTATGATCGCGTTACTTATTTCTTCTTATATTTCGTCAACTACCGCATCCGCTTCTTTGGACGTAGGCATATACACTTGTATTACTACGGTGTCTTTTGGTTTAGTTTCCAATTTGACTAATATTATCCTGGAGCTATATTGCACATATCCCTTGACACGTGATCCAATGTTTTTTCTTAAAATTACTCCAGTTCCTCCCAGTCCTGGTCTGTCTTGATCAGTTCCGGTGTGAATTACTCTGTATTCTCCCGACCAGAAGTCTCCTGATTGGGGCCATCT
This sequence comes from Ceriagrion tenellum, assembly GCA_963169105.1. Taxonomy (NCBI): domain Eukaryota; kingdom Metazoa; phylum Arthropoda; class Insecta; order Odonata; family Coenagrionidae; genus Ceriagrion; species Ceriagrion tenellum. The sequence goes on along the minus strand of OY720639.1, from coordinate 4,682,290 downwards.
CATTTGTGATATGCCAAGGATATCAATTTCCAGTCGTTCCATTTCAAGTTTCAGGTTTTCTAGTTTGCTGCACTGCAGCAGGGTTCTCGCATTCCAAGTGGCTAATTTAAAATTGTTTTTCTTCACCTTGTTTATATCTTTTGCAGTCCCCACCCGGAGATCCGATTGGGGGACTATTTTATCTCCGGAAAATTTTACAAAAGGTACAGACATGGTTTACTGCTGATGCTTGGGATATCCTGGGATCTTTAATGCGGTGGTTTCCCTTTGCCTTCCACATCCTATGCCGTTGACCATCTGTTGGTTATTCCGCCTTTGGAAACGGTTTCCCATTTCCAGGACAAGAGGGTGCCCTGCCCCTTGCAAATGCTGGGATGATGACTTATCCCGGTCATCCTTCGGTCCCTGTCTACGTTAGCCGTCATTTTAAGTGACGTTGTCCCCTCTCTACCACGGGGAGGTGTAGATCAGGTATTTCCCTTCATCGGGTCTAGGACCTTGATGGCATTTCCTAGATCTCTCCGGTACTTTAGAGAGGTGTTCCTCCCTATTCGATTTTTTGTTCAATTTGTTCTTACACATCTCTATATGATCATATACCTCTCCAATTCAATGAGAGTAAACAGTCCTGCGGAGAAAACGAGTTCAGTGACAGCAATATCGCAAATCTGAAGTACTTCACTTTTGCCACTGAGACCACAGGACCTCTAAAGTGATCGATCTCACTCATAAATTCCGCTGAAAAGTCGGAGAAACTTATAAGTTCACTGAACTGATGCACAGCACTCGAATTCTGTCGCGATGCGATGAGACGGTGCCAAGTGCCCCACGTCATGACCATTGGGATTCCTCCTTCGCTCCCCCCATCATGGCCATAAGCAGTGAACATGAACAGGAAAAACGTTTGCTGAAGTTTGAAATTGAAAGATCAGAGCAGGGTCACTTCAATTAGGCGTCCATAGAAGGTGCTTTTGTCTGGACACGTTTCAGCGTCAAACCCATTCGCCCAAATCATGCACTAAAATGACAGCATCATTATCCGAATGGGGATTGGATGTATTTTCCCACTGCCCGCAGACAGTGCGCCCTCCAACATTCAGGGAACCAACTAGGCTGCCTTAATATTTTATTCAGACAAACTTCCACCCAAGGAAAGTACTTTAGTGACAGAGGAACCATTCTCCATTTGCTCCATGAGGAACACCAAACAAACCGACATTCTTGTAGTCTCAGATACCCCGAGCCTGAAAACTGTTGATTGTCAGCACAATGAATCGTGTATTATTTTAAAATCCCAATAAGTGGTTTTCATCGATAATCCATCGCCTTATTTGCTAAATCAATGTCTGCTAAAACATTTCAACTACCGTTCAGTAATTTTGATGAAATTTACTACAGTGTTTACTAAAATATCTCAGATTCGACTTCCTTCGCTTTTGCCTTCGCTTGCCTGTCTTCTAATCGATTCCATTTGGTATGTAGGATTTAACTTTTTCCCGGCGAATGACTGCAATTAATTCTTCTCGGGTTTCCGTCCGGGTGAGATGCTCCATCTGCCCCACTGCCGACGTTTCGATGGAAGACTTTTCCATCGTCATCAGGGCCGTTGATACCGGGTGTCAAGAGGGCCGGTTTATACACACTGTCTCTCAGATCAGGTCGAACGTGATTGGTGGAGAAGTTTTCCCTTTTCCCGCCATTTTTAAGAGTGGGTTCCAGGTCCTACTTAAGTGGAACCCTTCGTCTCTGTAGAAATTATGTTTTTCAAGGTGGATTTCAATTGCCTCTTTGGTGAGTCGGTCCCAATATCCTTTGGACTGGCAGATGCGTTTTGTCTCTTCCCACTGGATGGCGTGGTCGAAATTGATGGCATGTTCTGCGACCGCTGACTTTGTAGGTTGGCAAAGTCGGAGGTGCCATTGATGCTCTTTCATTCTCTTCTCAATGGTTCTGCCGGTCTCGCTAATGTACACCTCCCCGCACTCACATAGTATCCGGTAAACGCCGGGAACCTTCAGGGCGGCCGAGTCCTTAACTCGTACCAGCTGATTCCTTCATTTGTTAGGTGGTAAATGCACTGTCCGTATGTTGTGTTCATTCAATATACGGGATATTTTACCGGATAACGTGGAGACATGCGGTAGGAGAGCCTTGGCGGCTAGCTTAGAAGTGTCCTCCGTCTTCTCCTTTGAATCCACGAAGGTCCTTTTCAGGGCCATCGAAATTTCCTTAGATCTACATCAATTCTCTAAAAACGTCCATTTTAGATGCCTTAACTCAGCCGGCAGGCTTTGTTAGTCCGCGATGGCCTTGGCTCTATGAATTAGGGATGAGAGAACAGCAAACCGTTGAGCGGGGTGATGGTGGCTCCTCCCGTTTAGATACAGGTTGGTGTGCGTCGGCTTCCTGTAGACCTTATGTCCAATACTCCCGTCCTCCTTCCTGTGGATCAATATGTCGAGGAAGGATAAACATCCATCTCTATCCATTTCCATCGTAAATTGTACGTTGGGGTGTCGGCTATTCATGTGGTCTAGGAAAGACTGGAGTTTGTCTATTCGGTGCGGCCAGATGACGAATGTGTCGTCCACGTATCTAAAAAAGGCCTTAGGGCGATGCGGAGCTGAATTGAGTGCGTGCTCTTTAAAGTCCTCCATAAAGAAGTTAGCAATCGCCGGTGATAGCGGAGATCCCATGGCCACTCCGTCCGTCTGCTCGTAAAACTTCCCGTTGAATAGGAAGTACGTGGAGGTCAAAACGTGATGAAAAAGCTTCACTGAGTCAGGATCGAATATCTTTTTCAGGAGTGCAATGATATCAGTGAGTAGTACTTTGGTGAAGAGGGATACCATATAAAGGCTGACCATGATATCCGTCGGCTGGAGGCGAATTTCATGCAGCGTTTTGATGAATGCAGCGGAGTTTTTAACATGATGAGTGCAGATTCCCACATGTGGAGCCAGGATATCCGTCAAATGTCTGGCGACGTAGTATGTCGGGGAGCCAATGGGACTGATAATTGGGCGAAGTGGTATTCCGTCTTTGTGAAGTTTCGGTAGACCATACATCCTCGGTGGGGCTGGTGCCTGTGGCCGAAGGACGCATGAAATCTCCTAGGGAAAGCTGGATTTCTTAATCAGGTTGATCGTCCTGTTTCTGTTCCCGATCTACCTAAACTATTTCCTTCTAAGAGGTCACGAACTGTATCCTGACGTATTGCACTGCTTTTAATGAATTGTATCAAGGCCATTTCTACCGCACTGAAACAGTGAATGGAAGTACTTGCAATGAAAGATAATGCGGATGGATTAAAATAGCAGGGACTCATCCATCCACCCAGTCTTAAATTACAATGGACTAATTTACCATGAATATTTCACCTCCAGGACGCTCCACAAAATCACACAAAAGGCACCTATCCATGCTTGACACTTCATAAACACTTTGCATCACGAACGAACCAGATCACAGAGGCCGGTAGGGCAACGACTTGACTCCAGACATGGGTAATGGCATCCTAGTATAGGACAGTGATGTTCCCTATGTCGATAATCAGCCTCATGATCACCAAACCGGTACATTTTACTGTCTTATGCACTTATCTTCTTCACAAATAGGGAAGGATTGTCTTATAATTGTTGTCTTGGTTTCATAACGCATCGTTGATGTCGACGAGCCAGCGGCGAGACGACGCAAGTTGGTGTAGTAACCAATTCCAGTTGTTTAAAAACATTGCGATATCGCAACATAATTTATATTTTATTTTAATATCTATGACCACCAAACATAAATGCAGTTTCTGACACAAATTCTAGTCTGTGTTCATTTTTTCCGCTTAACACTTATAACAGTGAATCGTTCCTTCTTAGAAAAACACTGGATAAGACAATCAAGTTCCAGGTGTATTCCAGGCAGCCTGTAATCTGGACACGATTGATTGACGACCTGAATGTGCCTGGCTTCATTCGCAATGCCATTAATCATGAAATCACAGAGTACAGTGAAATCCGGCGATACATTTGGCATGATGAATTAATTTCAAGGAAATTCCCAGTTTTTCTGGATTATATATTTTCCAGTGGGTCAATAGTGAAATTTAAGACTTTGGTTGCCTTTGTTATTAAATTCCTGACCAAATGGTATAAAAATCATCGCTCTTCCTGAATGTTTAACTAATTTAGGATTTTCCAGGAAATCTCCAGGTTTTTCCAGGTTTCCCTGGATAACTTCGCTATCCCAGTCACGAGCTCTTGGGACTTTTTTGAGAGTAATCCTGGGAAGGTTCCGAAGACATTGGGAAAGGTTTCACTCGGTAATTATTCTTGTCCGGGTTTGTGGTCAAATTCAATTTATTTTACCAGACTACAAGGAATTCATGATAGGGCCGTGAATTTCATAATAAAGGCAATAAGCATCTAAACCTGCATGTTGAATAAGTGATGAAACACCCGCGGTCTAATGTTTACATAATTTACCCAGAGAGAGAACTTTTATCACGAATTCATTACATGAACACGATCCATCCTTACCGACACTTATTAGCAGAGCTCAATAAGGTTGAATGTTAAGAAGTTATTTATGCCATTCTGTCTGTACATGCTGTTCCCGATAATCTCAGAGCACCACGATCATTTTGAAAAATGTGATGGGATTACGTACTACCAATTAAATTGAACAACTGGTTTACTTTGTAAACTTGAATCTGGAAGATATCATTATGAAAATTTTCGCACTACACAACTTCACAAACGTCTGATTCATCGACTCCTCAGCGTCAAAACTTAGATATCATATCTAGCTATTTTTATGCTAGTCACTTCCATAAACGGCAACTATCCTTAATACGCTTACATTATGTCACATTGAACATGTAATTTATTCCACGTAAGAGTGCATGCGTCTTCTAATCGCTGCAGCACGTATGTCTCGTCAAATTGATTAATTAATTTGCTAAAAAAAAGCAGTGTAAATTTTAGTTCCGTCAAATTTACCTTCGGGATTTATAACTCACTAATTTTCCAGAAATAAGTATCAACAGTAATACTGAGGTTTTGTGGAATACTTTCCTCGATGTTACAAGATCAATATTCAGCAAATACATACCAAGTAAATGGAAAAGAGCCAATGCTCTCTAGGTGGTATAACGCGGAGGTTAGAAAAACATTAAAGCACCAGAGAACATATCATGCTAGATTAAAAAGGGCAAAAATAAACAAATCCTCCGAAGAACTATACACAGTCACTGAAAATTACAAAATTTTTAAACTCTTTGCAAAAAAAAGCGTGCCGAAAGGTATTACCTGATATCAAAAATAAAATACTGGGAGAACACTTAACGATAATCCCAAGGCCTTTTGGTCGTATGTTAGGGACACTCAAGGAAATAAATCAACAGTACACACGCGTAAGAATATCCAAGGGGAAAAGATAAACAACAGTCTACAAAAAGCTAATTCGTCAACTCATCTTCCAATGCTAGGTTTGTGAAACGATGCTACGATAAGTTGGCTAGTGTGTCTGGACTGTTAGAAGAATAGGGATGGGAATCGCTATTACAGGGTAGATTAAATTATAGGCTTAACCTCCTAACTAAATTTCAGGAAAATCATTTCTTTGACGACGTGAAAAACATACTATTATCCCCCTCGTACTACGGCAGATTAGATGGCGCCAATGAAATTAGAGTGATAGATTGTAGAACCGATAGGTATAAAATGTCATTTTTTCCGCGTAATATTCGGGACCATAACAGCTGTGATCATCGTCATGAATAGTTCGAATAGTGAAATTAGCTAGACTGTAGATATTATTCTTTATATTCTCTATGTTCTTATTTATGCATGATGTAAATATTTATGTTCGTATTTATGCATGATATTTTGAATATGCAGTAGTAGTCTTTGTATCTCTTGCACGTTGGAACGATTGACGATAGAATGTTACTTGGTTAGTAGATTTTTAATTGACGTGTTGCATGTGTGGTACGCTGTTTTCAATATAGTATCGGTGTTCTGCCGTATAACTCATGCATGCCTGGTGTGGAAGCACCCCCTGCCACACACTCTATGGGTGGCTTGCAGGGTATGACGTAGATGTAGATGAACTGCTGGTGGCCTACCGTAAAAAAAACAATTGATATTTAGGAGGGTGGTTAAGGACTAATGGGTTCAAAAGATTTTGAAATATAAATAGAACACGATATGCATTATTACGAAGGTTTCCGCCGTGTTGTTGTAATTTAGGATAATTGGAGTTCTTGAATGCTGGCGAAACGGTTGTCCACCAATACGCTAACACGTGGGAAGAATCCGAAGAATTATTAATTACGATTTTAATAATTAATCACCCTATAGACTAATAACGCCGCGTCTCACCTTTTTTCTCGTGATATTATATTTTTGTGAATTTTGGGTTAGATATCAAATGAACATGAGAGGCTATACTCAGAGATAATCAACAATTTGAACGAGTGCGGTAGTCTGATATATATGAATAAGTCCGCTCCAAAGGAGGAAACGCAAAGCAATGAGGGAATTCAAGATAACCTTGGATGTGACAAATAAAAAAGCCTTCAATGGAATTTTTTTCATCGATTGGAGATATTTGTTTGAGACTGAAAAAAAGAGTTCGAAGGTAACAGGGTCGTGGAGGCATTTCCTTAAGAACACCCCTTCCTATCTTAAGACGTACACTCGTCAGGTGACTAGTGGAAGGGGTGCGATGGAAATAAGGAAGGGGATGCCAAAGAGGGCGGTTGGAGCGAAATCACCCCTTCCCCACCCCCTTCGTGCCCCCCCACCCCCACCCAAACCGCCCCCACCCCTTTACCAACCGGCCTCCTTTCCCCTCGTCGAATTCTGGAAGGGGAAGGAAGGCAGAAATTGAATATCCGGTGGGGTGAGCTGCCTCGTTTGCTCCCTCGTCCCCCCAACCCTCCCACCCCCCACCCCTACATTCCCTCCCACCCCCGCACCACGTCTGAGCGGAATATTAAAGGAAGGAAAAATTTGGGATCGCCGGAATTGATATTTCGGGATGGGACGGAGTTTAGGGCGACTCCTTTTTTCCTCCATTGCCGGCGCCGCCGCCGCTCGCGAGAAAACTGCTGCGCTCCCGTAAAGTGTGGGGAGCCGGCGGGCGGGTGCGGGCCTCGGAGCACTGCGGTGCGGTCTACTACCACTACTTTGAGCGCCAGTAACAGCGCCGACGAGCGGACCCGAATATTATTACGGGGGGCGATAGCGTTCAGAGAGCGAAAGGGGCGAAGTGCAGCGGCAAAGATGGATGCGAGCGCTCAAACTCACACACAGAGTCGTCGCTCGGGAAAAATGGAAAGAATTATCGGAGAAAAAGGAATTCAAGGGCGGACGGCGGTGAACTCCATGGGAAGATGTGAAGGGGGAGGAGAAGGAGAGGAAATTAAAAAAAAAGAGAAATGGATTCCGTGGCAAGGGAGGCCCGACTGGAGTGGCGCTACCTTCGTCTGGAATGGTAAACATACTAGAGAGATAGAGAGAGAGAGGAAGAGTGGGAGAGATAGAAAGAGGCGGCTCCGAGTACGCGTTGGTAATGATTTCCAGCATTGATGTAAATTACAACAAATCTGGTAAATTTTCCTCACTTTGAACGAGCATTCGTAGAATGTATAACTCTCGGGTTTCCAACCCTCGGGTGATGGTGGTTTTTGGCACCGAAGTTTCGAAGGTGTAGTCTTCCATCGTCCTCAGGGTGATAATTTTGGCCAGTAGGGAGTCACTTTATACATGCTCTGTGGATCGGCTCAGCTTGCTTCTGATTGGCCCTCTTTTCCCGCTCTTTTTCTTATGAGACTCGTGATTGGTTTCCACCCGTTGCTACTCTGAAAACCTCTGTCTCTATTGATGTTGTCTCAGTGGTTGTTGATTCACACAGCCTCCTTCACAATCCGATCCCAATAACTCGGAGAGCGGTGAAGGATCTCGGTCCATGTGAAATTGATCCTGTGTCCATTCTTGAGGCTATGTTCTGCTACTGCAGATTTTTCGGGGTGGAAGAGCCTGATGCACATTTTATACTCTTTTACGCGTTTTTCTATAGTGCGGCCAGTTTCGCCGATGTACACCTTCCCGCATTCACATGGGATGTGGTACACGCCTGGTGTTTTCGATCCAAAATCGTCCTTGGCGGTCCCCAGGATGTCTTTAAGTTTTCCTTTTGGCTTACGTATAGTTGTAATTTCGTATTTCGCCAGTATTCTGGCGATCTGAGCATTCGTATTTTTTCATGGTGTTCTAGACGTGTTCAGTGGGAGGTTCACCGACGGTTTCCACGCTCATGTTTCTCCGTCCTTTCTGTTACATTCCCTACACGGAGAAGTGTATCGCCAACCGCGTTTCACTTCATCGCGACAGAATCCACGCGGAAGGAGGAAGCCTTCGTATTTTGAAGCGGTGGAAGCCATTTTCATTTATGTACAGAATTGTGTGTGCTTTACACTCGTGTACATCTTGCAAGCAATATGAACAAATAAAAATGATTAATTGCACGGCACCGATGTGGACTAATGGCAATAACGCGTACCCTTTTTTCACTTTTGACAACTATGTATTTCGAAATAATTCGACTGCATATGAACAGATTTTCCCACAAACGCGAAATAATACGTTTCGTACTATTAGAGTAGGGACTATTAAATACCTAAGGTATCAGGCCGAGTGAAAACGAGTGAATTTTCATCGGATGTTCGTTTAGTTTTAGAATTTCGTGCCGTAAACCCATCAATAAAAGGCGTTAAATAGGGTGAATATATTTTTAAATATAACTTCTGCATCATTTACCAATATATGCAGGTACATATGCCTACCTGTACATTACTGCGTGTATTGTAATTGTCACCAAATCAACAGTTGTACCAGAGTGAAATACCTAAGTCCCAAGAATTTTTTTTCGACTTAATTGAAAGATCATTAAAACTTGCACTACTCTGCCTGCCCGCCATATTCATAATTACCGCTCTGGCGACCTTCACTGGATAAAGCTTTGAGTTTGAGGGTAGAGGGATTTGGGTTCGAATCCCAGTCACAGTGAATGATTTTTTCCTCGGAGAAACTTTCCCTGGATGAAACTCACGACTCTCTTTGTCCACGCGATGTCCAATACCTCATATCTAATTTTGACTCTTCTCCTCATACACCTCAATCTCCATATTGACCGCTATCTTCAATAGCTTATTGCACTTCAACCCGAGCAGTTTAAGCCAGAGATATAGCCATTCGTATTCGTTTACCTTCAGAGTGTATAATGCTCGAAAAGAGAAATATTCCTAAGCGTCAATGGGTGTTGCGGTATTTTTAATGTCACACAGCTAGCCTTTATCCTTTTAAACAAAGTCAATTATTTTAATATTCAAAGTACAAAAAGCGTCGTTTTCCCGAGAAAAAACCTAAAAGAATGAAAGAATAAATTTTGTGGTAACTACCAAACAACATAAACTGCAACAGTTATTAAATACCAATGAACAATAAAAGAGCAAAATTCTTCAACACACTCTCTTATTAAATAACTTATAAATCCCAATATCGTTGTATATCCTTTTCATTCTCACAGGACACAGTTGTTTAGTTACTATGCCTGAAAGTTACTATTTCCTATTCCTGTGATCGTTCCTACAATAATAGTTTGGCTCTAGCAAAATATTTTGAACGCCTGGCAAAAAATAGTCTACATCAAACTTTCGTAAAAGCTTTAACCTATGTCTCTCCGTTCTTTTTTAATCCAATTTGCCCATGACATTGCAAAGGGCAGGCAGTGGTGCTGGTGGCGATGGCTTTGGTGACAATGGTATTCGTGGTGGGCATGGATTGGACGGCACCACCACAACTACAACAACCACCTCCAGTGACAGTGAGGAAGGGGGTGGGGTGCTGTGGGAGGTGGGCGGCAGCACATGGGCCGTCGGGGAGGCGGAGTCACAGGAGGTTGCAGTGACAACAACCCACTTGGCATAGGTGACATAGAAAGGGATAATGAAAGCAGGAGAGACAGCAGCAAGAATAAATCCCATCAGAGCTCCCCAGAGCCAAGGAAAGCCAAGGAGGAAATGAGAGGCAATGCAGATGGTCGCAGCTTCAGACAAGCATGTGGTTTAAAGGAAATTCAAATTCAATATCAAACATATAGAAACCTATATTTCTCCCTTCGATTCGATAGAGGTTCCCACCCTAATTCCCGCAACAATTTGGTAACACTACTATGTTTATCATAACAATTTTTAACATATCTAGGTGCCCTCCTCTGTATTCGATCTAGATCTGAAACTAGTCCTACTTCATAAGGGTCCCATATACTAGGGGCGTACTCCAAGTGGGGTCTCACGAGAGAAAAATAACATCGCTCCTTTACCTTCTCATCACATTTTCCAAGTATTCTTTTAATAAATCCTAATTTACGGCTTGCCTGTCCACAAGTTTATCTTATATGCTTCCCCCACCACAAGTCCTGAGTAAGGGTCACACCTAAGAACTTAACTGACTCTATTTTTATTAGTTTGGCTTGATGAACTGCGAACTTCTCGTTGGTAAGCTACTCTTCCTCCAACAATTCATAACAACGCACTTATTCAAATTTAATTCTAACTACCAAGTGTCCCACCATCCACTTAGTCATTAGCGGATTAAATATTACATTTTTTTTCACTTAATACCAAGTTATTCACAGTAAACCCAATTTTTATTCGATCAAGATCTCTTTTTATTTGTGAGTAAAGATCACCTAAGTTACTCGATGCATAAACCAAGGCTGTATCATCCGAAAGGAAGTTAATTTACCATTGAATATTCCAGTATTGAAATTATTGGCGTATATTAGAAAGAGTATAGGCCCAAGTACTCAGCCCTGGGGGACCCCACAAGATAAAGATGTCTCCTAGCTATAGCAATAATGGATTTTAACGTACTGATTTCTTCCAGAAAACCTCTTACGGAATTCAAGAGTAAAATATTAGGTGAATGTTTGGAAGATAACCCTAAGGCATTTTGGTCTTACGTGAGGGAGGTTCAAGGGAATAAATCTACAGTAATGTCACTGAGAAATGGTCAAGGAGAAAGAGTTAGCAATAGATTAGGAAAAGCAAATATCCTAACTCATTTTTTCAAAGTGTCTGTACTTCATGTCCTCAATAACGTCGCTACATTGTCTTGCTTATGCAAAAATCCAATGCAGTCTATAAATATTTCTTGTCGCGGCATAGAAAGTTACCTAAAATCCATAATCCCCAAGAAATCATCTGGTCCCAATGAAATTCCCGCCCGAGTTTACAAAAACAACTGCAATCCTCCGGTCGTCTCTTGAATATATCACTCGATATCCGTCGCTCCGGTAGTCGTCTGCCCCCGCCCACTTTATCTCGATAAATCCACTCCTAGGATCTCCATCCCTACCTTCATGTTCTCCAGCTTCCCACTAACCCTTTAAGGTCTCACGTTCCATGTTCCTATTCTGCTCTTGTCCTTCCTGACTGGCTTCCTCTCCCAGTAATCCACTCCTGGAGATTGGGGGTCTATTTTATCTCCGGGAGATTTTATCGGGAGGAATGCCATCATGTGATATATGTAGAGTGCAAGGCTGCATCTTCTAGGGAGACAATAGTGTGATGGTTCCTCCGTTGCCCTCCAGTATCGCAGTATCCTTCGGTCGATTCCGTGAACTATCAATCTCGCCCGAAGCTGTGACTGTTGACGACCGGTGTCCGATCTTCCTGATCTGCGCCATCAATGCCTTCTACTGAGACTGCAGCCTCTCAGTGGTGAGCTCAGTTCTGGTATTCTGTAAAAGTTGGTTACCAACAGCCAAGAACATTTTTTTTCCATCATTCAGTCTAGAACCTGCTGAACGGAAGACAAGCATGCTACCTCTGATCCAAATCAAACCTCCAAATTAGAGATATCGGTCTGTAATTCGATGGCTATTCCCCATGACCACTTTTAAATATAGGCGTTACACTGGCAATTTTCCAGTCTTTTGGTACAACGTGTTCTTTGATGGATTTTCTATATATTACTGGCAAGTAGTAATAGGTCCTTCAGGGTTGGCAGCCACGTCTTACTTATGGAAAATACCGTGTCTCAATGATAATTATCGATCACGCGCCAAAAAATGGGGCCTTATCGATCCCCTTACGGAGTGGACATCGAAAACATTCTAGATGAATTACGTATCGAAATTAATTAGGGGTCGGTGCTAATAACAGAAAAGGGATTAGAAACTCCGAGGACTCCGGATAATAAGTTGAAGTTTAAAAGACTTGAGTACAATATTTCCTTCATCCGACTACAATAATATTCTAAACAACTTATTTTCTAACCAAATGGAACAAAGTTATGGAATATCTCAAATTTAGAGTGGAATAAAAAATGAAGACACTTCGAATAATTTTGAGGTTACCCTAAATAGGAACAAAATTATTACTAATGTCCAACAAATAAGGAAAACCGTAAGGCTACGGTAAATACAAAAGGAAATACATTTTCATCCAAGTCAAGTGAAAAAAATTATTCTTTTGTCAGACAGTTTATATGAATTCGTATCAGTGAAACATCTCGCTTTAATGTCAAACTTCTCCGAATGTGCCAATGCAGTAGAAATATGAATTAGTCGATGAATTAATATTGGGCTTAAGTTTCTTTCACTGATAATTTTTTTCAGCTTCTATCCAGTTTGCACAATGGATGAATTCACGGAGGTGAATGTAGTTTATAATCACGCCAAACGTGTTGTGCTACATGTAACATCTCGCAATAGACCTTCGATACTTCAAAATATAAATGCTGATAGCGAGGTTCTTCCATTCAAGTGCAAAGGGAGTCTACTCTCGCAAATTTTGCATCTCATTTGTCAAACTTTTCATTCCTTTCAGAAGGATCCATTTAGGCGAAGAGAGACGCGAGACGTCGCCAGAGTAGACACGAAACACGCACACCACCGAACAACGCGCAAAAAATCAGCTCCCCGCTTGCATAAAACGACATAAAAAATAATAAACGTGAAAGATAGCCCACATTTTTATTTTTGCAAATACTACTAAACAAAAAAGACGCGCATTCCAGTGACAAACAGAAAAGTGAGATCGAAAAAAGTGGCGCGCGAAGAATATTACTTGAACATCGGGTGAGTGAGTACCTTTGGAAAATCCCAAAAATATTTGCGTCTTTGAAAAAACAAAAGAGGGTGCTGTTGCGCAGACAAGGGGAAAACAAAAAAGAGAGCGTCGATGCGCGCTCCGGCTGAAAGATAGGAGCGTCTGTTAGCCAACGGGAGGTGGGTGGGGACGCCCGAGTCTCGTCAAGTGCAGCGCGGCGTCGAAGGCGTCGAAACGGCGGTGGCGGCGTCGAAACGGCGGTGAGAGGGGAGAATAAACCGAGACGCATTTGGGGCGAGTGAAGAGAGTCTGTTTTAGTCTCGCGGAGAAACGAAATGCCATTTTGTTCGCAGAGAGTAGGCAGTGCATTGAAGTGAGAGAGGAATGCTCGCACACAACATTCACGGACGAAATAGATTTCGACGACTCAATTCGACTTTTATCTCTTTGCCGAGCGTTAAAAACGGACCAGCTGAAGAGATGAAAAATTGTTAACAACAAACGCATATACGTACAATGTATAAAAGAAAATTCATTTCGCGAGTTTTATTTCTACTTTCCAATTATAATACTAAATACATGCATTCAAGAAGGAGAGAATGCGACAGAGAGAGAGAGGGTGAGAATCCACCAGGGATGAATAAATAGGGATTTTTGCTCATTTGACTCACTTTGGTTTCTACTGAAAGAAATATGATTGCTTCTAACGGAAAATATACTGCTAGGCACAACCATTTATCGAAATTTATTTTAAAATTCATGCTTTGTAAACTGATTGCTGAAGGTTAATTATCAACCTATAAGGTTTTGAACAATTGTCATCATGGAAATTAAACTGTGCCTCGAGGATAGCGACTGTAAACTAACAATCTACATCCACATCTACGAAATACCGTGCAACCATCACTAGGGTGTGTGGCAGGTAGTGTTTCTACACCAGGCATGCAGCATTCATCCCAGTTCAAATCAGAACCGTGCAAGTTCCCCCGAATGCCAGACAGGCCAAAAGCAGTCAGGACAATTGTGCGAAGTCAGACCAGAAACCAGGAGGGTGATACGTAGAAGACCATCCTACCATTCAGTACAGTACTCAAGATACAACTACCGGTTAGTATTGTTAATATGACAGATAAATAGCACTGCATGGTCTTAAATCATGCAAGAGTATATCATGCCAGAAATTACATGCGAGATTAGTATCTAATAATCATGTTATAACACTGAGCACTACTGAAAAAACCTATTTAACCTAATCAGTATCCTAGACCTGATCTATCGCAACTATTATGGTCCCTTACTGTGCGTGGAAAAAATGACATTTTAAATATATCGGTTCTGCAGTCTATTTCCTTAATCTTATTCTTGTAATCGTTCCTACCATAATAGTTTGGCTCTAGCAAAATATTTTAAATGCCTGGAAAAAAATAGTCTACATCAAACTTTCGTAAAAGATTTAACCTATATTTCTCCCTTCGATCGGACAGAGGTTCCCGCCCTAATTCCCACAACAACACTACTATGTTTATCACAACAATTTTTAACTAATATTGCTGCCTTCCACTGTATTCGATCTATATCTGAAACTAGTCGTACTTCATAAGGGTCCAATGTACTAGCGGCGTATTCCAAGTGAGGTCTCACGAGAGAATAATTACATCGCTTCTTCACTTACTCTTCACACTTTCCTAGTATTCTTTTAAACACCTCAGTCATGAGACATCCAGCATTATTGGAAAATACTTCATACATACGTTTTGTGTTGTACGCCATGTTTGCAGAGTTACTATCTCTGCCACTCAAGCTTCTTAATGATGCTGCCACTTATGCCATTGCAAGTGCCATCGCCAATATTTTGGGTTGCTGAGTGGGAAAAAATTCAAACATCTGTGTATTGTATACAATACGCCAGGACCGAGGAGGTTAATACATTATAAATTACGGTTTGCCTGTCCGCTAACTTCACGTATGTGCTTCCCCCTGGACAAGTCCTGACTAAGGGTCACTCCTAAGTACTTAACTGACTCTACATTTATTAGTTTGGTTTGATTAATTGTGAACGTCTCGTTGGCTAAGCTGCTCTTTCTCCAAAAATTCATGGCAACACACTAATTAAAATTAAATTCTAACTGCCAAGTGTCGCACCATTCTTTCATTGCATCTAGGTCTTTCTTCGACGAAATTCCGTCATACTCAGTGTTTATGTTCGTGTACAATACTGCTTCATCCGCGAAAAGGCGAATTTTGCTCGTTACAACGGTGGTGATATCATTAATATACAATAGGATCAATAAGGGACCAATGACAATTCCCGGGGTATACCGGATGTGACTTCAACTATATCTGAACTAACGCCACCTAGAACTACCCTCTGTTCGCAGTTACTTGAGAAATCTTCAATCCAGCATATTATACCATGATGTATGCCATAGGCTTTTAACTTAACAATTAGTTTTGAATGCGGAACTTTATAGAAAGCTTTTTATAAATCTAAAAATATCGCGTCTTCCTGGGTGAGCCTTTCTCCTGAGGAAAGAACGTCGCGAAGGAAAAAGGATAGCTGGGTTTCACAGGACCTACCTTTTCGGAATACATGTTGGTTCTGAATTAACACGTCTGACTATCTAAATACCTCATAACTGTGCTGACGATCATATGTTCTAATACTTTGCATGAGATGGACGTGAGGGAGATAGTTCTATAGTTACTCAGATCTTCCTTATATCCACTTTTATAGATAGGAGTAAAGTTCGTGATTTTCCAATCGTAAGGGACACGATGCTCTGCTAGAGATTTTTCATACATTATTTTCAAGTACGGTTCTGCGACAAGCATTTCTGACGCTAATTCTTTATAAACTCGGGCGAGAATTTTGTCACCATCGATCAGGTGATTTCTTGGAGATAATTGATTTATGGTGACTTTCTATGCCGCGACAAGAAATATTTATAGACTGAACAGGTTTTTTGTATAAGCAAGTCAATGCAGTGGTGTTATTCTGAGAGCATGAAGTAAAGACACTTTGAAAACGGTGTTTAACATATTTTCTTCTTCTAATATATCGCTAACTCTCTCTCCTTGACCGTTTTTAGAGACGTTACTGTAGATTTATTCCCTTGAACCTCCCTTATGGAAGACCAAAAGACCTAGGTATATCTTCCAGAAATTTGCCTAATATTTTACTCCTGATTTCCATTAGTGCTTTTCTTGATGCCGCTTTTGCTGATATCTCAGTTCTCTTATATCTATCGCAAACCTTCTTAAGTTCCACTTCGGGTATAACCTGATGTGCGTTCTTGATTTTTGCATGCAACATTCGTTGCCACTTTTTCGGGCGTCCGCATTTAACCACCAAGGTTCCGTATTGACTTTTTAAATTTTTCTTGCTATTGCTTTATTCGTGGCAAGTCGCGCGGTGCTACAAAAGTATTCCTTGCGTCGTTTGTAGTACGGCTTTGGCTTTCAGTACTAAACTTATTATTATAGGTCTACAGTTCGTGTTTTAAGCAATTGAAATCCACCCCCTGTGGTATAAGTACACTTTTCTTTATGTGGCTTCCCTTTTGCATGTATTTATATGAGACTCTGCACCTACTGCTTCGTGGTCACTGATTCTAATCACTGTTTTAACACGTATGACGCTCTTAGGTATAACCTATAAGTAGAGGTGTTTGAAAATGGTTTTATTTTTTCTGAAATTTGTTGATTTGAAAACCAAATTTTGGTGTTTTGTGTTTAAATTGTGATTTCCAAATTTTGTCTTAGTAATTTCCACAGAGTCTCATGTAAACAAAGTAGTTATATTAGACACACTGTAGCATAAACATCAAAACTATTCGAGATATTACTAACTATAAAGTTTATTTTTTAAACAAGGAAATGTGCTTTTTATATCTATGGAAAAATACTTTCACATCTGCAGAACAACAAAACATGATATTCACATGAAAAAAATTAATATTGACACGATAGATATTAGGACAAACTTAACATATTTCTTTCTTCAGAGTTGTCTGAGAGCATAATAAACCACTTCTTTCCAAGGTTGAGGAAGTCAGCTTAATTTTCATTGAGACTGTTCAATTCCTTTGGGAAGTAAAATGGCAAAGAGTTAGAAGTGTTATAATAGCAGCAGTACTTACATGCTTAGTAAACTATTGTCAAAATGTACATTATTCAAATGCCAGCATTGTAAGTGTCTCAGCATTAGATGGTGTTAGTCACCTCCTCCTGTCCATAACCACCTTTGGCTCTACTTTGAGAATGATCTCTCTGAATCAACATTGGAACACGGGGACCAAATACACTGGAGAGCAACTGCTGCATATTCTTTGTGTGAAAGTTTTAGTCCTGTGAGAACCTCTGCAATATTAACCTTTCCATAGTCTCCTCTGCCACTTTGCTTCTTGACTGTAGTCAAAAATGCTGTGTGGGCTTCTAAGAACTGCTGTGACTCCACTCTATGAAGAAATGGTGCATTTTTTTTACTGTTCTGTAGTTCTGTGGCAGTTTTATTTTTTACCGCATTTCGAGGATCAAACAGTGATCCAACAGGCTGAATTATCTTTATTGCGGGATCTGTGGCCATTAAATGTTTAACTTCACCAGTGCAGATTGAATCGCATAGACGAACTTTGCTCGTGCTGCCGCTTTTGCTGTCATCGGAAGCTGGTACAGTTCACAGGTGACGGTGGTCTGACTGAAGACTCCCTCACTAAGAATTTTGAATTTCACTTCAATATCACCTAATTTCTCCTCAAGAAGGTGTATTGTCGGGTAAGTGGAGCCCTCCAAAAATGTCTTTAGTTCCATTAGAGGTGTACAGTTCACTGAAATGCAGACTGCCTGTAGTTTTATTATCTGGATTTCTGTTGATGAAGTGTCTTTTAGGAAGGCCACCCCTGCATTACCATCATCCAAAGTTTTGAAATATTCCACCAAATCTTCAATGTGAGTAGCGAAATAAATAGCGGACTCAAACCAAGAGTTCCACCTCGTGTGAAGAGGCATGGTAAATGCTGCAATATTTCCTTTATCTTCAGTGCCTTGATCCTTTTCTTTCAGAAATTCGATGTACCTGCTTTTGCGTTTTCGGGTATTTAGAAATGCATTTTTAACGTTCATGATGACCAAATTCAACTCTTCCATCTGGTGTTCAAAAAATTTGCCGATTAAATTACCTTTATGGGCCCAACA
The DNA here is from genome assembly GCA_963169105.1 of Ceriagrion tenellum. Lineage (NCBI taxonomy): Eukaryota > Metazoa > Arthropoda > Insecta > Odonata > Coenagrionidae > Ceriagrion > Ceriagrion tenellum. The sequence goes on along the minus strand of OY720639.1, from coordinate 4,663,983 downwards.
TTGGGCATGGTTCACTTCTTCCATCAGTCCTTGCAGAGTCTCGAAGCCCTTCGTCATGTAAGGTGCCGAATCTGTAACGACTGCAACGACATTCTCTCCTTGAATTTCATAGACACCAATCATGTCTGTCACAGCATTAGCACAATTAATGCCGTTTGCCGGGTCAAGTACTACGGATGACGCCAAGTGCGCCTTCTGTTCCGTGAACGCAACAGAGGCACGATGCAAAATGTTAAAAACGCAGTTACCGTTATTGTCTGTGGTCTCGTCGCAGAAAATACTAACGTATTTACCTTGGACTTTCTCCTCAATTTCTTGTCTTTTTCTTTCTCCGAGCACAGGAATATACTATTTGCAGACGGCAGGTCACCAATTCTACGGATCTATCTATGCATCCAATCTCGAATAGCAGCATCTAGCTTTTCAACTGGGATATTAGCTTTCATAAAAGCTTCTGTGGTATCCAGGATAAATTCTTCTTTTAAATCTTTGGCACGCCCAGCCTTCACTATTGTTTCATTTACCGTAGCCACCCTGAACGCATTCAATTCACGCCCTGATTTCCTTTCGCTTTTTAAATGCTTTTCGGCCTTAAAATGTTTATCGAGTGCATCTTTCCTTTTGTAATCCAACCGGCAATCACAGTATTTACACATTAACACATTGCCCGATACTACTAGTCCTTTTGATTTAAATTCGTTTGTTCGGTCCGATAAATTAACCTGTTGTTTCGGCATTGTCTCTCGTTTAGTTTGCTCTGACTTGAACTAACTGACTGCCTCATTCTGCGCGAAACAAGAGTTAAGACACACTTGTGCAATTTTGGTCTATTCGAAAGAATATTTTGTATTCATCCGTTTTATGGTTAACCGATAGCGCGTCTTCCCACAGCGTATCCCACGTATATAAATTGTAACTTCGTAGTGGAGGCAGTAGGAAACTTGGAGGAAATGTAATTTCGATGTAACACAGACGATGGCCAGCGCCTTGCTGAACACGTGTTTTAGGCAGTAGTTTAATTTCGCGAAATTATTACAAAAACATTCAAGCCGAATACGCGTAGGGAAAGATGCCATGAGTGAACAAAATTATGACAGTTAATACGTAAATAATAAAATTATATATTGAATCCTGATGGCTTACGGGATTGCTTCCGCGTTGTGTCTATTATTGACTACAGTTTCAGGTGAAGAAGCGAGCTGGAATGCTCGCGAAACTGTAGTAAAAAAATGACACAACGCGGAAGCAATCCCGTAAGCCATCATGATACAAGACAACTTCGCGGAAGATTTCAAAGCAAAATTATATTAATGTATATTTATTTTAATCATACCGAAATCAAAATTCCCTCAAAAAAGGAAGAATGTAACGAAAACCACTAAAATCCGTGCTGCTTATTAAAACTGCCGAAATGTCGTTAAAAATTTATTATGCGTTATTTCGTTAAAACGACCAAAATTAGCGTTATTTATAGTTTTCATCGCGTATTGCGAAAAACAAACACCTCTACCTATAGTTTAAAGCCTACATATAGAGTCTTCCTGGTCAAAGATGAAATACGTGTTAGCAAAAGGTTAAAAAAAAGACTAGTTGAAATTGAATAGGTGACTATAACGTGGCGATATGTTGTAGCCTTAACATCACGACTTCCATCCCTCTTGATGGCCGCCGCTTCCATCACGGCGCGAGAGGGCGGGGGAGGGCCATGGAAAAACACGAGGGTGGAGAGGGTTGACACCTCCACCCTCGTGGAAAAAGGTGGGCGGAGGAGGGGGTGGTGATGGGGTGAGGGGAAGAGGGGGAAGGCAGATAAGGAGTTGAGAGTCGGACCGCAGTGGGGAGGGGGTCGGTGCCATTAAGAAGAAGACGGGGGTGTGGGGTGTGGAAGTGAGTGGTTGGGGAAGGGAGGGAGGGAGATGGGAGGAGGGAGGGTTCGAAGCGAGTCGACGGAATAATGCATTTGGAGAGGTGGGAGAAGGGTTGGCCAGAGCAGGGGGAGAGTGGGAGTGGTTGATTGGGGATCCGGATGGGGTTGGAGATGCAGGAGAGAGCAAACAGCCCTCCGAAGGGAGAAAAAAGAGCGGTGTGGAAAACAGAGATCTGCCTCCTCTCCGTCATTATCATTCGTGGGGGAATCCATTACTGACACCGTGTTTAGTCAGGGGTTCTGGCCGCTCGTCGGCCGCCCCTGACGGCGGAGGGTTGGGTGTGTGGGGCCACCGCGTGGAGGGGAAGGGATGGTCTCCGCCATTATAGTGAGGAGGCGGGGGGGAGAGGGGCGGGAGATATGCACTGGAGTAATGCATTGCAATAATGAGTGAGTCGCCCGCCTCGCTTAAAAGCGACATAGCGCACTTTTTTTACTCGAAACCGCCCATTGTTGCGGCGAGCATGACAATGGGAAGAATGAGTGAATGCTCGAGAGGGAGAGACAGATGAAGAGAAAGAGGGCCGTGTGCAAAGTCCGCGTGCTCGGTATTTTTGAAGACGCTTGCGGTGGTCGCCGGCGGTGGCGTTGCGGTCGCATCGGTCGTGCGAGAGAAGAGCAATTTCGACTGCGCAGTGAACGTTTCGATTGAGTCGGCGGATTGACGCGAACGCTCAGAGCGAACATTCGTATCGGTGGAGTATGGATGGTGTTGGGCCGACGCGATAGCATACGAACAAGTGAGAATAGATATGAGACCATTTCAGGCTTTATTTTGTGGAACTTATGTAACTCCATATTACAATGAAACAGTTGGTAAAAATTCCACAATAAACATTCAATAACACCCTTAATTTATTTACTGCACTTTGTGTCGAAACCATAGTCGGGTGTTAATAAATGCTTATTGTGGAATTTTTACCATTGCAATATGAAGAATAGATATGATGTCACCAACCGGAATAATGGGCCCTATCTGTTAGTGGTCCCCAATCTCTTTCCATGTGCGTAGTCTCTCATAAGGCATTAACGTAATTCAATCCCTGATGTTTAAAAAACATTCCTTTTTTATACATACCTTCTGGCTATTTCACACCTTGCTACGCCTTCATGAACGCTCTACGCTCCATAGGAAACTGCCGAGGACGTAGCTCTAAGGAAGGAAGCAGGGATCAGCTGATTTACGTCAAATAATTATGTATAAAGATTTGCTACGAAAGCAAATCTGAATACTACTTTTATGACTCAATATCACCTGTGAAGTCTGAATTATTATTACAATAGAATATAAAGAACACTTTGTATTTTTCCAAAATGTACCTGAGGATGGCGCCTTTGCGTCAAAACTAGTGGTACGATTGAAAATATATTGTGGAAAAATACAGCGTTCTTTACATTCTATTGTAAAAATAATTCTGACGTCGTGAATAATTTCAACGAAGTCACGCCTGAATTCACCGAGGTCATCTCTTTAGAGGATCGTTGTTTTACGAAATCTATTATTGTTATTGAAGTATTCTACCGGTAAATGTAGCTTTTGTTGAAAGTGAGAGAATATCCTCCCGGTTTTCAACACTTTCAGGGGCCTCTCTGTATCTAGTACTTCCTATTTTGCATCGACATACGATCTACCCTTCTTCATCCCGTCCATGAAACCTATTCTCTTTCTTCCCCTACCCCGCTTGCCCAACACCCTTCCCTCTATCACACTCTTCAGCAACCCATCGCCCTTTATAACACACTTCAGCCAACTACCCTGCCTATCCCGGATTTCATTCAGAAGTTTCCTTTCCTCGCCCACCATCTCAAGCTCTTCCTCGTTCGTCTTCCTTTCCGTCCACCTCACCTTCTCCAAACTCACATCTCAAATACCTGCATCCTCCTTTCTGAGGATCCACGTTCCTCTAGCTCTATTCTGTTATGTATGTCTTAGTTACAATGCCTGTGTTTCCTCTATCGTGCTCCGTAAGTAATCAAAATGCTCTACTTGCTCGAGTTTGTGACCTCCAACTTTAATGACCAGCCTCGCTTTCTTTATCTTAGAGAATCTCATTATTTTGTTATCTTATGGTTGGTCTTAGTTTCGAATTTCCTGCCCTGCATTTCTAAAGCATCTACTAAAGCTTTCATTCCCTTTGAAGTTTCACCAACCAACGCCTGATCGTCCACGAATCTAACCGAATAAATCACGTGCCCTCCTACTCTGATTCCAATCTCAAGTTTTCTCATGCCTGTCTTACCATCCCCTGGCATCAATGTTAAATGGCATTGGCGACAACGGGCACCCTTGCCTTAACCCGCGACCTAGAGTTGCCCACCCTGATTCACCATCAGCGCTGCCCTGATTCACCTGCGCCCTTTGCGTCGTATAAAAGTTTCAGATTAGTCTCCTGTCTCGCCAATCTATTCCCATTTTCCCGAGTATCTCCGGTAGTATATTCCAATTTACCCTGTCAAGAGCTTTATCAAGGTCAATAAAGCAAGAGAAAACGTCCTGGTTATACCCCGTGTTCCTTTCTATAAGTGTTCTTATCTCAGCAATCGCATCCCGAGTTGACCTTCTCTTCCGAAACCCAAACTGGTCATCGCCTAAGTAGTTATTGGCCTTACTCTCCAACCTTCTATTGATTACTCGTAGTCAAACTTTGGCTACGTGTGAGATCAAACTGATTGTTCTATAATGCTTCTATTATAATGTACTGTGATGCATTCTGATGCTTTCTTCTTTTTCAGGATAGGAATCGGGACTGTTTTCACGAAGTCCTCTGGCCATACCCCTTCCTCGTGGATCCTACGTATAAGTTCGAAAAAAGTTTGCCTACCTTACTATCGTAGATTCTTTAGCAGTTCCGAAGGTATATTGTCTACTCCTACAGCTTTCCTTGCCTTCATCTCTTTCAATGCTTCCTCTATTTCACAATCGAGTATCATTTTCCCGAGGTTATCTTCATCTAGGCTTCCCTCCTCCGCTATATCGAAACGAGCAGTTCCACTATCGCTGTCATATATCTCCTCCACATATTCTCGCCAACTTTCTTGAATATCTTCCTGCTCGATTAATATTCAACTTCTCTTGTCCTTAATCTTTGGTACCATTTGCCCTGGCTTACTTTTCGACAGCAATTTTATCCTAGCGTATAACGCACCCACTTCCCCTCCCTTTTGCAGTTTCTCCATTTCCTCGCATTGCCTTCTTCACCAATTCTCCATTGCCCGAATAGTTATTCCCCATAGTTGATTATGTAGCTCCTTGTGCTTCACCTTACCTTATGTCGGTGTTTACGTTTTTCCAATTCCTTCTATCTTCCATTTCCTTAATCATTTCTTCCATTACCCTCCTCATTTAAGCGGCTAACCAGATAACTTCCATTCAGTAAGAAAATTGAGAATATACATGGGAATATAGTTTCATTATTTCGCCTGTATATAACCTCTGTTTCTTAATCTTATCACCTCCGTTGAGAACTAACAGGCATTTCTGATAGTCATCACTAAAATTAAGACTCCTTGGAGCTTGTCATCTTCCGCAAGAACTCGCGCAGGGAAAATCACATGCATACGGATAATAAAACATCCACATTAACAAAAACCGGCTGCCTTGTACTTCCTCATAGATAGACTACTCACGGTTGAATTGTCTTTTATTTGGGAGAGGCGAGTGATGAGTGATTGGTCACTTTGTCAATTGAGGACAAGAGGATAGCAGGCAGGTATGGGAAGGATGATTGGGGAGTTGAGAGAGGGCGGAGAGAAACCCGGTGTTGGCTTTGGCCGAGTTTCTCTCCCCCTCCCTTCTTTCAAGCCTTCCGCACGTCCTTTCCACTAGTCTACTGTTAACAAAAGGCGCCGCCATGGGGACCACGGGTCAATGCCTCACCCGACAGACGGAGTACTGTACTTACGAGTGCTCTCCGAGAGACACCCAATTGATCGGGCATCCTCTAACAATACACACCTTTGCTTCAAACCACGGGCATCAGAGTGGCTGGCCAGTGTTACAGCCACCAATCCTATCCTCCGACTTCGTACGGTCCCCATCCACAAACAATATCACAGAAAGGAATTGAACCGCCGAAAACCAAATAGCCAGAGAACTCAGATAGAACCCTTATTTTGTAAATTTTTATTATTCTGAGAGTTGCTCATATAATGGAGCATCACACAAAAACGATCAATGAACGAATCATTAGCGATTGCAGGGAAAGTCGTCGACGAAATGAAGATGAGCACGATTGGATGGCATTGAAAAGAAAGAGAGAAGGATTCATGCATGTATTCGTACAAACACATTTTATAGAGTATTTGCTTTCCTGTCGTCCCGTCCGACGCACAAAAGGCATTTCATCCGAAGAGGCGTCCTCTTACATATGCATAAAGGAATGTTTTCAAAAAAAAATTCAGCGAGCGGGAAAGAGGGAGGAGGGGGAAGGGGAAGGAGAGGAACACAAAGGGGAGGGTGGAGAGAGAAAGAGAGAGATATGGATAAGGATTCCTGGATTTTGAAAAGAAGGAATGAGGGAGATAATCGAGGCGAGTGACACGGAGAAAGAGGAAGTAGGAAGAAGTGCAAGGCGGGAAGGGAACAAATGAGTGCTTTGAAGCGCGGGAGGGAGGGGTAAAAAGAAAAGAAGACGAGCGAAATGCACTCACTGAACGCACACTCCGAGCGCCGCGATAAACGATTCCCAACGCCAACAATAGAGGGGTGGAGAGGACCCGCGCACCCTGCACGTCGACTGTTTCTTTTTGTGTACTCCTCCCATCTCCCTCATCCTCTCCACCCTCCCCATTCCACCCATCACCATGGCTCCGGCCGCAAACAATTAGCCAATCACCTTCAGTTGGTGGGGGAGAGGGGCTACGGGTGCCCGGGAGACGGTCGCCACGAAACCCAAGGAATAAAACGAACGATCATGGAATCAGAAAACGCCAGGTTCCGGTCCACAAACAAATTCCCCGTTGCCACAACGGTCGTTCGTGCGATGGCAGTCTGAAGTCGTGGTGTGAATGCACGCTCGGACAGTGGTAACGCGTAGTATATACTTAACGCTGCCACCAAACAGTAATATAGAGTTGGTGTCGCGAGCGGAAGATGGGAATGACCAGATAATCAAACAGACAGTCATTAAAGTGAAAAATATGGTTCATTTTAAGTGAATAAGCAAAGAAAGGTGCTATTTTCTCGTATTTCAATTACGAAAGCTTCACAATGCCACAGGGACATGGGAATCCGTATCTGGTTCGCTTGCTCTTTACTGGTTTGTCGCAATGGGCAGTAGAGGGCAGCACTGAGTTACGATAGTAGTATGAATGAGTGCAGGGCTACTAGGATGGCACGCACTGTAGAGGCGTGAGCGAGACATTACACCCCACAGTAAGAGCTCGTGTCGAGGACATGTATTTCAACGCCATTTCGCCCCTTTCCTCTTCACCCATGGGTCAATGTTCGGTCTGGGGTTGCCCAAGGAAGCGTCACCCGCCGACTCATCAACGGGCGGTGGCTGGACGAGTCATACCCAATCAGGGCCGTTGACCGCCCGAGTTACCGGCAGAACCTCCCGCGCTCCGTTGGGGGTGGTGGCCGCTGACTGTTGGACCAAAAGGATCGTATATAATCTCTGACCATCCTGACGGAAGAAGCTCTAAAACCTCGGTTAATTGATAGATGGAAACCCCAAGTCATTTTGCTCTTATGCGAGAGAGCTCCAGGGCGAATCTTCGACAGTAGAGTCTTTATTAGACACGAACGGCAGAGTGGTCACCAAAAAAATCGACTAAGCTAACCTATTAAATCACTACTTCGAAAGTTCGTTTACTAAGGATGACACGATACTTAATTTAGACATTCCTGAATTTAATGAGCCGATGGCTGGCATAAAGATTCTACGTGGTGGAATCATTAAACAACTGCGTTCGATTAAAAGAAACAAGTCCCCAGGTCCAGGAGAAATACCTGAACGCGTGCTCAAGGAGTTAGCGCCACAGATTGCACCATTCGTATAAATTATATTTAACAAATCACTATCCGAAAGCAAGGTGTCCATATACTGGAAAATAGCCTACGTCACAGCGATCTTTAAAAAAAGGAAATAGAAGTGACCCAGGAAATTATAGGCCTATATCGTTAACATCACTTTTAATCAAGATCCTCGAACACATTCTCGTTAGCAATATTATGACATTCCTGGATAATCGAAACCTCTTACACAGCAGTCAGCATGACTTCCGAAAGGGCATGCCCTGCGAAACACAGCTTGCGCTCTTCTTCCATATCCAAAAATCAGGTGAATCGAAAAGCAAATCAACGCGATATTCCTTGATTTCAAGGAGGCATTTGACAAGGTTTCTCACAAAAAACTCATATATAAATCAAAATCATGCGAAGTTAATAAAAAGATAGTGAATTGGTTTTGGGACTTTCTCAGTGATCGAAAACAAAAATTAGTTATTGATGGTTTTAGCTCCGATATGGTCGAAGTCACATCCAGGGTTCCTCAAGGAAGTGTGGTCGGCCCTCTTTTATTTATATTAATATCCTAGGTCCTCGATTTAGCAGTAAATTACGATTATTAGCAGACGATACAGATATTTATCGTGTAATATGCGAAGACGCGGACTTTGAAGTTCTGTCATCTGACCTTAACAGCGTTCATTCGTGCTTCAGGGAGTGGGGTTAGAATTAAATATCAAGAAATGCACTACATTTTACTTACTGCGAAAGTCATCACATAAATACCATTCCTATACTGTAAATGGAGTCAACTAAAACCTTCAGATGCATTAATAAATATTGGAATGGCCTGGATTCCCTTCAAGCGAATAAATCTTTCGCCTTGTAGTGTTGTAGTGATAAGTGTTCAAGTGGTAGTGATAAAAAGACAAGGTTCCTGAAGAAGCTGAACACAACTCTAGAAGCTGTACTAACTCGGTAAGTAAACCTTGACTCTATTCTAAGGCCCTTCTGGCGCGAAATTTGAACCTTTGAAAGTGTCGTGCCTAGTATCTTTGGAACGGGTAAACCGACCCATCTTCAGTCAAACTTCATATCCCCTTCAAGGATAATTTGTTAGTCGGACTCGGCTCTTAGCCAAGTTTCGACCACCGCCTTGCGGCAGCGGTCCTTGGAATTACTATAAATGCCGGCCGAGGAGCATGCTTTTCTCTCCCTATCAGGATGAATATAGGTAACCAGCTCCCGCCAGTCGTGGAGAGACCTAAGACAACGCGCGGAGCGGTGGCAAAGCGTCCCGCAGAGATGGAAGTGACAGGAGTCGACGAACGGAGCGCCAAGGTGGAGATGCAGGAGGTGGTGGCAAGCTGGTCTGGAGTGTTCGACGCCGTCCACGACGAGGAGGAGGCAGCAAGGAGAGAGGATAAGGAGAAGAAGAGGAGGCAGTTCTTCCGTAAGAAGTATTTCACCAGGCGCCGGATCGAGGGATGGACTAAGCAGAGGAGCAGGAGCCTACCACCGAGGACGGAGCAGATGAACCGGGTGCGGTCTATGGCCTCGCAGATGGAGGAATCGAGGATACCGCCCACGGTCTGGATGCACCTGCCGAGACACCTTTGGACGTCATCGAAAGTGTCACCGCTGTGGAAGGAGCCGCCCGCCACAAACGATGCAGCGACCGATCCGAAGCCGACAACCACAGCCGACGCAGCGACCGACCCGGAGCCGACAACCACCGCCAACGCAGTGACGGAGCCGGACACCGAGACGGAGTACGTCGCAGCCGCCCAAGTCATCGATGAGATGCGGGAGGACGCGGATCCTAGCCCTGCGCCATCACAGGAGTCGAACAACGCCGTTGCTGAGACCGCAGCGATGAGGACAGACGCCGCCGAGGATACTGCCTCCATCCCTCCGCAGGAACCGCCCAGCGCCGGCCACGAGGTTACCAGGAGAGGACGACGACGCCGGAGAAACCGACGCCGGAAACGCGGTCGCCGGAGGAGGAATGATGCCAACCACGCACCACCTGCCGCACCCAGGGAGAACCGAGCCAACACGGAGAGACGACCGGATCGACGGAGACCCTTGAAGCACCGAGAGGACAGGCGAGACCAACACCGTATACCAGCTCCCGCCGCTCCCAGCACCGCATTCGCCGCACCCCGACGACGACGGAGGAAGAATCGCCGCCTGGACGACAGCCTGGAGAGGGATCCTCGACGCGACGCTCCCCGCCGCCCACCACCACAGAGACGCCCAGCAGACCGACCGGCACCCAGGGTGCGGCAAGATGTCCGCGCTGGGATAGGTACTCGAATTATCGGAGGGAGCTCATTGACCGGTGGGGACCATCCTTGCCCCCAGCCCCTTTCTTTCTGAATTTCAGGCCACAACAGGATCGGGAGCTCTACATGCCGCACCCCGGGCCGCTGCCGCCGCACCCATCGGAGATGCCACCGCTCGAACAACCCATGCGGAATCGCATTCAGCCAGGACGCTTGCAGCCAGGGAGTTGCAAATGCTGTACCAGGATAAGAAAAAGACGGCTTTCCGGAGAATCTGCGGCGACGACGCACAGTGGGCGGAAATCGAAAAAAGCTGGCCAAAACCTCTATAGACGACATTTATGACAATTTAGGGCTACTTTACGTTGATTCTACATGTTTTTGACCCAGAGAATCCAATTTTAATATTTTTAAGGTCCTATATCTTCTAGGAGAGGCTCTAACAACAAAATGGCGGATAGACCGTTGAAACGCTATCCAGTGAATTATTGAGGAGAGGACAAATTACAGAAAATTTACCCCGAGAATTTTTCTATCAAAGACATTTATTATGACATTCATTTCATTAGACTTCTAAATGACTCAATTTACTAGCAGATAACTAAATTTATCATGCAATAAAATGCCGGCGAAGATCGGCGAATTTAGAATTAGTATGGGGCGGTTTAAAGTAGATTCATAATGAAAAGCATAGTCATCTGTAATTTTTTATTTTTACGTTAAAATTTGAACATTATGTTATCTAAATAAGCATCACTTACTTTAACAAAAAGTTAAAATCCATATCTGATTAAAAATCTTCCTCTGAAAATGATTCGGCATCTGTATCCGTCTCCTGGATCATAAGAAGTTTGCTGACTAGGTTTGGTAATTTCTTATTCACCTTGGTAGCAACTTCGGAAGTGCAGGAAATATATGGGTCGGAAGTAAGGAGCAGCCTGTGGAATAGGTCGTGGTTGGTGGCTAACCTGGATATTTTTCTTGCATGGTATTCCCTATACCTTCGGATATCCTTATTCCGTGCTTCCAAGGCCTCCTCGGGAAGCTGGCCAATGGGAATGATTGCATCCTTCACAATTGCCGCACCGTGAATTAAAACCTTATGAACGGTGGGCGGCATGTAATACCATGAATATAGTTTTACGTACATTTCTGCCGTAGAACTACAATAGCTTGAGAATGCAACATCATTAATTTCTAACCCGCTTGATATCGTTCTCAAAATGGTGGAAAATCGGATAATAAGTTCCTTATCAATTCCTGGAATGAAAATTTGCAGGAAATATGATTAGTTTGAGATAATACAGATATTTCCTAGCATAATTCAAAAGTCACTTATTAATATAATTAACTAAAATATATCAATTTACTTCTCAGATACTAATGTAATTTCTGAAGCAGTGCAATTTTTTTAAAAGGGAGAAACTCCTCAAATGTGTGTTTTTCAAATAAGAAAATAAATAAGGAAGTCCTTATTATACTGCAGATATGCATTCCAATTTCTTTTTAGGAGTTCTATCTTATACCTACATACCAGAAATTTCTGAGGAAAGCTCAGGGTTAGCGAAGAAACGCCTTGCAGTGTTTCCATCATTAGACGTTCCGAAACCTTGCCTAGGGTAGTCAATTATGAGTCCCATCCTGGTTCGGAAAGTGTCTTGCAGTAACTTCTTTCTCATTTCCATTGCTTTCTTACTTCCATCAGTAGACTTTACCTATGAGTAGGTTAAAATATTATAGAGGGTCTGGTTTGATTTTTCTGGTTTGGTAACATATCCTGGGCACCAGGGACGGCGACTCCCTGGCGGCGTCTTCAGCGGCGGGTGCAGTCTGGTCGACGTGTAGCTCCATGTCTTCCCGTGGGATGATACACGCAGGACCGTCGCGCCGGCCTTGAATCTCATTCGTGAGATCTACACGGACACGACACATAAGATATACACTCTTAACCCCCTGTCGCCCCTGCTGTTCTACCTGGCGATCGAGCCGCTCATCCGAGCGGTTCTCGCCAAACAAGCCACCGCGGGATACAGCTCCGGCGCGCAATCAGTGTGCGTGCTCGCCTACGCGGACAACCTGGTGCTGGTGGCGAGAGACGCCGGGATGCTTCGGAGCCTTTTGTACGCCGCGAGTAGCGCCGCAGATTGGCGTGGCCTCTCGTTTAAGGCGGCAAAGTGTGCCTCCATGCACCTGGACTTTCGGCGCGCCCCGCAACTCCCGATCTCAACGGAGTTCTCCATCCAGGGCGCACCGATGAGGATCCTCGATGACGGTGAGTCTCCCCTCCCCTATAGGATTCCGGAGTTGGCTCCCCTATAGGATTCCGGACGGATGGAACACCAACGGAGACACTGGCGGTCCTGAGGAGGGACGCGCAGCGCCTGCAGGATAGCAAGCTGGCACCGTGGTAGAAGATCGACGCCATTTTGACCTTCCTGCTGCCCAGGCTTGAGTTTCCTTTGAGGGTGACTCCGATGCCGAAGCAAGCACTAAATGTAACTGACAAATTTATTTACAGCGCCATAAAGGGATTGTTGAATCTGCAGCAGAGTGCGAGTCGAGAGATAGTGGCTATCTCTCCTCAACTCGGCGGCGGAGGATACATCCCACTTCCGATGCATAAGGACATCCTGGTGATAGTACACGCCTTCCGTATGCTCACGTGCAGGGACGCGTACGTACGTGAAATCGCGTGGAGCTCAATCAGTGAAGTCGTGCATCGGAAGATCGGACGGATCCTTCCACTGCCGAATAAATCTTTGCTTTGCAGCTACTTGAACGGCACCACCGAAGGCGACCTGGCAACGACATCCGCAGCTATGTCGACCATGAGGTCCTGCACCCGAAAAGCGACGAGGGACCTTTATGTGGCCATCAACCTCCGCTGGGAGTGGAGCGTCGCCCGGCAGGAGCTGTCGCTGCGCTTCGCACACCCGTCGCCGAGATCCAACGAAGTCATCGTTCCGGCCGCCGCCCGCCATCGGATCCTCGCCTGGATGCGCCACGCAGCCGTCGAGGGACTCCGGAGGAAGGGATCAGCGAGGACCAACACGAGGTGCAGAGTCTGCAAAGAAGAAGACGAGACGCTGCCACACGTGGTGAACCACTGCCTGAGACACTCCGGCGCCTGGACCCGCCGCCACGACGAGATCCTGGCGCTCCTGTGGGCCGTCCTGCCGCCAGCCTGGAAGGTGGAGTCCAACAAGCAGGTGGCCGGGGACCCCTCGCACCTTCGGCCGGATCTTGTGGTCACGGAGGTTACGGGGGGTACGATTCACGTGGTGGATGTGACCGTTCCCTTCGATAACTGACGGGATGCTCTCCGAGCCGCTAGGGCGGCCAAGATCAACAAGTACGCCGATCTGGCCGAGAGACTGCGGGTTCGACACGGGTACAGGGTGCCTGTGCATCTCGACGCTCTGGTCGTCGGAGCCTTGGGGAGTTGGGACCCCGGCAACGAGTCACTGCATTCCCGTCTCCGGAGTCATAAGGGCCGACTGACCAAACTCCGACGGCAGATGGTCTCAGCGGCCATAAAGTGGACGCGAGACATCTACGTGGAGCACGTCTCCGGGAAGCGGCAGTACGGCCCCGACGTTTCCGTGCGCAGGGAGGCACCACTCGGGGAAGAGGACGCGGCTTAAACCAGCCTGAATACCATGATGATGAGGCCTCGGCCGCAACCATAGCTTTTTTTTGTACACCAGATTGTTGCATGCTTCTATAATATTTTATAATCCTTTTTTTCCTGCTCTGTACATAGATTACTCTATGCTTTTATAATATTGTTGTTTCTTTTCTTAGCCATTCTTAATATATGTTAATTAATTGGCCTCCAGCCGTTACAGACCTAGTTTATTATCTCTTGAACAAATTTATATATATATATATATATATATATATATATATGTGTGTGTGTGTGTGTGTGTGTGTGTGTGTGTGTGTGTGTGTGTGTGTGTATAAATACGTTGAATGATAGAAGTCAGCCATGCGGCGATGAACACACGATGTGGATAGGATGGAGGAGATAGACACACAAAAAAAGAGACGATCACACTTACATGGCTAGCTTTCGGAACTAGTCCCTCTTCAAGGCGTATCACGGAACAAATGTCGTGTGCGCTGCTGAGGATAGGGGTAGGAGGGGCGGTAGGTTAGGGGAGTGGGGAAGGGGAGGGGGGAAGGGGTTTTTCCCAGCGGTTGACGAACGGTTCTTGAAAAGGGGAAATTTTTACCAGCTCGTGTCTTGGCCGGAGAGAGCGGAAGGAGAAGCGGAAGGGGTCGCAGTGAGGGTGGGGGGGGGGGGAGAGGGAAGGGAAGGGGGCAAATGGAAAACAACGGGGAGCGTGCCATTAATGTATTTTATTTAATCCGGGCGCGGCGTACGATTTTAGCAACCAGATTATGGCCTGCTCCTTCTGGCGCACTTCAATTAACGGGGCGTCCGGGGGAAGGGAGATCAATATTGCCACCTCAAAGCACTTGTCAAAGGACAAGCCATGCTTCCGCACATGAGTAGGGACGGGGAAAGTGGAAGATGGGTCTTTACAGGTGCACCGATGGTTATTCATTCTAATATTAAGGGGTGTAATACATTCGCCCACATAAAAACGGGGACATAGTTTACATTGTAACACATAAACTAAGTTGTGGGAGTCGCAAGAGCCGGAGGCTTTGATGTCGAACGGCGTCTCTGAGTTAGGACTCTGAAATGAGGATAAGGGGCAAAACATGTTGCACGTTTTGCACCGTGGTTTGTTACATCTCTGTGTGGTGGGACGGGGAGTGTCATTCGATGTACCCTCTCGCGAAGAATTGGAGCGAAGAAGATTGGCTAAGTTAGGTGGACGTCTGAAGCATACTGTGGGGCATTTGGGTAGGAGATTGGCTGTCGATCTGTTAGTATCTAAAATTGGGAATAAGTCTTTGAGGATGGTCTTGAGTTTTTGGACGCCAGGAAAATATGTGATGTGAAGATTTAGGGCGTCCAGGGGGGTGTCTTTTTTACGTGGGGTGAAATTAGCAGAGGAGGGTAAAATACGTTTTTTTAGAAGTGGCTCGGGATAATTTCTATTGGATAAAGAATTGTGAAGCTTATCAAGGTATTCATGAAGTTTTTCTTTGGAGTTGCAAATCCGGTGGCCACGGATCGACAGCGAATAAGGAATTGAGTGCTTTGTGTGTTTGGGATGGCAGCTGTTGTAATGCAAATACAGTTGTTTGTTGGAGGGCTTGATATGGACCGAAGTCTCAAAGGTGTTATTATTTGTGATGGAAATGTCGACGTCGAGAAAGGTGATTTGAGAAGGAGAAGTGGCCGATGTGAAGCGAATGGATGAGAACTGATTTAGAGATTTGAGGAAGTTCGCTAGGGTATCCTCGCCGTGGGTCCATATGATGAAAAAATCATCAATGAATCTAACCCAGAGCTCCGGTTGTAATTCCTGGGTGGCGAGGAAATCACTTTCGAGCTTTCCCATGAAGAGATTGGCATAAGAAGGGGCCATTCTTGTGCCCATAGCCGTTCCCTTGGCTTGAAGAAAGAAACGCCCATTGAAAGTGAAGGCGTTGCGTTTCAGAATGAATTCAACTATCTTGATAAGGAAGTTGGTGGAGGGAATTCGAGGGTGATTTCTTCTCGAAAGGAAATGGGATATGGACTGTAGACCTTCATGGTGAGGAATCGAGGTGTACAATGAAGTAACATCCACCGTAGCCATGATGACGCTTTTGTTGGAGGGAATATTTACTGCCTTCAGGATGTCTAGGAAGTGATAGGAATCACGAAGGAAGGAAGGGAGTTTAGCAACTATAGGCTGCAGGTGATAGTCCACGAAGGCCGATATGCGCTCCGTTGGGGAATTGCAGTTGGAGATGATAGGGCGTCCGGGGACGCCTTCTTTGTGTATTTTGGGAAGGAGATAGAAATACGGGGTTTTGAAGTGAGTGGGCGAGAGAATATTGATGTCGGACTTGGAGAGTCCTTCATCAGGGCCTGTTGAAATTAAGAAGTCATGTATTTCCGCTTGATACGCCGCAGTTGGATCCTCTGTGAGTGGGAGATAGGAAGAAACATCACCGAGTTGTCGCATTGCTTCGGCGACATAATCCTCCCTATCTTGAACCACAACGGTTGATCCCTTATCCGCTTTACTGATGGTAATGTTGGGATTGCGGCGGAGGCGACTGAGAGATGACAATTCCTCTCTGTTAAGGTTTGGGGCAGGAGTGAGGGAATTGAGAAACTGAGGATCTGACACACGATTTAAAAGTTGGTTGCAGAATACCTCGATTGGGTGATTATTGGCCAAAGGTTTAGGTTCATAGTTGGATTTAGGACGAAATTTGTTGATGGCGGGGTTTAAATTTTAAGTAAGGCCGTCCCCCGGACCGGAAGTGTGGTGGCCCCCGGACGCCCCGTTAATTGAAGTGCGCCAGAAGGAGCAGGCCATAATCTGTATAATCTGATCTAATTAATATCTTAATCTGATTAATATATATAAAGCTACAAAACTGACTGACTGACTGACTCATCAACATTCCTGGGCATTTCTAAACGAGCTAGGTGGGTGACATTTTCAGGATAGAGTTGGAGTCATGTGTCGAGTTGGGAAAAAATCGAAAAAGTTAAAAAAGTCGATTAGGCTTCGATTTATTGCAATCGAAAGCTATACATCGGATTATACGGGAAAAACGAAAAATTTCAGTGTATACCTTTTTTCTTTCGTTCATTGAAATATGAAATAATTAAGTTACAGGACTGATTCTTTCACAAGTATGAGGCTAAATGTTTGAAAAATCTAATTCTTCCAATCGATTCTTTCCTACCTACGGAAAAACTGATATTTTTAAACTTTTATTTGGGATTTTAGAAATTTTTTCACTTTCGTTGCTATGGATTTATTCCATTGTCGCCTAGCCGAGTGTCGACACAGGTTTGGAACTAAGCTAGGCGGGCCAGTTTCAGGGGAGGGTTATATTTATGTGTTGATTTTGGGTAAAATCGTAAAAGTTAAAAAAGTCGATACGGCTGCGAATGCGAATATTGCAATCGATAGCTTTACATATATGAGTTAGGTATCCTAAATGCATGTAATTTACTCTTCTCTATGCCATTTTTCGCACTGCTAAATACTGGGTATAATTATTCAAACTTTTCCTGGCCTCTACCATACCTTTGATGGCCAATTTCCATCGACCAAGCTTCATGATATTGTCATTTTCATTAAAAAAATATGCAGCCCATGCAGAAGATTGGAAGAGAAAAAAAAATTGAACATGAAAATTAGTATAATAAAAATATCGATTCCGATCGCATATATATAGTAAAATTCTTCATGTGAGCTCTTATTAAGTATGATGTACTGAAATGAAATATCTAACTTAGAAGAACGTCTTCTATGCCGTAAAATGAGGTTATGATAATCTATCAATGGTTCCACGATCGTTTCGGTGTACTGATTATAGTATTTTGAAAAGTCGCTAATTACCGGATGACATACAATATAAGTTTGTACTAGAACTGTCTGGTATCCATACCTCATGAGGCGCGTATTTCATTTTCGAGAATTATATTTTTCTTTGCTTGCATGTAGCCCGCAGACTTGAGAGCTTTCATTTTTTTTCCTTATTTAACGAGTATCATCGTCTAGCACTTCCCCCACCCTTGCTTGCAAATTTCAAGCACCCATATAGGCATCATTAAATGGACAGGTGCTATTAATACATTGCTGCTAAGTACTGGGTATAATTTCTTCAACTTTTTCCTAACCTCTACCGTAGGTTTGATGACCAACATTAACCAACCAATCTTCATGATATTTTATTTTCATTCTAAAGCATGTGCAATTCATGTAGAAGATTGAAAAATAAAAATTGAACATGAAAATTAGCATATTAAAATTGTCGATTCGGATCGAAGTTCTATTATAAAGTTTTCATGTTAGACCTTATTAAGTATGCTGTACTGAAAGGAATATCTAACGTAGAAAGGCCATCAAATGAAGTTATGTTGAACTTGCAGTGGTTCCACGTTCCTTTCATTTCACAGACTATAGTACTTCGAAATGTCATTAATTACCGGATGAGATATAATATGATTTGTACTAGAACTGTTAGGTACCTCATGGACCGTGAAATTCATTTCGAGAATTCCATAATATTTTTCTTTCCCTTCATGTATCACATATACTTGAGAGATTTCATTGGATTTGTAAGGATCATGCATTCATTTTTCGATATTTAAGTGAAAAATAATGTACAAACCCCCCTTGCTTGCTAACAGCAAGCACCCATTTACTCGTATATATATTGTGACGATACGCACCATAGGACGGGATTGTGGGCCCCACGTTGGGCGCCAGATGTGACGATACGTACCATCGGACTCTGATGCTCGCCAACTCTGATGTTGGACGATTTCGATCCCCGGCCCCACTGGTTAGAAACCAGCTGCGATAGTGCATACCTTCACGTAGTCCGCTGACTCACCCACAGCGGGTCGACGGCGGTCGAAGGGGTCTTACTGAAAGGAAAACCACGTGGGTTCTACGGCACGCGATCACGAAAGAGAAGGAGAATACGGGAATTTTGGAGCTCGGTGCGAAGCACAGCAAAGACGAAACGACCTCGTTCAGATTGTGAATGGTTTTAGGCATTTATTGGAAAAACAAAAAATAAACATAGGTAACTTTCTCCTTAAATCTAATGAGGGATGAAATGATTATCTGTTTGAATGACACACTGATGGAAAGAGAACACAAAAACGCAATAACCCACCAAAAAAACTAATACGAACACATAACAAAATTCACAATGGCCTCTGT
Organism: Ceriagrion tenellum; assembly: GCA_963169105.1. NCBI lineage: Eukaryota > Metazoa > Arthropoda > Insecta > Odonata > Coenagrionidae > Ceriagrion > Ceriagrion tenellum. The sequence continues at coordinate 4,644,993 of OY720639.1, read as the reverse complement.
AAGAATCTCTACTACAATTCTTATTGTCGAGTTGATTGTCCACCTTGAATTTTACATGCTCCGCGTCCGATCGTGCGAAAGTGTCCAGCACTACTGGGATTTACAACACAAATCACAAGGACGGGAGAATAATTATACAGATTATTGCTTTGTGACAAGCTTAGTAACGTTAAGTGGAATTGTTCCTGAGTCACTATTACATGCGATCACCTCCACTCGAGGTGTCTTCTTCGGTGGAGAAATGCTGGTTGGAGCAGGAAGAGTGGATAATTCACTATCCAGGGAGAAGAGGATTTGTAGAGTACTTATGTGTCAAGCTGTGGCTCCACGTCGAATTCACCGCTGGGCGCGTCATCAACCCACAGGTCTTTGGTTGCCTGAGGTTTTCTGGATGATCGGCGTATTGGCGTTAGACGACGTGACGAATCTCCTTGACACTGCACCTCGGCCCTCTTTTCTCTCTCTCTCTGTCTTGCTCCCCGGTGCTCTGCTGAACTTTGCTGCCAGACTACGGAGTACATGGGACTGCCTCCTCGCACCTTCTACCAACATAACTCCCAGACGCCTTGCGCCGGGCCCGTTTTATACGGTCGTTCACGTGACACAAACACAAAATGACATGCGAAACCCCTATTGTAGTTGAAAGTGAGGCCGCTCGTCTAATGCTGTGCCCGCGATATATGAACGTATATATATATATACGAGTAAATGGGTGCTTGCTGTTAGCAAGCAAGGGGGTTTGTACATTATTTTTCACTTAAATATCGAAAAATGAATGCATGATCCTTACAAATCCAATGAAATCTCTCAAGTATATGTGCTACATGCAGGCAAAGAAAAATATTATGGAATTCTCGAAATGAATTTCACGGTCCATAAGGTATCGATACCTGACAGTTCTAGTACAAATTATATTATATCTCATCCGGTAATTAATGACATTTCGAAGTACTATAGTCTGTGAAATGAAAGGAAAGTGGAACCACTGCAAGTTCAACATAACTTCATTTGATGGCCTTTCTACGTTAAATATTCCTTTCAGTACAGCATACTTAATAAGGTCTAACATGAAAACTTTATAATAGAACTTCGATCCGAATCTACAATTTTAATATGCTAATTTTCATGTTCAATTTTTCTTTTTCAATCTTCTACATGAATTGCACATGCTTTAGAATGAAAATAAAATATCATGAAGATTGGTTGGTTAAAGTTGGTCATCAAAGCTACGGTAGAGGCCAGAAAGAAGTGGAAGAAATTATACCCAGTACTTAGCAGCGATATTAACAGCACCTGTCCATTTAATGACGCATATATGGGTGCTTGCAATTTGCAAGCAGGGGGGGGGGGGTGAGATGATGATACTCTTGAAATAAGGAAAAATATGAAAGCTCTCAAGTCTGCGTGCTACATGCAAGGAAAGATAAGTATAATTCTCGAAAATGAAATACGAGCCTCATGAAGTATGGATACCAGACAGTTCTAGTACAAACTTATATTGTACGTCATCCGGTTATTAACGACTTTTCAAAATATTATAATCAGTACACCGAAAGGAACGTGGAACCACTGAAAGATTATCATAACCTCATTTGATGGCATATAAGACATTTTTCTACGTTAGGTTTTTCATTTCATTACAGCGTACTTAATTAGAGCTCACATGAAGAATTTTACTATATAAGTTCGATCGGAATCGATATTTTTAATATACTAATTTTCATGTTCAATTTTTTTTCTCTTCGAATCTTCTACATGGACTGCATATTTTTTTAATGAAAACGACAAAATCATGAAGCTTGATTGGTGGAATTTGGCCATCAAAGGTACGGTAGACACCAGGAAAAATTTGAAGAAATTATACCCAGTATTTAGCATGGCGAAAAATGGCTTAGAGAAGAGTAAATTACATGCACTTAGGATACCTAACTCTTATATGTATGGCTATCGAATGCAATATCTCGAAGCCGAATCGACTTTTTTAACTTTTCCGATTTTACCCCAAATCAACACATAAATATAACCCTCCCCTGAAACTGCCCCGTCTCGCTGATTGTGAGTTCCAAACCTCGAATCGACACTCGGCCCAGCGACAATGGAATCAATCCATAGCAACCAAAGTGAAAAAATTTCTAAAATCCCAAATAAAAGTTTAAAAATATCAGTTTTTCCGTAGGTAGGAAAGAATCGATTGGAAGAATTAGATTTTTCAAACATTTAGCCTCATACTTGTGAAAGAATCAGTCCTGTAACTTAATTATTTCATATTTTAATGAACGAAAGAAAAAAGGTCTACACTAAAATTTTTCGTTTTTCCAATATGATCCCATGTAAAGTTATCGATTGTGATTAATCGAAGCCTAATCGACTTTTTTTACTTTTTCGATTTTTTCCCAACTCGATACGTGATTCCAACTCTATCCTGAAAATTTCACCCACCTAGATTGCTTAGAAATACCCTAGAGGTTTTGATGAGTCAGTCAGTCAGTCAGTCAGTTTTGTAGCTTTATATATATAAACGAGTAAATGTGTGCTTGCTGTTAGCAAGCAAGGGGGTTTGTACATCATTTTACACTTTAAGTATCGAAAAATGAATGCATTATCCTTACCAAACCAATGAAAGCTCTCAAGTATATGTGCTACATGCAGGCAAAGAAAAATATTATGGAATTCTCGAAATGAATTTAACGGTCCATGAGGTAAGGATACCTGACAGTTCTAGTGCAAATCATATTACATCTTATCCAGTAATTAACGACATCAAAATACTATAGTCAGTGAAATGAAAGGAACGTGGAACCACTGCAAGTTCAACATAACTTTATTTGATGGCCTTTCTACGTTAGATATTCCTTTCAGTACAGCATACTTAATAAGGTCTAACATGAAAACTTTATAATAGAACTTCGATCCTAATCGACAATTTTAGTATGCTAAATTTTCATGCTCAATTTTTCTTTTTCAATCTTCTACATGAATTGCACATGCTTTAGAATGAAAACTAAAATATCACGAAGATTGGTTGGTTAAAGTTGGTCATCAAACCTACGGTAGAGGTTAGGAAAAAGTTTAAGAAATTATACCCAGTACTTAGGTGCAATGTATTAATAGCACCTGTCCATTTAATGATGCCTATATGGGTGCTTGAAATTTGCAAGCAGTGGGAGGGAGTGCTAGACGATGATACTCTTTAAATAAGGAAAAAAATGAAAGCTCTCAAGTCTGCGGGCTACATGCAAGCAAAGAAAAATATAATTCTCGAAAATGAAATACGCGCCTCATGAGGTATGGATACCAGACAGTTCTAGTACAAACTTATATTGTATGTCATCCGGTAATTAGCGACTTTTCAAAATACTATAATCAGTACACCGAAACGAACGTGGAACCATTGATATATTATCATAACCTCATTTTACGGCATATAAGACGTTCTTCTACGTTAGATATTTCATTTCAGTACATCATACTTAATAAGAGCTCACATGAAGAATTTTACTATACATTTATTCGATCGGAATCGATATTTTTATTATACTAATTTTCATGTTCAATTTTTTTTCTCTTCCAATCTTCTGCATGGACTGCATATTTTTTTAATGAAAACGACAATATCATGAAGCTTGGTTGGTATAAATTGGCCATCAAAGGAATGGTAGAGGCCAGGAAAAATTTGAAGAAATTATACCCAGTATTTAGCAGTGGGAAAACTGGCATAGAGAAGAGTAAATTACATGCATTTAGGATACCTAACTCATATATGTAAAGCTATCGATTGCAATACTCGCATTCGCAGCCGTATCGACTTTTTTACCTTTTACGATTTTACCCAAAATCAACACATAAATATAACCCTCCCCTGAAACTGGCCCGCCTAGCTTAGTTCCAAACCTGTGTCGACACTCGGCTAGGCGACAATGGAATAAATCCATAGCAACCAAAGTGAAAAAATTTCTAAAATCCCAAATAAAAGTTTAAAAATATCAGTTTTTCCGTAGGTAGGAAAGAATCGATTGCAAGAATTAGATTTTTCAAACATTTAGCCTCATACTTGTGAAAGAATCAGTCCTGTAACTTAATTATTTCATATTTTAATGAACGAAAGAAAAAAGGTCTACACTGAATTTTTTCGTTTTTCCCGTATAATCCGATGTAAAGCTTTCGATTGCAATAAATCGAAGCCTAATCGACTTTTTTAACTTTTTCGATTTTTTCCCAACTTGACACATGACTCCAACTCTATCCTGAAAATTTCACCCACCTAGCTTGTTTAGAAATGCCCAGGAATTTTGATGAGTCAGTCAGTCAGTCAGTCAGTCAGTTTTGTAGCTTTATATATATACGAGTAAATGGGTGCTTGCTGTTAGCAAGCAAGGGGGGTTTGTACATTATTTTACACTTAAAGTATCGAAAAATGAATGCATCATCCTCACATAAGCAATGAAAGCTCTCAAGTATATGTGCTACATGCAGGCAAAGAAAAATATTATGGAATTCTCGAAATGAATTTCACGGTCTATGAGGTACCTGACAGTTCTAGTACAAATCATATTATATCTCATCCGGTAATTAATGACATTTCAAAATACTATAGTCAGTGAAATGAAAGGAATGTGGAACCACTGCAAGTTCAACATAACTTTATTTGATGGGCTTTCTACGTTAGATATTCCTTTCAGTACAGCATAGGTACTTAATAAGGTCTAACATGAAAACTTTATAATAGAACTTCGATCCGAATCGACAATTTTAATATGCTAATTTTCATGCTCAATTTTTCTCTTTAATGAAAAGTATCTTCTACATGAATTGCACATGTTTTGAATGAAAACTAAAATATCATGAAGATTGGTTGGTAAAAGTTGGTCATCAAACCAACGGTAGAGGTTAGGAAAAAGTTGAAGAAAATATAACCAGTACTTAGCACCGATGTATTAATAGCACCTGTCCATTTAATGATGCCTATATGGGTGCTTGAAATTTGCAAGCAGTGGGAGGGAGTGTTAGAAGATGATACTCTTTTAATAAGGAAAAAAATGAATGCTCTCAAGTCTGCGTGCTACATGCAAGCAAAGAAAAGAATAGTTCTCGAAAATGAAATACGCGCCTAATGAGGTATGGATACCAGACAGTTCTAGTACAAACTTATATTGTACGTCATCCGGTTATTAACGACTTTTCAAAATACTATAATCTGTACACCGAAACGAACGTGGAACCACAGAAAGATTACCATAACCTCATTTGACGGCATATAAGACGTTCTTCTACGTTAGATATTTCATTTCAGTACATCATACTTAATAAGAGCTCACATGAAGAATTTTACTATACATTTATTCGATCGGAATCGATATTTTTATTATACTAATTTTCATGTTCAATTTTTTTTCTCTTCCAATCTTCTGCATAGACTGCATATTTTTTTAATGAAAACGACAATATCATGAAGCTTGGTTGATGGAAATTGGCCATCAAAGGTATGGTAGAGGCCAGGAAAAGTTTGAAGAAATTATACCCAGTATTTAGCAGTGCGAAAAATGGCATAGAGAAGAGTAAATTACATGCATTTAGGATACCTAATATATATATGTAAAGCTATCGATTGCAATATCTCGAAGCCGTATCGACTTTTTTAACTTTTCCGATTTTACCCAAAATCAACACATAAATATAACCCTCCCATGAAACTGCCCCGCCTAGCTTAGTTCCAAACCTCGAATCGACACTCGGCTAGGCGACAATGGAATAAATCCATAGCAACGAAAGTGAAAAACTTTCTAAAATCCCAAATAAAAGTTTAAAAATATCAGTTTTACGGTAGGTAGGAAAGAATCGATTGAAAGAATAAGATTCTTCAAACATTCAGCCTCATATTTGAGAAAGAATCAGTCCTGTAACTTAATTATTTAATATTTTAATGAACGAAAGAAAAAAGGTCTACACTGAAATTTTTCGTTTTTCCCGTATAATCCGATGTAAAGCTATCGATTGCAATAAATCGAAGCCTAATCGACTTTTTTAACTTTTTCGATTTTTTCCCAACTCGACACATGACTCCAACTCTATCCTGAAAATGTCACCCACCTAGCTCGTTTAGAAATGCCCAGGAATTTTGATGAGTCAGTCAGTCAGTCAGTCAGTCAGTCAGTCAGTCAGTCAGTCAGTTTTGTAGCTTTATATATATTAATAACGAGTAAATGGGTGCTTGCTGTTAGCAAGCAAGGGGGGTTTATACATTATTTTCAACTTTAAGTATAAAAAAATGAATGCATCATCCTTACTATACTAATGAAAGCTCTCAAGTATATGCGCTACATGCAGGCAAAGAAAAATATTATGGAATTCTCGAAATTAATTCCACGGTCCATGAGGTTGACCTGACACCTCTACCTGACAGTTCTAGTACAAATCATATTAAATCTCATCCGGTAATCTACGAAATTCCAAAATACTATAGTTTGTGAAATGAAAGGAACGTGGAACCACTGCAAGTTCAACATAACTTCATTTGATGGCCTTTCTACGTTAGATATTCCTTTCAGTACAGCATACTTAATAAGGTCTAACATGAAAACTTTATAATAGAACTTCGATCCGAATCGACAATTTTAATATGCTAATTTTCATGTTCAATTTTTATTTTTCAATCTTCTACATGAATTTCACATGCTTTTGAATGAAAACTAAAATATCATGAAGATTGGTTGGTAAATGTTGGTCATCAAAGATACGGTAGAGGCCAGAAAGAAGTGGAAGAAATTATACCCAGTACTTAGCAGCGATATTAATAGCACCTATCCATTTAATGATGCCTGTATGGGTGCTTGCAATTTGCAAGCAGGGGGGGGGGGGGGTAGATGATGATACTCTTGAAATAAGGAAAAAAATGAAATCTCTCAAGTCTGCGTGCTACATGCAAGCAAAGATAAGTATAATTCTCGAAAATGAAATACGCGCCTCATGAGGTACGGATACCAGACAGTTCTAGTACACACTTATATTGTATGTCATCCGGTTATTAACGACTTGTCAAAATACTATAATCAGTACACCGAAACGAACGTGGAACCACTGAAAGATTATCATAACCTCATTTGACGGCATATAAGACGTTCTTCTACGTTAGATATTTCATTTCAGTACATCATAATTAATAAGAGCTCACATGAAGAATTTTACTATATCTATTCGATCGGAGTCGAGATTTTTAATATATTCATTTTAATGTTCAATTTTTTTTTCTCTTCCAGTCTTCTGCATGGACTGCATATTTTTTTAATGAAAACGACAATAACATGAAGCTTGGTTGATGTAAATTGGCCATCAAAGGTATGGTAGAGGCCAGGAAAAGTTTGAAGAAATTATACCCAGTATTTAGCAGTGGGAAATCTGGCATAGAGAAGAGTAAATTACATGCATTTAGGATACCTAACTCATATATGTAAAGCTATCGATTGCAATATCTCGAAGCCGTATCGACTTTTTTAACTTTTCCGATTTTACCCAAAATCAACACATAAATATAACCCTCCCCTGAAACTGGCCCGCCTAGCTTAGTTCCAAACCTGAGTCGACACTCGGCTAGGCGACAATGGAATAAATCCATAGCAACGAAAGTGAAAAAAATTCTAAAATCCCAGATAAAAGTTTAAAAATATCAGTTTTACGGTAGGTAGGAAAGAATCGATTGCAAGAATTAGATTTTTCAAACATTTAGCCTCATACTTGTGAAAGAATCAGTCCTGTAACTTAATTATTTCATATTTTAATGAACGAAAGAAAAATGGTCTACACTGAAATTTTTCGTTTTCCCGTATAATCCGATGTAAAGCTTTCGATTGCAATAAATCGAAGCCTAATCGAATTTTTTAACTTTTTCGATTTTTTCCCAACTCGACACATGACTCCAACTCTATCCTGAAAATCACACCCACCTAGCTCGTTTAGAAATGCCCAGGAATTTTGATGAGTCAGTCAGTCAGTCAGTCAGTCAGTCAGTCAGTCAGTTTTGTAGCTTTATATATATAAAATATATATTAACGAGTAAATGGGTGCTTGCTGTTAGCAAGCAAGGGGGGTTTTTACATTATGATACCTTTTAAGCAACGAAAAATGAATGCATCATCCTTACAAAACCAATGAAAGCTCTCAAGTTTGCGTGCTACATGCAGGAAAAGAAATATATTATGGAATTCTCGAAATGAATTTCACGGTCTATGAGGTATGGATACCTAACAGTTCCAGTACAAATCATATTATATCTCATCCGGTAATTAAGGACATTTCAAAATACTATAGTCAGTGAAATGAAAGGAATGTGGAACCACTGCAAGTTCAACATAACTTTATTTGATGGCCTTTCTACGTTAGATATTCCTTTCAGTACAGCATAGGTACTTAATAAGGTCTAACATGAAAACATTATAATAGAACTTCGATCCGAATAGACAACTTTAATATGCTAATTTTCATGTTCAATTTTTCTTTTTCAATCTTCTACATGAATTGCACATGCTTTTGAATGGAAACTAAAATATCGTGAAGATTGGTTGGTTAAAGTTGGTCATCAAAGCTACGGTAGAGGTTAGGAAAAAGTTGAAGAAATTATACCCAGTACTTAGCAGCGATGTATTAATAGCACCTGTCCATTAAATGATGCCTATATGGGTGCTTGCAATTTGCAAGCAGGGTGGTGGGGAGTGTTAGATGATGATACTCTTTAAATGAGGAAAAAAATGAAAGCTCTCAAGTCTGCGTGCTACATGCAAGCAAAGAAATATATAATTCTCGAAAATGACATACGCGCCTCATGAGGTATGGATACCAGACAGTTCTAGTACAAACTTATATTGTATGTCATCCGGTCATTAGCGACTTTTCAAAATAATATTATCAGTACACCAAAACGAACGTGGAACCATTGATAGATTATCATAACCTCATTTTACGGCATATAAGACGTTCTTCTACGTTAGATATTTCATTTCAGTACAATATACTTAATAACAGCTCACATGAAGAATTTTACTATATATAATCGATCGGAATCGATATTTTTATTATACTAATTTTCATGTTCAATTTTTTTTCTCTTACAATCTTCTGCATGGACTGCATGTTTTTTTAATGAAAACGACAATATCATGAAGCTTGGTTGATGGAAATTGGCCATCAAATGTATGGTAGAGGCCATGAAAAGTTTGAAGAAATTATACCCAGTATTTAGCAGTGCGAAAAATGGCAAAGGGAAGAGTAAATTTCATTCACTTAGAATACCTAACTCATATATGTAAAGCTATCGATTGCAATATCTCGAAGCCGAATCGACTTTTTTAACTTTTCCGATTTTACCCCAAATCAACACATAAATATAACCCTTCCCTGAAACTGGCCCGCCTAGCTTAGTTCCATACCTGAATCGACACTCGGCTAGGCGACAATGGAATAAATCCATAGCAACGAAAGTGAAAAAAATTCTAAAATCCCAAATAAAAGTTTAAAAATATCAGTTTTACGGTAGGTAGGAAAGAATCGATTGAAAGAATTAAATTCTTCAAGCATTCAGCCTCATATTTGTGAAAGAATCAGTCTGTTAGCTCAATTATTTCATATTTTAATGAACGAAAGAAAAAAGGTCTACACTAAAATTTTTCGTTTTTCCCGTATAATCGCATGTAAAGCTATCGATTGCAATAAATCGAAGCCTAATCGACTTTTTGAACTTTTTCGATTTTTTCACAACTCGACACATGACTCCAACTCTATCCTGAAAATTTCACCCACCTAGCTCGTTTAGAAATGCCCAGGAATTTTGATGAGTCAGTCAGTCAGTCAGTCAGTCAGTCAGTCAGTCAGTCAGTCAGTCAGTCAGTTTTGTAGCTTTATATATATAAATTATATATATAAATATATCGATTGATTTGAAGGTTGTTCCTTTGATATGAATTTAAATGGCATGAAGAAATATATATATATATATATATATATATATATATATATATATATATATATATATATATATATATATATATATATATATATATATTTCTTCATGCCATTTAAATTCATATCAAATATATATATATAATAATAATATATATATATAATAAAATATATATATATATATATATATATATAATCGTTCACTCATTCACTCAGACCGCACAGCGGCAATTATACTCATATAAATGTTTATACAGAAAGGTAGAAAGAAAGTGGATAGGAACACGTAAAATTTACAAAGACAATGGTGGTGTGAAGACCACACCACCATTGTCTTTGTAAATTTTACGTGTTCCTATCCACTTTCTTTCTACCTTTCTGTATAAACATTTATATGAGTATATATATATATATATATATATATATATATATATATATATATATATATATATATATATATATATATATATATATATATATATATATTTCTTCATGCCATTTAAATTCATATCAAAGGAACAACCTTCAAATCGATCCATTCATCACTCGCAATTCAGCTGTAGTCTGGTTCACTACGGAGAATCCGACCGGCTGTAGAGCACCCCCTGTCATCGCCCCCCCTGACGACGCTGCTCCCTCTCTCTTTTCCCTCACAGGTAGCGACGCGGGAGAATCGATGAAGGGAATGCAGCGGTGTGGGAGCAGATTAAAGTGCGATGCGGGAGGAAGGTTTGTGAAAGTGCTTATACCAGTGTTCGTTTTCCTTTGCGATTAACTGTGTAATGGTTAGATTAGGAACATTATAATTATACATGTGGTTATTGTTCAACTGAAGTAGGACACTGCGACGACAGTGATCAATGTAAGTGTTGTGTGAATGTTTTTTTTCAATAGACATTGGACTCTTAGGGATTGACCAGCCGCCTCCAACGTGCTGTGCACGGAGGGTATGGGTATGGTTTTAGGCCAGGCACAACCTGCCAATGAGATGGATATTTTATTTAATTTTAATAATCTTACCTGGTAGAAAACCCGTGAAGTCTTAACTAGCCTTATCTTGTAACATCAGGGATCTTGCGACGGGTTTCCCTGCCATTTTATGGTGTGGGGGAGGGGAGGGACAATTTTACACCCGATGATTTTCGATTCCCTAGATAAACGATCATTCCAATATATGCTCCACACTATACATGTCATGTTTGTTGATTAAACGCATTCTTGTTGCTTTCCCTATTTTTATCTTTTTTATTTATATCACTTTTACCTTAGTATATGGAATTTGAAATTGTGTATGCCGAACACGAATCCACTAGTATCTGGAAAGATGCAACATATTAAATCTCTATTGATAGTTTGAAGAGGAGGAAACAGGCCTTGGCTGAAAAATGGTGAAAATAATTTTAAAAATATTTCACCACATTCACTCAAGCACGCTACGAATTAAATGAGCAGCCAAACACAATTAATTTGTCGATGCTCATGAAGAAGAGAGCTCATTCCTAGGCAAATGTCCAAGTTCAAGAACAATGGGAAGACTTTGCCCTTTTGCCCTTTATGTCCACTATAAATACACACGGGTAAATAACGGGACACTTCGTATTAACTCCTTTAACGTTCATCTGATGGCCGAATCGAACCAACCTTGGTGAGGAGAGGGTATGAAGACATATTTATACACAATAAAATTTTACCCATCGACTAGTTCAAATGTTCCACTCATTGCATTGAACGAACCTTATGATATACAGTCATGCACGCGGGTGCTAACATGAAAGCTAAGGGTATGAAATTCTCCATGGCAAAAAAATTCCACTCGACTGGGTTTGGAGGCCGGATCTCCTAATTGCCCGAAAGGCGTGTCGGCCAGTTAAACTACCAAACCTATATGATGTGCTGAACTGGAGAGCTCCGGTTTTGAATGGCAGCAGCCTAGTCAAAGGGATTTGCTTCACGGCGAATTTGATTAAATTTGGAGCACATCGTTTCAATTGATTCATCCGTGGTATTCAATCTCCATTTTTTAGATTTTCATATTTAAATACCGAAAACAACTGTAAATTGTTGATACCATTGTCGATACATCCAATTTACTGAGAACTAATATGTTCATTGATGAGCTCTCTTCCGTTGTAGCGATGAAAAATTTAAAAAAATATAATCCTAGGACTTTGAAGACGGTGTTTGGCCGGCGGAATCTGGTCTAACTCGCGCTAATTCAATGAAACACAAATGATTGTATGCTGACCGCCATTTATGAATGTTGTACTGCCCTTATCCGTCCTTCAGAGAAGACTAGGCGTTCTGATTGATTGCCATTGATGCAAATCCGATCGTACAAAATAAAAAATTGAGCGAGTCGTGGATAAAAGAACAGAACCCTGACAAGTGTGTCCTAAGATGCAACAAGGAGCGTTTTAAAAAAAACCAAAAGAAGCTTCATGGATATCGTGAGGATTGAAGAATAATTGGATTAAAATAAAAACCAATAAAAACGTTTGGCCTAGCAACGTTTTTCAGCATGTCGCTCACCTTCCCCGAAAAAGAGTGCATAAGAACCCAAAGTCCCACGATGTGGCGACACCTTGAAAAAAAAGAGGCAAAGGTGTAGAGTATCAAAAGATTTCTCTTCATGTCAGACCTGAATCATCATTCCTTTGATGTCTTAACTCTCGCAGAAACGTACAGCAGATTCATACGATGCAAACAAAGCTGAGATATAAGTGCTCGGCGGCGTACGTTGTGAATAAAGAATAACTCATCTTAGGGATGCGTCGATGCAAGAGAAACAAAGAGATATTACGTCAAACCATGTCGACAAGTTGTTTGACTTCTTCTTCTGCTGTTGGAGGCGAGGGGTGTAGTATCCATGGTAACCACCTCAAGGTGGTTGCTCCTGTCTTCACAGAATGATATTCAAGGGGATCTCAGAAGATTAACTAAGAATATATTTCCAATGGCATCATGGGAAATATATTATACATTAATCAACGTTATCCATCCAAAATGTTAATAATCTTTTACAGCATATGCATCACTAAAAGTATACCAAATTTAGTAGTGACCACGAAGAAATTCAGAATCAGTCGGTACTAAATGAATCAAATGAAATTTGATATCAATTAGTTTCACTGAACCCTCCAGGAGGTGCATGAAACTTATCAGTTGTTTATGCGTGTGGGTCGCGTTTATAGCTCAGCCTCACATATTTATTTATCCTGCAATTTTCAACTGTTTTAATTTCATTCCAATATAAAATAATAACTTTTATCTAAAACATGATTAAATTTATATCCCCAAGAAACTCTATAGTAAAACTTAATGAAAGAGTCGTTGAAAAATGTTTCCTTTTGAACCGTTTTGTCTCATGGCGCAACCACCCGACATAGGAATCGCTTTGATTGATTGCAATTGTGGTTGGCTAAACAATTCTAAGCGAAGCAGAAGGGCGAGTTCTCATTTGCGCAGAAGTACTGTAATTCCACTCCGTCTCACAATCTGTGGATTTTTCTTTCACCAGGCTTCACTATCAAGAAAGAAATGCATAACTAATGCAGTAGAATTTGTATTTGCCTTAAATACTGTGAGAATAATGAGACCGCATATATTCAGTTATTCATAAATTATCACTGAAGGCCACCATATTTTATTATAATACATATTATAGATAGCAGATTTGGTCTATTAAACTAAATTTATGTTACTTCTCCCTAAATTACTATAATTTCAGGTGTCGTTTGAATACCACTTCAAAATCAATGAAAAAATCACGGTGCCTTGAGGGAGAACCAAAACAGATTTTTATCAGAATGTTTGCGTATATACAATCCGTGTGGAATTTAGCAATGACAAATTTACCCTTCTGGTCTTTTTGTATTAATTCTTTCGGAATTTTTCCCTCATTTTTTCTTAATGTGTCCACCTATTAAAACCTTTTTCCGTCTGTGAGGTTCAGCTTAAGATAAACTTGTAAACCACTCATCACCGATCATATATTTTTTGAACTTACAATTGATTCAGCTCACCGAACAAAAATGTCCTGGACAGAATTACTATTTTAGTACAGTCCATCCGGATGTGTTCCATTGTGTCCCATCACTTTCAATTGTTTTCATCTAAGCTCTTTAAGACCCCAATCCGAAAAGAAAACTTTTAAAAGTCTTGATTTCTATTTCATTAGTGTGTCTTGATTCTAGGTCTCGTTCAAACAAGCGCTTGACTTTCTCCTCAGATGTATCCTAATTTTCAGACGAATTATAATAATTTTCTTATCAAGAAAAAACTGTGAAGAATCTACCTCTGATTAAGCTTCACGAGTAATGCCATTACGGCCAGAGAAATGAGTGTAAACGCCGTGTTTTCCACACAGAACGTTTATATTTGATTGAAATTTGCTCTCTTTGTTAATATTGTCCACCACAAGATACAGTTTCTTAGACTAATCTCACCGTTGGAGTTTTCTGCACCCAATTCTAAATCCGCCTCAAAAGACAAATCATGAATGGCTTCATTGTTCACTCGCATTTTGAGGGGGATAAGTCGTGTACACTGCACTGAAAAAATGTCTTCTCCCACCGCGTCTGAATTTCCTTCCTCTCTGGTCCCATTTCCACATCAAGTGATTACTTGATCCTCTTTTACCATCATCTTGACTACGGACTAGCCTTGGTCCTTTTATAGAAATCATGTTCCAGAGCCATTTTGTACAGAGAAATGAGCAATGTATACGAAAATAGAATGTAATTAAAGTAAATATTCGAAGGAAACACTAAAGTCTTCATGAAGGGCTAACTTAATGCAAGCGAAAAAGACACAAATCCTACCAAAATTGCACATAAAGGTCGTCGGTGACGAGATAAAAGATATAATTGCCGTAAAAAGAAAGCTTTCCTCGAAATGCAAACAGTGTTTGGTGGTGTATTCCTAGATTGTGACAAATAAAGTACAAGCTCTCTTCCAAGATTCTCCGTTTATTTCGCGATGAGGACCGAGCACACGGTATAACACGTGTTATACTAGTGTCAACACGCTCCCAGATGCGACGCACATTGTCCGTGAACACTTTCGTGTCGTCAAGGGCGAAGTACCCTGAGGAGGTATCGTTGCAACACCCAAAGAACAGAACCACGGGGTCAATTTTAGGGATTTGGGAGAAAGCCATTTTGTCGCCGACCGCGGGGGGCGTCCGAGCCCCTCCAACGTTCCCCTTCGTCCCCACACCAAGCCAAGAAGGGAGGGCTAGGACTAATACATAGGTCCCACGTTGAAGGGTTCTTCAAGGAAGGCAGCGTCTGAAGCAGTTTTTGAAGCGTCAAAGGAGGCGATAATGGAACAAATAAAGTGTCATTGACAAAAAAGGTCACTCTTGTACTCGCTAGGACCACGATGTGGCCCTCATATTCCTTCCTCATAACCTTTCCTTCCTAATCCTGCAACAACCAATCACGCACTGTATTTTGAAGTATTGTGAAGTGATATGTATTTTGGTGTCATTTGAAAAAAATATGACATTTCTCATCATAACAAGGCCATTGAATTTTTTAGTCGTAAAATCTCGCTTAAATAACTTATTATCGAGAGTAAAACATCTAAAGCCGGAGGACGAGAGATTTAAAAAAAAAATGTCACCAATTCCGGATGTCACCGGCGTAGTTGGAAGATATGGTGACCAGGATAGCAGTTCAGGCTCTCGCGGGAGTGCAAGTGTCACCGGTACCGAATCTTCTGGCACAAACCTCAGATCGCCACAAAATAATCTTTGACTCATGTTTTTGGCGTCGCCTGTCCTCAGAACTTTCTGTCAAAGAGTCGCACCGCAAAGATTAACGCGAGTCTCTCGAAGAAAAGGACGAGGAGAATGCAATGTGAGACGATCAACTCCTTAATTCCTCTTTCTAATCTGCGAGGACACAATGGTGCCGCCGAGAGTTTCGACTTCACAAGACGAGCTGAGCGGAGCGTCGCACCGTCGCAATAAGATTACAGAAGGTGCGGCGCCGCCGCGCCGTCTTTTGTCCGTCAGCCTCTCTCCCATTCATCGCCTCCGTACTTAACATTCTCGAGCGCCATCGTCGTCGGTCGCGCCGCTAAGTAAGAGGATTCGCGCGACCGGCGATCCTTATTTCGCCCTCGAGTATTATTGTCTCGAAGACGCGTCGTGGATTACAGGTCGCACTCACGAAGCGAGCCACTTAGAGCGGCGGTGAGGAGGGAGGGGTTGTTCCGAGGGGGGTGGGTGGGTGAGGGAGGTGGCCACGTGACACCGGGGGGGATGGGGGGAGGGTAAAGAGGGGTGGAGGGGTGGAGGTGGGGTGCGTGTTGCTCCTCACACCCCCCGCCCCCTCTGGTGTCAAATCCTTTCATCTCTTGTGATCCTCTCTGTCGACGCTCCCCCGCCCCTCGAATGAGTCGCATTCATGACGCTTGAGCGACAAACAAGGATGATCCCTAACCAGGATCCCAAGGAAGCACGGTGGAGGCTCCCTGTTCATACTCCAATTGCAGCAGCCAATCACACGATCCGATCCCTCATGGATACAATAGACTCGGTGGGAACATGATAAACGGATGAGAAGGAATACGAATGTAATCTGGTCGGTTCATTATCTTGGGCAGGAAATTAAGTCGTCAAACTTTTCCGCGATCTAAGTTGTCTCGTTCACATTTGGTTATTTTCGGCGACCATGAAAAGACCCGAAGCAAAGGTCAACACAAGTCCCCGGAATGAATGGCCCTGAGCTGCAGAAACCGGGGTTCAACATTTTTATTTGGGAGAAAAAAGAGCTTCGTGGAACATGATGGGTAGAGAAGCGAAATGGATTGTCTTCCCAATATGTGTTAACTTAATTATAGTAGTGCGAAATAACCAGAAGTAAGGCGCAGTAATGGAGCTCCTGTCCTAGGTTGTTTCTTTGGTTACCCTTAACCAGCCGCAAAGAATGACAGGAAACGAAGGGTATTACTGATATCAATACGACATGATTATGAATTCATTCAGCAGTTTTAACATCGCTTAACTTTTGAACTGACTAAGCTAGCGACTATTGACACCCACAGGATGCTTACAAATGGATTTCAGAAAGGTGAAATGGCCAGAGGCATAACTTTATGTACAACCGTAATTATTTCACCGAAAAAATACCCTAAAATTTAGTTATGAGCATGGCTTTTTGAAAATATTGCTCTGCCACTGCCCTTCCTCTTTCGACACTTCCCTAAATTATTAGCTGGTTTTCATTTATGTATTCATGTAAACGTCAACTTTTTCATATTCTGTCATATTAGGCAATGCATATTTGGCAGTAATGTTGTATTTGAGCAATCCCTTTTTATATATTGTAGAAATTGGGAGTGCGGGGGGGTGGAGGGTTGAGGAGGGAGATATCTTGGGGTGATGGGTCCAAAAATCCACAAGCCAAAAAACCCGCCCTATAGTTTCTTCATATAACTCCGCCACTGAACGCATCTCCGCTTCTGTCGACCACTACATCTACGTGATACCCTGCGAGCCACCACGAGGGTGTAAGGCAGGGGGTGAAGATCACCAAACATGCACTATTGCCATACAAGTAGGATATTTAAGGGAGATATGCTAGATAATAGGGTCACATGGAGCTAGATGGTTAGTATCTACATAGTAAGGAAGGGATTATTGGTTGTTATTACATGCATCATGCACTACAGACTACTCTAACTATATTTCACCTACCTCTCCATTTGCTACGCTGCCTATTGTTCTCTCTTATAGTACAAGGGAAAAATGACATTTTAAATCTATCGGTACGAAAATCTATCTCTCTAATTTTGTTAATATGATCAAACCTAGCATAATACGCAGGGGTTCTCAATATATATCTAACGTCATCTGTGAACAAATCGGTTTCGAATTTACTTAAAAGGTTTAACCTAAATTTTAACCTGCGTTCTGATAGTAATTCCCATCCTAGTTCTTCTATTAAACTCGTAACACTAATACAATTATCATAACGACATTTAACAAACCTAGCAGATCTCCTTTGCACGCGCTCTAATTCTTTTATCATACCTTCCTCGTAGGGATCCCATATACTAGCGGCATATTCTAAATGAGGCCTGACAAGTGTAAAATAGATTCTTTCTCGTACTCTCTCATCGCATTTGCCTAGAACCCTTTTTACGAATCCTAATCTACGGTTTGCTACACTAGTTAGTTCCCTGATGTGTTTCCCCATGACATGTCTTCAGTGATGGTGACGCCTAAGTATTTAATTGATTCTACGTTACATATTTTCTTTCCTTTGATGTTATAATTATTCCGGGGAAAGCCATTCTTTTTCCAAAAATTCATAATCGCGCATTTCTTCAAATTTCATTCTAGTTGCCATCTGTCACACCAATCATCAATCGCATCTAAATCCTTAGCTAAAGACTGTCTGTTCTCTTCATTTCTAATTTCCTTATACACTACTGCATCATCGGCAAAAAGACGGAGTTTGCTATTTTTTGCTACTGTATTCAAGTCATTTACCTACAGAAGAAATAAAATTGGGCCTATCACGCTTCCCTGGGAAACACCCGATGTAACTTTTACTTCGCCTGAGCTGACACCATCTAATACCACCCTTTGAACGCGTTCATGTAAGAAGTCTCCTATCCAGCCTACTTCATTGCTGTCTATCCCGTATGATGCTAATTTCGCGAGTAACTTACAGTGGGGAACCTTGTCTAACGCTTTTCTGAAGTCAAGCAACGCTGCGTCTACCTGTACATTACCTTCTCCGGAAACTAAAATACCGTGAACAAAAAGACCTAATTGAGTTTCGCAAGACCGTCCCTTTCTGAACCCATGCTGGTTTTTATCAATAAATCCTGGCTGTCGAGGTGTCCCATTATTGATGTTACTATTATATGCTCTATAATTTTACATGATAGTGACGTTAATGATATTGGTCTATGATTACATGGCTGTTCCCTATCTCCGCTTTTATAAATTGGGGTCACGTTTGCTACCTTCCAGTCTTTGGGAACCGCGTGTTCTTCTAGGGATTTGTTACATACTACTTTAAGATACGGGGCCATTTCGATAGCCAGTTCTTTATACACACGAGCTGGAATTTTATAAGGACCTGACGACTTGTTCGGGCTAATGTTACTTGGTAAGGATACGATTCCACTACAAGATATATCGATCGGGGGCATTGGTTGCTGAAATCGGTCTGGTATGGTTTCGTGCAAACTACGTTTAGATTGATTAAAAACGCTCTGAAAAAAATAATTCAACAAATTAGACTTATCTATACTGGAAGTTATTATTTCGCCTCTATCGTTTTTCAAGGAATGAACCGTTGATTTTTTAGTTCCCTGTACTTCCCTAACATATGACCAAAATGATTTCGGATTTCCCTCTAGCTGTTCTCCGAGTACTTTTCTCTTGAATTCACTAAATGCTTTTCTAAGGGCTGTTTTCTTGGCTGCTTTACAAATTTTATAATGCTCGATAGTATTTTTTAGATCCCTATTAGCTAAATTTCTCTTCATTTTTCTTATTTTCACGTGGCTAACTCGTTGGCGTTTTAAACATTTTCTAACCTCCGCGTTGTACCACCTTGGTTCCCTATTCTCACTCTTATACTTATGAGGTATATATCTCTTGACAAGTGACCGTGTAATTTGGAGGAACTCTTTCCATGTATTGTCTGTATCACTATTTTTGCTAATGTTTGCGAATTTTTCAAAAGAAGTCTTTAAGTCACGCCTAAATCCGTTAAAATCTGCTTTACTAAAAAGGTAAATCTTTTTTTTAATTTAAAATTTTTTTCAGTATCGAGGGAAAATTTTACGTGCACTACCTTGTGGTCGCTTATTCCATCGACATTTTCAACTTTAATAACTTTTTCAGGGATGTTTGTGGCAAGTAAATCGAGAACATTCTCCCCTCTATTAGGCAAATTTATTATTCGATGTAGTGCGTATGATGGGAAGATGTTAAGCAATGACTCGCAGATTTCTTTGTCCCTACCCCCAGACTTATAACTGCATGTTAAACTGCATGTGCACTGCATGACTGCATGACTTAAAGACTTCTTTTGAAAAATTCGCAAAAAAAAAAAAAAAATATATATATATATATATATATATATATATATATATATATATATACACACACAAACATGCACATATATACATAAACCTACATACGCAAATATACCCATACAGACATATATTCATACGCACTTAAGTACATATATGTATACTCAAAGAGATTCACAATTTTCAATGTACTGAATGGTGCGATGATAGTAGAAAATATATGACCCAAGGTGATTTAGTAGCATTTTCATCATACAATCGCAATTTTGACAATTTGATACATCAATATGAAACAATATCTCTGTTAACATAAGTTCTATGAGTTAAAATTATTAATTTATGAGGCATCTGTTAACATGTTTTCATTTAGCCAATGTTTAACCTTCTCTTTTAATTCTGTTTTCTTTTCATTTATTTGTATCGATTGCGGTAAATGGTTTAGTAACTTAGGGACTAAATATGCGAATGTTCTTTTTCCATGTAGGTTGTACTATTTGGGTACATTGTATTTTTCAACGCGATGGAGTCTTATATCATATCCTATGATCCTATTAGTTTGGAACCTTTGGCTGAAAAAGTTTTCGCATATTGTAATGTACTGAAAAAGTTCCGTAATCGGTAATAAGTCTAGTTTTTTATAAATTTTTGACACATTTGTTTCAGACGTATCCAAATGTACCATTATCCTATTTTGAATTTTTAATATATTGTTCAATAAGCTTTTGTTTGTTGTGCCCCAAATTGTAATACCGTATCGCATTAAAGATTCAGCCAAACCCTGATAAATCATTTTTTCCATATCAATTGGCCGGGTATATTTCAAATACGACAATTGAAAGAGGATACATCGTAGCTTGCCACTCAAGTAATTTATATGTAACCTAAAATCATACTTTTCATCTAGTATCAAGCCCAGGTATTTATAATGATTAACTTGGGTAATTAAAGAACATGTATATAAAGGACAACTTTTTCTAACATAACATCCCTGATTTAAATGTAAGCATAGGTGGGAGTGGAATGTCAAATTTATAGTTTTTCTCAATTCCTTAGTATTAAGAAATTGCATTGTGACTGTTTTTTGTTGTTAATCACCAGTTTATTGTCATGACACCAACTTTGGATAACACAAAAGTCTTGTTGTAGATGTTGTTTAGCGTCCTCAAAGGATTTACTACTTGCAAGTGGCGCGATGTCATCAGCATACATATATATTTTACAGTAAGAAATATAATCTGGTATATCGTTTACATATATTAAAAAAAGTATAGGCCCCAAAATGGAGCCTTGTGGTACACCGGATGTGATAGATTTAATTTTACTGCATTGATCAAACAGTTTGACAAGTAACTTCCTATTGCTAAGATACGATTTTAGCCAAGTGAAGGGAATGCCGCGTATTCCACATCTTTCCAGTTTTTTCAATAGGATCGCAGTATCGATTGTATCGAAGGCTTTTCGAAAATCGATGAATACTGCCAGTGCGGAATAATTCTTATTTAGGCTTTTTCGAAAATCATCACTGAAGTCTTCTAGCAGCATTTTAGTGCTTTTATGATGCTGATGTCCATATTGGTGTTTAGTTATAATATTAAATTCGACAAGGAAATCTTTGAGTTGCTCCACAAAATATCGTTCTATTATTTTATCCAGTGAGGGAAGAATTGACATAGGACGGTAATTATTGGTATCATTTTTCTTGCCTTGCTTATATATGGGCCTAATTATGTCTAATTTTAAATTGTCTTGCATTTTACCTAGATTTATATTCAGGTTTATCAAGTGAGATATTGTCGTTATCAACTCATATTTAGCACTGAGGTCAACCATTCTTATACTATCACACCCAGGGCTTTTGTGTTTTGAGTGATATAAAACATTTTGAACATCAGTTGGAGTTGCTGGCAGCAATGAAAAAGTGTTGGGGATAATTTTAGTGTCACAGGAACGTAGAACGTGATGTAAACAGTTAGGCTGCATCTTTTTAACATCATTTGTAAACTGTGAGGCAAAAGCTTCACAAACAGTGCTTATGTCCCAATCCTTCTTAAAATTGTTTTGTATTTCTTCATCAATTCCATTCGTGATCGGAGCTCCTCTGAGATTATTAAGTAATTGCCAGGTTTTCCTGATATCACTTTTACTTTTGATGAAGTTTAAGCTATAGTAATATTTTTTAGACCTCCTTATTAAGGATGTCACTTTGTTTCTTTGTATTGTGTAATTGTTTCTGTAAGTTTTGTTCGTTGCATTGGATTTCCACTTTTTAAATAAAATATCTCTTCTTTTTATTTCCGAATAAATAACACCATTAATCCAAGGTTGCTTATATGCTTCATAAGAAACATTTTTCATATACACAACTTTAGCTTTGGAATATATGTGATTCAATCGTTCACACAGCTGCTGGTAGATACAATCTGGATCATTGAAAGTGAGTAGTATCGACCAGTCTATCGTGTCTACCATTTGTCTTACTTTCCAATTAGAGAGGTATGGAGTAGGGTAGTTTGATTCACAATCAGGAATGTTGTTACCAGAGTGGATAAAGACACCAGCCGGGAAGTGGTCAGATATTTTTGTTTTTATTATGAAACCTTCAATATTAGAATGAAAGCCTCTAATATTTATATGGTCTATGCATGATGTTGTGACTCTATGTTTTTTAACTTCACACGTAGTAGTTTTGTTTATGTAAGTGAGAAACCCATAAGTGGCTGGGAAATTTTTGTATAGTGCCACATTAGCATCTCTATGTGATTTTAAATTTAAATTAAAATCTCCCAGTAATATAATTTGGTCCTCATCTCTAGTGTCAATAAAGGATTCCAAACTATTTATGAAATCCTTTTTACTGTTGTTTGGAGGTCTATAGATATTTATTAATAAAATTGTTTGTGTATTATGACTAATTGCTAAGATTAGCGATTCGCATTCCACTAATTCTACATCAACAACAGTAGCAGGAATACTTTTCCTCAAAAAGAACATTACTCCGCCCACCTTTTTGATGCGCTCTCAACTTGTGGATGGAATTGAAAGCATGTACATGACATGGGCATATTTCTGACTGTTTCACATTAACCTCAGTAAGCATAAATTCAAGTACATGTCCCTTATCATTTAACTTATCATGCAATAAGTTTAGTTCATCCCAATTCTTTTTTAAAGACCTAACATTCAATAAATAAATGAGAAAACCTTTGCACTTTTTGACTCTGAAAATCTGAATTATTACCATACGTTCTGCAATATGCATCAATAGTTACAACAGATAATGGGTCCATTTGCTGAGAGACGGATAATTAACAGATAATGATAGCAGATAATGAGTCCATGAAGTACTCCTTATCAATACAAGAACTATTGTATCTGTAAAATATTACGGGAAATGTAGTTGCTTCAACAACTATCAGACTAGTTTGATGTGATTTTTTTGTTGGTCAGAAACCAGATGTAGCAGCCACATACAAGAAGACACTATACAAATATTGTGATTATTTCCAACAATTTAATATACGGTTAAGGCAAAATTAGGCAAAATTTTAAGACTACAGGTTTACAGCGTAATAGTTATTTCAATTTACATAAATCTTTCTCACTCTGTAGCTTTATAATTTGACAGTTTTCACCTTTTTTGACGAGACTTCTACCATTTTTATACCAAACGTATTTGTAATTAAGTTGTATAGCCTTACTTTTAGTTTGCCACGGCAAATTACGAAAGAAATAGATTAGGCTTTCGTTTACCTTTGATTCAGGATATTTTTTTTCTAATATTTTCTTCTCTTAAATTTGCTTTGTTGGCTAGAATTGATTGCCTCACCGTCTTGTTGGCAAACTCAACTATGATTTTACTCCTCTTACTCTGGGTTTTTGGAATTACGTACACGTCAGAGATTGAACTCTTGTCAATGACAGCACCAACATCAAAGGCAACATCGATCACCTTGTTCAACAGTTTATCAGTGTCCTCACCAATATTGTTATTAATTCCAATAATCTCAATTTGCTTATCTTTCTTTACTGTTCTTTATATCTTGGATGCCCTCCCTAGTAACGATGGTCTCGGTCACTTTCTCTGCTTGGGAATCTGCAGATAAGGTTGATTTCTGCTTTTGTTCCAAATCACTGTCAGTAATGCGGCATGTAACACATCTCCATGCCTCCTTCTTCTTCTTCATTGACATTTATCGGTATATGTTGTTTCACGGAGCAGTTAAAGTGCATGGATGAATTGCACCCATTTTACGCACCTCTCGTCATTTATGTTCTCGTCACATTTATGGCACTTCATTTAGATGACGTATAACAAGAGTAGATTTGACCACTTCAGTTTTTCAAATCTGGGCCGTAGAACAACATATACCAACGGTTTTTCACTGCATCTATCACACACGATCACAGGTATCAGAATACTCGTTCTTCACTTATCAAGTTTTTTTGAGAAACAAATGGTCACCAACTTTGCTAACAAGCACAAACTTACTCTTAATAATATTTGAACTTTTTGGTAAGAAAACGGTAGCTATAATAACAGACAACTAATGGTATTTAGTAAAATTGTGAGCACTAAAAACAATGACAATGTAAACATTGCGTATCGCGATCGTCAACTGTCATGTGAGTCAAGGATACAAGTCATGGATAAGATGAAATCAACCACCTGATGCAACAATAATTTAGCCAAGCTGTAGTTGTTTCCTTTTGATATGGTTCCGGGAAATACTCGATACGAACTTTTGAATTCGCTAGTCAGTTTTTAAGGTGGACCATGTGTGTAAGATATTGTAAGGATTTTCACGTTGGCTAACGCGGAAAAATGAAGATTACCTATTTATTTTGTGCATGCCGGTTACGTAAATTTGACGTTTTACGGATGCAATATATTAACATTTGAGACCATTCTTTGCAAAGTTGAACACACAATAACATGGGATAAAATACAAAAATTGCTGAAGAGTAAGAGTAAGGTATAAGAGAGTAGGTATATAAAAAATGTCTCTCCTTATAAATGCAAAATTTACATTTTCGAAAATAATGCATTAAAAGCGAATTTCTGATTGGTAATAAATTAGGGCACAATACCGTCTTGTTTATTTCTATATTTTAATAATTCTGTCAACGAAACATGAATGCCCTTGTTCTCTACTAATAGCGCGGAGGTCAGTTTCGGCGCTGGAAGAATCTTTCGTTACTATAGTCCATCCTGTCTCAAATCATCATACTCAGGGAACATATTTCGCTAGGCGTGTCATCAGCGAGAGAAAATTGTACTTTCAAAGGGAAAACCAGAAATCTGGCGGCGCACCATATAAGTTAACTAAGTATAACTATATAAGTTCCTCTATAAGTTCTCACACCCAGTTGTTCGTTGAGAGCTTTATGAGAATAAGTACTTAGAATATGGATAAAGATTAAAAACCTTAGGTGGGAAGAAAGAGATCTAGAATCGATAACAGAGTTACTTAATAGGCAATTAAGAGCAATCGTTATCACCATTCTCCTGACGAGCAATACTCGCGGCTTCGAATTATACCAACGAGGGAAAATTCTCTGTGCACACGTTCAATAGTGACGTTTTGCGGTTCCGCCCGCATACGTTAACCATGATGAGCGAAGGAGCGATCACACAACACTAAAGGCAAGTCGTCAACGAACGCCATTCAAAGATGGCTCCGGTATTACTCTCGCACCCAGGAGATTCTCGTCAAGAGTCACCATGGGAGACAGGCATCGGTGGGCGGCAACAGAGCGTCGCCAGGCATTACTGTAACCCTTCGCCGCCGAGGCAAAACTCCCTCTTTCGCTACGCAGGGAAGACGGAGCCAATATCCAGCCCTAATGGCACAGTAAAGGAGAGTAGCGTGTGCAATTAATATAATCAGAGTTAACCCTTTTCCTTACGTTGAAGGGAGTGGTCACCACTGGGTTCTAATTGATATGTAATTGTTCAGAACTGAGTTTTTATTAGAATTTTAATCAAAAATGACCTTCACATTTACTTTTCTTGATCTTTAAGAGTGATTTTAAGTCAAGCATTTTGTAAATATCGATTATTTTTAACTGAATTAACTACGGGAGTATTAATCCTCATGTTAGACCAAGAAATTTCAGTCTGTGCTTCCATCTTGCCAGAATTATATCACCGTATTTTTTCCCCGAATGGCTTGTGTTCAATCCCCGCAGAGTTAGTTGGGATACAATTAACTGTATGGCAGAGTGAATAAACTTTGAAATATTCCAGTCAGCACCAATAAATACAACTTATACCCTCGTCCGAATCCTCGCAAAGACCAGAAATAAATAAACTCCATAAACTGGGTCTCTCTCTGCTCTTGGGATAAAATATCAGATGGTCCCAAGTAAGTAACTGTCGCAGTTTGTAATTCTAGTCCGAGAAGCTCGTGCTCCTACGTGATTAGCCCTTCTTCGAATGGACCAAAGGGTCTTGGCTCTGTCGGAATGAGACATTGTTTGAAAATTTGAGTGCGTCCAAGGTAAGAGCGCAGTAAGTTAAAAATTCAGCCAATCAGTGGACACGTCGAATTCCGTTTGGGGAAGGTAATCACATGAACGAAGAATCCACGACGGTGGCCTTCGTTCAAATCGTACGATCGACTATTTTTTTAACATATAGTTTATTTCTAATCCAAATCAGCATATTTGGACTTCGCTATTGTCTGGAGAATTTCGTCGAAAGGTTAGACATGGGTAGGAACGATTCGAAGGGAGATGATGTGTCTGAGCACATATGTCATCCCCGCTGTCGCCAGAGATTACGAATGAAACCGCGTTCGTCGCAGTTGCTGTGATGGGGTTTGAGGCCTCTCGATGGACCCAGCCTCCAAGAGGCGCACATCTCACGGAGAGAGCGCGCTTACGGATCGAGGGGATGTAAAGGGGTGCGGGGGGAGGCAGGAGGGTGAAGAAGCACGAAGGGAGGAGGAATAACCGATGTGCGGAGGGGAGGGATTCTTTTGTTTCGGCCGTGAGAAGGAGAGTGAGAGGGGGGCCATTTGCGGGAATCCATCGAATCGGGAAATTAAAGAGAAAAAGGGGGCGATAGGAAGAGAATACGAAAGAGGAGAGGGGGTAGGTCTGTGGCGTGCGCGAGGGAGGGTTGGTGGGAGGGAGGTGCACGGTGAACGAGGACACGGGAGGGAGGAATGGGTTGCGGTGGAGCGGAGGCATTGGCTGCTTCGGTAACCAGGGAACGAGAAAATAAAAAAATGATGGGCAAAGAAGCGAAGAGAAGTTTCGCAAAAAGGGCGGAATGTTTGCGCCGGTGACGCTGAGATTCGGTCGTTAAATCAAAGGAGAGGAGAGAGAGATAGAGAGAGAGAGGGGGAGAGGGAGAGAGAAAGAGAGAGAGAGATATCGGGGAATAATGAAAAAAGGAGAGTTCTAAGGCGAGAGGTGGTGAAGAAGAGGATTCGCAAGAGGAGCCGAGGAGGATGGACGCGGGGGATGAAGGGAAGAGGGCTCGGCGCGCGCAGTGCATGCCGGGAGGACACTGCGCGCGCTCTTCTAAGCCGCGGTGCGTCGTGTCGTGTAGGTAGGGGGTTGGGGGACGGGCATGAGGCGAAGGTTGAGTGGGAGGAGGATATTGCCTGAAGGTCGCGAGTATAGCGGTCGCCGAGAGAAGCAGACATGCATACATATCGGTTGAAATCTCCTCCTCGTGGGATGGGAGGGATGGGATCGTCGGGACGAGGAGAGCACATTCTGCTCATTCGCGGAAAATCAATCGCAGAATCCCTATCATCGTAAAATATAGCATAATATCATGCACGAATAATAATCAAATAAACCGTTAAAAGGCCGAAACACAATACGTTATCCCATCTCACCGCGATTTCAGCTTTAATATTACATGTTGAACGCTGGTAACCGATTTAAGCATCGAGTAATGGATGTCACTAGTGGATTCAGTATAGACTGGCGGTTTCCAAACTGTGCTCCGTGGAGGATTTAGGGCTCCGTCCGCCGCAGTCATAAAGGTGACAAATATCTCAACAATTGAATTCCACTTCCAAAACGCGTTTTTTCAAAATTATTTCCTTTATTATATATCTTAGACCGTTTATGAATAGTGTGTAATATGCCTCATAAATGTACACAGAACTAAACAAAAAAATATTGTTTGGGATTCCACGAGGACGTTCGCTACAAAAAGGGCTTCGCGGCTGTAAAAGTTTGGGAACCACTGGTGTTTAGACTGAAGATAACTATCGCTGAGGAATTGAAAATTTGTTGATTGCTTGAACCATGGTCCGAACATGAACCAAGTCGTTGGATGAAGTTCCAGGTAAGAACAGGTGTCCATTTTTTACTGCAATAAATATTGTACATCTATTAAAGCATATTTTACTAAAAGATGGGAATTACTTACAAGAGAAAAAGGAACCTTTCGTGGAAATGAAGCGGTTTTTTTGGGGAGTAAAATAGGAACACATTCGGACCAGAGTGCCGGGTGTCGTGGCCGGCAGCGGAGGGAGAGAGGCCCCTGCGGTCCTCATCACACGAAATCTTTGCACGGAAAAGGAGGCAAATGCTGAATCAGAAGAAAAGATGATGCAGGAAATGAACGCAACAATCAGAAGTGGCACGTGGAATGATAGGACTATGTAAGTTAGAGAATGAAAAGAAAGAGACGCAGTAGGTGGATGTATACATCTATGGGTCTGAGCGATTCGATGCGGGAGTCGATTATTTCATCGAGAGTGAGTGAGATGCTGAATTTCCAAAGCCTTCAGAAGAGAACATGTTCTCTTCTTACTGGCTGTTTAGGAAACAAATTGAGAACGGTGGGCTTTAAAAAAAGTAACACTACAACTCCCTGATAGATAGAAAGAAAGATTCGTGGGTAGAAATAGACTGGGTATCATTTATGCCACACTGAGTGGATCCAGGTTAGCACACTTTGGTATCTTTTCTGTCTTAATATGTTTGGTATACGGTAGTGTTTCTACGTAATACCTCAAATGCAGTCATTTTGGCTGCCCAAACAAAACCATTTTCATTAGGTACAGTAATGAATTTTACAGATGAATGCATTGTAATAATCATTGAAATCAGTATGAATCATTCGTAATGAATGATTTATTTTATTCAAGTCAATTTTGTAGACATGACTTATATTAATATTTACACGCTTTTGACATGACAGGCCCATGATCATCTCCTCGTCACTAGTTCGCCACCGAACACTGTTATTAATATCCACTACCAAACATTGTTATCCTTCCTTATCTAAAACTGCTTGTATTTAATTTCCAATGAGCCTAATTCTGTCATAATCTCTAATTCAGTCATGTTTTGAGAACGTAGATTCCTTTTATGTTTCGCAATCGCGATGACCCAAAG